>JARKIC010000847.1:0-182945 GCA_029378375.1 Mycena olivaceomarginata
CGCGCCGCCCGCGGTATCTGTTCCGGTGCACTTCATCGCGTTGACGGCATTCACATAGCTGCCAGTGATCGGAATGAGCGCCTCGGGGGAAAGCGAGATAAATTGCTTACCAGATGGCCTTGTCCTGAATTATGCTGCCCTGTTGAGACGCTGCACAATCTGGGCGTTATTAACCGTGTCGCGTGCATGCGGATCTAACTCGTAGCGCTCGACATCGATCAAGACTGGGTCGATGAAAGGGCAGAACATTACAACCCTGGCACAACTGTCGTGCTCGGCGGCATTGAACGTGCCCGAAGTGGCCCGAGCGCTGCGAACAGCTGCCCGTTCACCTTCGGAGCTCTGTTTGCTTGTCGCTCACCCGGAGTGCCATCCCAAGCGTGGCAGTCCTAGCAATGGTGATGAGTTCTTAACATCACAGAGAGATAAGGCGCACCTTATCCTTCAAAAATCGTCTCAAGTTTCATTACCCTCGCCATCCGCGTTCTTGTAGGCGTCGCGAACGGAAGAGAAGTTGATGATATAAGCGGTCGGCACGCGAGGAACGGGAAATTGCGAGGGGATACCGTGGACGCGCTCAAGTCGAACTACCTTTTGATTCTTGGTGACCGGAAAGGGTTCAGGTGGGATGTAAACGTCGGATGAGACGTTCTTGTCCAGCCAGATGGTGTCCGAGGGTAACCACTCCCACGCCTCGCTAGCTTCGTCCATCTCCTCCTGTGTCATCAAAATTGGGGTCATCGGCATTGAATTCAGATGACCCAGGCGGTGGAGAAAATTCTGCGCGAGTATTAAACCGGAACGTTGGAGTGAATCAAAGTTTTCACCGCGATCTGTACCAGTGAGTTGCGGTGCCGACCCGTTGGAGGGAAATATATCCGGCAGGAGAAACCAGTGTTTGGGATCAGAGCCACGAGCACCCCAAGACTCTGAAGGCGAGAAACCTGCGGGTAGAATCAATAAATGAAGCGTAGCTTTGGGCGTGCATCATACCGGTCGACCTCAAATGAAGGGTTGGATCCAGACCCCGAAGCAGTCGCCTCGACCGAGTCAAAAAATGAGGCCAGCGACGAGTCCCAGTCCAAATTGGGGTCGTATGCATTCCCGTCGAAGAGATCCAAACCAGACGACGGAGTCGAGAAACCGGAGGCACCAAAATAGTCGCCTTCGGAACCCGGGCCCGAGTAGATTGAGGCCTGATAATCATCGTATAGATTGAAGCTGTAGCTAGATGACGGCGTGGCGGATCGGGGCAGATAACTTGAAGCATCGACGCTGTAGCCAGATGACGGCGTGGCGGATCGGGAAGATAACCATCGACAGGGTACAAATCAAACGAAGCATTGCCAAAATTGGCATCCATCCCAGAGGACAACCGTGGGTCGAGGCCAACTGGACGGACAGCCCTGGGCATCGGATAAAACCCGCGGTGTGAATCATTTGGACGGATTACATACATCTCGCTGATGGTTGGTTCCAAGAGGTGGTTCAGATCTTGCTCGTTGGCGGAGCCATTTCTTGAGGTCCTCAATGTCGACCCACGCGGTGTCGGAAAACAACTGAGGGTGCTTGGCCCTGAAGTTCGTGGAGAACGACTACAGGAAATCAGCCTGCATAAAATGTGAGATCGAGGGACATGCCTCATCCCGAAACTGCTCTAGAACTGTGTCGGGTAGGCGCATCAAAAGCGCTTCGAGTTCCGCCATGGCGCGGTGTCGCGGCGGCGGGAACTGGGGGGGGAGCGGATGCAAGTGACAGATCAGACCAGATCAGTAGTAACGGCATCCACTGCCAAGCCACGATAGCCGAGCGCTGTGTCGGGTTTCCTGGAGTCGTGTCGGATTTCCTGAAGATCGTGTCGGATTTCCTGAACGCCGTGTCGCTTGCGGTGGAATGTGTCGGATTCCTGACCCGCGTGCGGGTTTTCCTGGATGTGTCGGATTTACTGATTTTTGACAGGTGTGTCGCTGTGTCGGCTTTTGTATATACTCTCCAGGTCGTGCTGATGAGGGCGCCGAGTCGTGCAGGAGAAAAAAGAGAGGTCCGTCTGAGAAGTAATCAGAGCAGGTGTAGAATACTAAGAGAGGGCAATAAAATGGTAAAATTAGCTCAAATGGCTCGAATGACAGTGGATTCGTGTGAAGTTGGTTGAAATATGTGGATTGATGTGGTGGCAAGACAAGGAGGAAGATCCGTGATCCACAAACAAACAAATATCAAAATGATGTAAGTATGACAGTCTGTGGGTGGAAGGCCACAGCTAAAGTCGACCCAACTCCTGCAGCCCAGGAATAACACAAAGACGAGATAGGAAGACTCACTGCCCCACAACAGCGTCAAGGATAGGTGCCCAATCCACCTCAAGTCAATCCCCGGCGTAGTCCGAGATGTCTGAAGTGGTTCAACCAGTCGTGTTGGTGGTACGTATTGAATAAAAATCATTGTCTGTGTGATATGAGGAGAATGAGTGTATGAATATAGAGTAAAGTAGCGACAAGAAAAACCTGAAATTGTGATGAGTAGAAAATAGAAAGAGAAAAACCCAGGAAACTCATGTCAAGCAACGGCTCCAACTCCTCCAGCAGATCCTATTAGGACGTTGCCCGAGCACTCTGCTGTTGCCAGTCGAAATTTAGGAGAAACCCCGCCGTCCACCATCTTGGTGGGCATTTTTGGCAGGGCTGTATGGCGAGGATCGTAATACATTCATTCCCCTCCGCTCGGTGTCAGCGTACTGTATCCATCATTTTTGAATGACCGAATGATATTTGAGTTATTTCTGCGATACCGTCTTTGCTTCGAAAAGGTCTTTCGGGTCCGCGTAGCACGAGCGGTGCAAAGCTAGTCAGTTCGGAATATTCGCATTACGTCTCAGGAGCTGAAGAAATCAAAATTACGGTTGTGGGTGGATTGCCACCAAAGTCCTCTTTGAAATTGAAAGTAGCAAGAATTTAAAAATTTCCGGTCAGCCCTGCAAATTCCAATCTCCGTGGTTACGGCATCTGGCCCTCGTTCTTTCCTCGCGACGCACGTCTCGCTAGTATTTCAATGATTTTATAATCAGCTTTGCGCTTCGATGACTACCGAACTATGAAGTGAGACGAATGATTGATTCCGTTGGAGGCGGTTCGGCCCTCGAAGTTTTGAGGCTGGGTGTGTTCACCTAAGCCAACACGCACAATTATGAGCGTCGGCACTATGTTCTGCGGGTAGGATACGTTAGCACAGGTCTGAATTGAAGATGAAGCTTTGCTGACAACCAAATGCAATCGCAATGACTTGTAACACGGCGTAATGAGAAGCCTGGCAGCCGATAGGTGATAATGAGCAATATTGTGAAGACAACAGTATATGGCGCCGGGATTCAACTCTGATGGAGATAAATGGTCGTTAGATGATAGATAGTTCACAGGACTCTTTGGCACGTACATCATTGCTATGACTTTGCTGTAGCGATCTTTCAGTGCAGTGGTACCAATGTGCCGAGCGTCCTCTCCGGATCCACCATATGCGGCCGGCTGTATGTACTTTCAGTGGGTACAAGTTGAACAAAACCCAATAGAATTAGCTCACCAGTGAGAAACAGGAGAACAAGATTTGTTATCGCAGCCATGATGTATGGAACTTGTTGCAAAGTTTGACCTGTTGAACTCATGACTGAAACACATCCTACAACTGGATTTTTAAGCACCCCTGTCACCGTGATGCATGGCATGCTGCAGTACTGGAGCAACTCACCGCAGGTGGATAAGACGAGCAACCCTGGGAACACAACAACTTTCCATTGAGATCCCCATATCATATAGCAGCGATACAACTGCGGAACCAGGTCAGCCGGTTGAATTGTTGTTCAACGAAAGAAAGACTTAACGAAGAGCGAATCCGTTACAAAACTGAGATTTCATGTACATGATTATTTAGAAAGGAACAAAAACCGAATGACAAACTTGTTAATCACAAAGATTGCGTTTTGGGTTAGGTTCAATGAAAGGTAGGTCACTCCGAATGTCGGTGTTGTGGGAGCATCGAAACTCGTGCCTTGTTGAATGAATCGCAGGAGAAGGTGTCCCGCCATGAAGCTCGTTGCGAGACGCAGACTCATTTGGGTCGTTCCCATGACGGCCATCGCCCAGGTGAAGGCGAGAAGAACTCGCTTTCCGGCTGTTTTGCGATGAGCGAGGGTGTATAGTGCAACCATGAAGAGATTGAGATAGAACCCTTTGGACAAGGGTTAGGGTTTGGATGTGTAAGAGGGAAACTCCTTGCCATATAAGAACATTGATATCTAGCCCAGGCGTTAATGGAAGCTGCACATCGATTTTTATGGTGTTCTCCACCTACCACCGTTGCTAAAGCTGCCGCCATTTCATCCCAGTATACCTTCAATAGGGTAGAGTCGAGCACGCATTGCGTCTGCCTGTTGCATTCCATGGAGATGGTGGGAGGGAAGATAGAGAGATAATCTCCGACAATCCCGGGAACCCATCATGAAGGAAATCACTGCCCCGAGAACGAAAGTGACAGGAACTCCATGATAATCATTCAAGTCGCCTGCGAGAAGCTAGATCTCCCATGCACTGCGTTCGGGTGGGTCGTCTGCACACACAGTGTACAACCTCCGTCTGCACATGTCTGCATATCCGATGTCCGCACATTGTGCAGACCACCTCCAGATATTCGGCGGGGGCTGGTACACACCCATTTATGCTACGGACCTCCTTTGGCGGCTGAGGACTTGAGACCGGTTTGACAGGTGATGCTGGCATGATGCCCACAGGTCAAAACAGCTGTCAAAATACACAGCATTTCGATAAATGCGGAATTAACTCCAAAATGAAGCAACCTATTATGAGAATATCATGGTGCAGGGTGAGGAAGAGCTAATGTATGCATAATACATGTCTATAAGATTTTTTGAGAGATTCTGTGTACAGCAATGGGATTTTGCTGGCTCAAAGGACCGGAAATGAAAATGTGGAAGCCGCATTGAAGCCATGTCACCACGTTGCAATCATTACTCTTATGTCCGTCATCGACTTGGTCAGGGAAGGAGGTGGGGGGGCATAGTGTCTCACCGTCTGCCACCTGTGTGGACCCGCATCAACACCTTGTTGTAGACACTTGTCTTACTAGTACACATACAGTTGGGGACAATCAAAGCCCGCCTACTTTGGATGCATGAGAAAATGTTATGTGTAGGGTGGTAAATTGGGCCAGGCAACTTGGGAAACAGTTTCTGCATGAATTAAGACCCAAATGAAGGGATTGGCATGAGCAAAATTTCTCAATTCAATGAATTTTCCAAATTTGACCCACAAAATATTGAGAAAAGCTGTAAAAAATCGCTAAAATAACATAAAAAGCAGCAATCGACTCCTTTCAATGAGTTGGTCATGATCCGACGAAAGCTAATAATTCCATCGAGCCGTTTGGGCCCCAAAAAATGATCGGATCAGACCATTATTTCTCCAAAAGCAGCATAGACATGCCAATTTATTGGCATTCCTGCCTTTGCTGGGTGATAAACAGCACCACAAGCATTGATAAACAGTTTTGGTAAGAATTTGGACACCTGTAACGCCCACATATCCCGTCAAGATAGAGGGGGAGATCTGATGGGTCTCCCCTTCTAATGTGACGGGTTTCACGCATTAATTACGCTGTAGCAATAATTATTTAGTGGGAGATCTTGATAGATTATTGATATCGGTGGATATGACACACCGTAATCTATCGTTATCTACCAACAGCTGCAACAGTTGCCATCAGAGATGGCGCGCGCGCCTCCCGCCATCAATCCATCAAGATTTCACTGGGCGGTGCCGCCCAAGTCCATCCCGTCCTCAAAAATGCCCGTATATTCACGAAAAAGGGGGGGGGGGCATACTGGGCCTCTCTGGAGCATCTATGTTATTAATTTCCCTTATTACACCACTGGTTGTGAAGCAATTCATGAATCAATATTTTTTTAGCCATAAGAAAGATACAAGTCAGTATATATGGTACGGTGGATAAGGCATGCAGGAGAGGCGAGACGTAAGGCATAAGGGGGCGACGTGCGTGCATGGGAAGGCCTACTTGCGGGGGCCGCGTGCGATACCAGTGTCGGAGCGCTTCTTGCGTTGCTTCTTTGCCGGCGCCCCGCTGTTTACATCCTCCAGGTGAGATGCGGTGCGCTTTGAGCCCGTGTTGACGTCCAGCAGAGTCAAGGCCGACTTGGTGGGGGAGGGAGTAGGTCTGGGGAGTGCTGGCAAAGCCAGGTCCGGCGCATAGACAGCACTGGACGGCCCAGGGGTGTTCCCATAATATTCCGGCACAAGTGGCTGCATCCCCATCATGCCAGGGAACACCGCCGCCATGTCGTTGCTGATTTTCAGGAAGTCCAAGTCGAAGTCGAGGTCAGGGATGAGTGCGCTGTCCGGTGTGATAAGGACCGTGGTGTCGGTATCGAAAGATATGTGATTCAAATTCGACTATGTTCGTCCTCTAGAGGGGAAGGTATAGTCGAATGATAGAGCGGAAGGTCGGTGCGCAAAACAGCCTTGTATGAGCGATGTGTGTGTGTGTGTGTGAACGGTGGATCGTGGAGACCGTTCGTCTCCTAAGTGTGGACGTGTGGGGCGGACCTGTTGTTAGTGGAAACAGTAAAGAAGGTGTGAATGCCTAAACCTGGTTCCCCGTACGAGAGTACTGGAACCCTAAATGTGTTGCCCTATCTGCTTTCCTTTGTGCGCTCTTCTCCTTAGAACCAGCACGGGAGATGTGATGTGTGTCGCACAGACAATGACACCAACGTCGTTCGGTCAACAGCAAGACGGTTGGTCTCGTTGGCTATGGACGGCGATTTGTATGTGATGGCTTCTCTCCGGGCCTGTTTTCTACAGAGCGAGGCTTGTGAGAACGGTGATCCTAATCGAGGAAGCCTGGGATGGTGACACCGGGTCCGGTGAGGAGGGACCCTGCTGATGGAGGTGTGAGAGGTGAGACGCTGATGAACGGGCGAATGTAAGATGTGTGGCCTGCCTCTGGCAGTGGGCAAGGAGGAGGGTGCACGAGAGGTACGAGGTCGGGGAAGGCTGGGAGTACCCCTTTAGATTGAGCTGAGAACGGTACAGAAAGTGGGGAAACACCCCGGAAGCTACTTCTGCAGGCCGGAAGGTACTGACTACTCCTACTAAATGTGCTCCCTTTTATACCTCCTCGACAACTTCCCACGTTTCCAGAGGTGCCATGTGGGTCGCAGGTGTTTCCAGGGGGCAGGGGACGTCATGAGGCGTTTCGGGGTGCATATATGGCAGGAGAATGGACGCCTCTGCTGAGGAGACCGATCGTCCCTGGGTCCGCGCGATGCGCGGTGAGGCCAAATGACCTCGGAATACGTCTGGAGCTCCAGGCACGGCTGGTAGTTGCGTTGGCGGGTGCTTGAGTGCTCAGGAAGGGGGAGAGACGGATGGTCTCCTCTCGGCTAGTCGATGCGTCATGTGAAGTGGGGGGCTGGGCTGTGTCGGGATATCCTCTGCCTCGTCCGATGGGTCGGCGTCAGGCATGCGGTAGGTCCATCCGGTGTGGGAGAGCATCCAGGAACGGAGACGAGGGAAGGTCGTCCACGCGCCAGGGGACCGGTCGTATCCTGTTGGTGGACACCAAGTAGCGACGAGTGCAGTCCGCACGGTACGAGGAGCGCCGGTTCGTTGGATGCAGAAGGTCGCGTCGTAGGCGTCAAGGACCCGTGGGTCGTGGCGTACGGGTTGTATCCGTATAACGATGGTGCAGGAGCGAGCCCAAATGGCGGGGGAGACGATGCGGATGTGGGGAGAGCGGTGGTCTCGTTCGGAAGCTGCTTCCGGTAACGTAGAATCCCATTTAGGAAGATCCGTTGTGTACGTCCGAGCTCGTCCCGTTACTCGTGCAGATGGTTTGCAGGGGCCATGAGGTGACGAGCGATGCGTAGCACGCTCGGAGACCTCACACTGGCATGCTGAGCAGGTCAGTCAAGTTGAGGTCGGGTGTTGATGCGGCTGCGGCGTTGCTGGCGGCAGTGGTTGCAGCTGCAGTAGAGGGCGTGGGAGGTGTGTTGGTGTTGGATGAGATGCGCGGGACATCGTGGTCGAGGACTGAGGGGGAGTGGGAGAGACTGGGGATGGGGACGGGCAGACCACTGCCTGCACCGACAACTGCAAGCGTGGGGACGGTGTCGCGCAGCATCTTCTGGGTCTGCTTCGCACGTGGCCCTCAAACCGTCCCCTTGTCACTCCTCTCCTTGCGCTTCAACAATGTTCCACCCGATCTGCACGCTGCGCGTCCTGCTCCTTGATGAGCGCTGCCCGCACTTCCTTTGACATCTGCACCCAGCGGATCTCTCCCCCAAGGATCATGCACAGGATACACCGCACGGTCTCTGCGTTCATGCTCCCCACCCGCTTGACAGCGACATCCTTGGGCCAGCCCGCCATCTTCACGCCATGGCCCGCATGGATGACAACATCGTATTTAGCATATTCCATCACAACCTTCGTGTTCTTCAATATCATTTCTGAGGGAAACATCAGATGCTGCGCTGTAAGTGAAAAATGTGGAGCTTACAGAGCCCTTTGGTGAGGCGCTTCGACATGTCTGCACGCACGCTCTTCGCATCGTTCTTCTCGCGCGTGGCTTAACAGCTCTGTAAGACCCAGGGTTCTAGCCACGCGAACGAGAAAAAAAAAACTCACCCTCATCCATTGTGCACGAGTAGCGCTCAAACTTCCGCATCACATCCAACTGGTCCGTCCCCATCTCTTGCAAGAAAAATTCCAGTGCGTTGTCCGAGTCAATGGCCTGCGGTAAAGTGTCATTGTCGGTGTTCCCCCGCGAAAAGATTGCGAAGGCGCGGACCCCGGTGCACTCGTACAAGTTGTTGAGCTGCTTGCCAATCGACATTGACGTCTTCCTCACGTCGTTGGCTGCTGCCTTGTTTGTGGCGCAGGCCCCGCGAGTCTCGGTCTGGCGTTTCTCCTCGAGTTGATCTATGAGACGCTCGTACTCGACTTTGCCCAGGCTCTCCTCGTCGAAGACGGCACCGTCGTCCATCTCGTCCTGGAGGTCGTTGGGGTAGTCGTCCAAAGACTTTTGTTCACCTTGAAGATGCATCAGCTTTCGACTCCAGACATGCATTCAACCACGTACCAGCAGCTCTAGCCTTCAGAGCTCAGTCATACTTAATTGTGTTGCGCAGGTTTTTTTTGCGCGTCGTTTTCAAGAAGCTCTTGTGGCACAGAACACCGCAGACGAGGAGGTCGGCTAAAAGTTGACATATCAACAATATCCCATCACGATCGTTCTAAGCGATGTAGATCTTGACTCATCATTAAGCTCGGCTCGTTGATGTTCCTTATAAATCTCTCTCAATTTTACTCATCGCTTGATATCTGACAGGAGTTCATCGGCTAGCTGCCATACCACTACAGTCGAACCCCTTGTAACCTATGCTTCTATTAACCCATAACCCCTCATATCCCATGGAATTTTTGTGAAACCACCGCTGTTTGCAGGGATAACCCATAGGTCCGCCAAAACCCATACCCATACCCCTTTGAGCAGCATAACCCATACATTTCGGCCGAAGTTTTACATGTCGGAGATCTCGGAGTGATAAATTATTTCGACTGGCAGCTTGATTGCGTATTTTTCAGGGCCATTACGAAAGATTTCGCCTTCTCGATGCCTTCGGTCGCGCTGGAAGTCCTCAGGCGGGGCTTCGATACTCTGAAGAAGCACATCGGTTCTCGCAGCAAAACATTGGAGGATCGTTTGGCCAACAACGAGAGCATAACATCGGACGACGAGAGATGGCTTGATGACGAAGGCAATATTGCCGATGAGGAATGGGCCCTCAGAGACCTTGAAACTGCGTCCGACTATGAGAGGGGCATGTCAAGGTTGAATGCGGCGCAAAAGAAGGCAGTGAAGAGGTTGAAGGAGTTTGCGGAGGTGGTCCAAAATAAATTGGTGTCGGCCAAGCGAAAGCGTATGTCCTCTGAGCACATCCCGTCAATTTCGAAGGCAAATTGTGACATTATACAGGTCCGGATCACCCCGTCGTTGTCCCAGCAGGCAAGACTCCCGGAAAGAAAAAGACAATTCCACCGACCTTCCAAAAAAAGGAACTCGCCACCCTTCAGCAACGCATCGAGATCTTGGATTGGTACCATGAAAATGGGAAGAACCAGACCAAGACAGCGAAGCATTTCGATCCCATCTACCCCAACCTACGCCTCAAACAGCCCCTCATCAGCTCCTGGGTAAATAACGAGCAGGACTGGCGTGCACAGTATGCCAGCCATGATGGAGCTGCCCAGAAAATCAAGCGACAACGTCAAAACCCAGCACCCCGAGGTGGAGCAAATGATGGAGCTCTGGGTAGCGCAGGCCATGTCGCATGGGATCCAGCTGAGTGGCGAGGTGCTGCGTCAAAAGTGGACCGCCTTTGCGGACTTGGTTGGAGTTGATGCGGATGAGCGGCTGGCTCTGAGTAATGGATGGCTGGGTCGATTCAAGAATCGTACAGGATTGAAGGAGTTCAAGAGGCATGGAGAGGCAGCGTCCGCGGACCCGGCAGCAATTGATGCTGAGCGAGCACGGGTCCAGGCCCTGCTCCACGAGGGCTATCACCTGCGCGACATCTTCAACATGGATGAGACTGGCCTGTTTTATGCGTAAGACCTTTCTTTAACTGTTTACTCTCTCTGTGTCTCTTTTACTGATCAATGTGGTAGGTTTGCGCCAGATCGTGGTTTATCGGACAGAAAGCAAAGTGGCGTGAAAGGGAACAAAGTCCGGCTAACGTACGCCTTCACTGTCAATGCTGATGGATCCGAGAAGCGCGAAGCTTTCATCATCGGGAAGGCGAAGCAGCCTCGCTGTTTTGAGCGGCGCAATGCTGCTGCCTTAGGCTTTTATCATCGCAATAATGCGAAAGCCTGGATGGTCACGGCATTTTATCAGGAGTGGATCTTGTTGTGGGACGCCGAACTGCGACTAGCGCGCCGCAAAATTGTCCTTTTCCAGGACAACTTTTCCGCCCATCAACCTCTGCCTGGCCTGACAAACATTCGGGTCGAGAACTTCGCAGCCAATCTCACGGTGCATGTCCAACCACTCGATGCCGGAATCATACGGTGCTTCAAGGCGCATTATCGGAAGCGCTACATCCAGCGGGCCATTAACAATTATGACAGCGGCATTACACCTGCAAATATCTACGACATCAACCAGCTTGAAGGAATGAGGATTGCGGCGAGTGCCTGTGACGATGTCTCAGCAGAAACAATTTCTCACTGCTGGATCAAAGCCGGTATCCTTCCTGCTTCCCTCCTGCCATCTCGTCCCACACCCGCATCCGGTGACTCGAACCCTGTACAAGCCGCCGAACAGGAGCTCGAGGCGAAGCTCGATTTGTTGGAAGGTACCGGTGTTTTGCAGCGTGCAAACCGAATGGCCATCGAGTTTCTGATCAATCCTGTGGATGAGCAGGTTCTCATTGAGGAGACGACTGACGCTGAGATTTTTCACGCTGTCAATTCGTCTCTGAATGCTCAACAGGAGTCCGAGATCCGAGGGGGCGATGATGATATCGACGACAATATGGAATACGAGCCGCGTCCCGACCGCCGCGAGGCCCTCAAGGCCGCTGCCGTACTTCAGAAATACACTGCATCGATGAATGATGACTTTGCGCGTCGTTTGGATGGCCTTCTGGCATCGTTCGGGCGTCAAACACAGCTGGAGGAAACAAAATCACTCGTGGATACGCGAATTACCAATTACTTTACTGCACAGGGACCGAAAAAAGTCTAGAATACTTGTAGATACCTCTGCGTACCGTAAAATGTTTTTTTTTGATTAAAATTTTTCGACCTCCACTAACCCATGACTTCTCATAACCCATAGCCCGGGCATGTAACCGAGGGGTATGGGTTACAAGGGGTTCGACTGTAGTCATATACCCTGAACCCTATTGCTCGTTTGTATCAGTCTCGTTTATATTTAGAATCCTGTAACGTATTTAAGTGGATGGTTATGGGAGGAACACCAGTGAATCTCACCCCACCTGTTGGACGCGAAGTTACTAGACTTCACGCTTAACCGGTAGAGTAGTCATTCATTCGGAGACACCCAGAAGCTATACCAAGTTTCTTTTGTTTTCTCTGTTTGAATATTATCTGTGTTGGATTTGGATCTTTATAAACGACGCGTGGACATATTGGATAAACGGAACGGACGCGTGGAATATAAGGAAACGGATCAGACTTGACAATTGGTTGTAATCTCGCAAGGATTAGCAATCGCGGATACTATTTGGAATCGGAATTCATAAGAATCACTTGCTTTACGCATCAGAGTATTATCTCCAAAACTAGACCCACATCATACAAAACCGTTGAACATAAAATCTCGTCTGTCTATCGCGATTGCGCCTAGAACGGATTCGAGCAAGTTTTATCTACATGACTTGTAGACCTGTAAAGTCTTGCTTCTTAAAGAGAACTAAAGTTCAAATTGCCACAATCTATACTGGATTGGAACCCCGAACTTGCACGAGGACTATAGTGTTTGAGTTGTTGTAGTTGCATTATCGAACCGCGTATTCATTTACAAGGTTTGTGTTGTGGTTATTTCACCGCCAGCCCCATAGTCAGTGTTTCACTGGTGCTGGTACATGAATGATCAGCAAGTCACAGCTTTGATTAGCAGTCAGCAGAATGGCCGCTGCGCTCTCAAACCCTGACCAGTTCCTTAGTTCATGGGCTCATTCAATTTTCGCACTAATTCCGCAGCGGATGGGTCCTCAGA
Organism: Mycena olivaceomarginata; assembly: GCA_029378375.1. NCBI lineage: Eukaryota > Fungi > Basidiomycota > Agaricomycetes > Agaricales > Mycenaceae > Mycena > Mycena olivaceomarginata. The sequence continues at coordinate 12,832 of JARKIC010000847.1, forward strand.
ACTGTTATTTACACCTCTATTACAATTTCTCTTTTCACCCTGTTTGGGTGAAAAACAGAGAATGAATGTGGAATTGTGTCCTCAGTTATTATCCGTTTTCCCCGTCTATAAGCTCAATCGAAGGGTGTTACAAATTCACAGCGGACTGCCGACTTCGGTTTTTCACTACCTCCCCGGGACACCTGTCTGAGGGACAAAAAGACTTTTATTTCATGGTCTTTGTGTTTTTTTCCGGCAGAACGACTGCCTTGCCCTCATTTCGAGGCCGGTCCAATGGTCTGTAAGCTCATTCTGTTCGGCTCAAAGATGTGGTTGGGTCCTGCACTTCACTTTCTTGTTTGCGGGTCTGGAATCCTTTCTTGAGAGGGAGAAATCAATCTGATTTGGGCACATCTGATTGTTCATCAGCAGAACGGCTATTGCGCCCTTAATTCTTGTTGGTTTCGGTTGTTGCTGAGCAGGATCGATTTGCGCATCGAAATCTGACCCTAGGATTTTTGATTATACCATGAACCAACCTCCCAGTATCTTGAGAACCAGCCTTCTGGGTGTCTTTGGTGGTCATGATAAAGGGTGAGATTTCAGGATTTGAGGCGCCGGTTCGCTGTGAATTTCAGACAAAGATTGGGTGAGTCTATGAGCAAGGTGAACGGCGAAGTATTGAGAGCGCAGTGGCTGTTCTGCTGACTGCTGATCAAAAGTCATGACTTGGTGATTGTTTATGTGCCAGCATCGGGTATTCGGGAAAGGGGCGGAAATTATGAAGAAGCGGTTCGCTTGTAGGTTGAAGTGCAAAGAGATTGAGTGTACAAGCAGGGGAAAATGTGGAGAATTGAGCCTAGAGCAAGTGTCCTAGTGAAAAATCAGCAGAAAAAATGGAAAATCACCCCCACATTGGATTTAAATGTGCGGTGGGGGATTCGGAGAAGACCATCGTGTGCGCATTTTCAATCCCCGTCGAATGAGCCAACTCCCAAGCCAAACGGATGCGATTTGAGAGCGGAGGGAGTGTTCTAATGATAACGATCAAAAAACGCCCGAAATGAAAAAAAAAAACCCGTCCGCGCCTGTTGTACCGCAAAGAGCTGCAATATTGACGATGACTTTCTTGTTGTGCTCGAACTTCATGTGAATTCCGGTCCAGGCCCAGATCGAACCTAGGTGTTCGGCGGACAACATCTGCACTGAGCCCTTATGAATTGCCAATACAGTTATGGGCAGAATTTATAAAAAATAAAATGCACGTAGGGATTTTGTCGCAGTTGAGAGCAGCTGAACATCGTGGAATTCCATAACAGCAATCTAACTCAAGCATAGTTCCAAACCAATGAAGTAAATACTCTGAATCTTTCAATTATTTTCAATCAGAGCTTGAGTAAAAGAATAAAATGAACGCAACACTCACCTCACCCTAGGGTAGGCGGATTGGTCGCGGTTCGATTTTCGCGTCACTTAGCTGATCGGCTGATATTTCCGACTGCGATCGGTTAGCCGAGCACCTACCGGATGTTTCCGACCGTGATCGGTTAGATGAAGTGATTGGGAAGTGACATTTATCTCTCTTCTTCCATCAACCATGCCTTATAAGTTATGAGAGGACAAGAAGGTATGTTTGAATATACTGGACAATTTCATTCAAATCGACAGGGGGTGTGATGCGTGACCCATTCTACCTATTTGACATTTCGGCAGCCGCCAAATTTTTGGGTGACACCTCGAAAATTTCGGCATTTGAACCGAAATTTTTGTCTTTCTTGCCTATTTTTTTTTTTAATGGCAATTTTGTGCCTGCGTGACCACTTGTAGGTTCGACAGAGGCCCAAGTGACACGTGACCTCGACCAAAGTTCATGATTGACAGGGGGGTGCATGACGCGTGACTGCTGATTTGAACGAAATAGTATAGGCTCGTCCCCATCCGGTATCCAGGTAAATAGAGCCAAATCCATCACTCGCTAATGCTCGGACAGTCCTGGATACCGGCTGGGCCCTCTCGGCGCACTTTAAGCGGGGTTTTGCTTCCCCTGCCATTTCAGAGGTCGGTACTTTGGAAAAATATGCCCCCAACTTTGAAAAAAAGTGCTCAAACTTCTTGTATGAATAATTGATGGTTTTCAATTCTCTATCCAATGAGCCCCACATGTTTTTTTGATGGCAGATTTCATGTTGTCGTCGTCGTCGAATGGTCTGTGCGTGGTGACGAGCTCGACTTGGTGTAAGATCCCAAAACAATGTGAGCTCAATCGACTTGAAATCAAATTCTGCCCCACTTTGGTATAGGAAGTTTTGACACTTTTTCAGAGCATTTCAGAAGCTCTCAGGTCGATTTTTTCTAAGTCAGGACCTCTGAAATGGCGGGCCATTCAAAACCCCGCTAAAACAGTACCAAGAGGGCCCAGTCCGTTAACGACGATCTCCCCGTTGTGCATTCTTTGTCTGATTGTTGGCCTTGTTTGTGTGATTTTAGTAATTCAGGCTTACGTCCCCGTCTCTGGCTGAGATCCTTTGTTAACGTCGACTGGTTCACGAGTCTAGAAATAGTACAGTATGACCATCCAGGTGACAGCTCTATGACACACTGGTAAGTTAAATTCCGGCACTGCACCGTATTTTCGCTGCCATAGTGTGTCATCGTTGCGGAAATGGCTGCTTTCTCTCACAACTAGTATGTCAGTAATATCATGTGGCACAACGTTCTTGGGAAACTATGTGTTGAAGATTATGGTCTATATAGACTACAGTTCAATGACATTTGCCATTGGTGTCAACATCACTTGAAAAACCCCCCAGGCCGTGTCAAGCGATAACAGAGGTTTCCCGATGTCCTCATAGATTGTCTCCGCCAATTCAGAAAACTTGGCACCAAACCAGGACAAGTGAGCCTCCCTCAGTCCAACATCCTCAGCCAGCATTTCACGCATACAATCGATCGCGGTCTGTGGAATCGGAATACGGCAATCAAGACCGCCGAAGTTCTGAGAATGGTTGAATGCATTCCATGGGACATGACCTGAAGACATGTTCTTCTGGGAGTGCACACGATGGTGGTTCCACCAATTGCGAAGCTCATCCAGGTCTGCTTGGAGAAGAGGTATGAAGATCTAGTAAAAAAGCGGCCTGCCATTGACCCAACATTAGCTGTGGATTATTGAAAGAAACACTGATCACACACCGATTGAATTCGACATTGGGACTGAAAATGCAGTGTTCCTTGCCAAAGAGGATCACTGCCTTCAAGTTGAGCCCCATCTTCTCCTTGAACCAGTGCTAGAAGCCCTTAATAATTATATGGTGGACTCTCTTCATAATCTGCCATACGGGGTAAGTCTCGGGGTCAATATCTGGTGTGAAAGCATAGCTGAAAAGTTGTGAGTTCAAAGCCAAATGTTTAACATGTCATAGACGAACCGAAAGGTGTCTTGAATAGCATGTTGCCATCCACTTCATCTGCAAAGCGCAAAGGTGGATTCATGGCCATACAGCTGTATGTGGACTCAGACAGTGTGAGTTCATATTTGAAATGTCTTGATTTGATTAATATTTCCGACTCTTAAGTGGGCTGAAAGTGCATTGGCTGATGAGGACAGCTACATATGGCTCCCTACTCAATTCGATGGTAGGGTCTAGAAGTCAGTCTCAAAAGCGTGCCTCAGCAGAACCTGGGCCGCCAGCCACCAAACGCCTCAGAGTTCTGCATCCAAGGTATGTGTGGTTGTTTTTGGAAGTGTTGGTGTTAATCTCATTGCAGGTGTTCGATTGCGTTCTGAGTTTCGGCCATCGGCTCTTTTGGGGCTTGCAGAAGTCCAAAATCGCACAATACTGTCACTGGTAACCCCGAGTTTGAGAACTCTAACCCAGCTCATCAATGGCAAAGTCCGTGATCGTCTATTTAGTGCAGGTGCAATGAAAAATGTTTATGATGTATGGTTCACTTATATGTTCCAACACATTCTCGCATGTTTTCAGCTTAAATCTGACGACAGTGCTCAATATGTTTTGAAAAATTTCTACCGGCTCAAGGAGGACAGCGAAAATACCGCACTAGACCAACTTCCGTTCACCGTAGATGAACATCTGATTCAAATCCAAGCTGAGGCATCTCGACTAGCCATGGCAGTCTGGTTCCTGAAGGCATTTTTAAAATATGCAAACGACCTCAATGTCTCAGCCGACATCAGTTCGTCTTCTCTGTCCTTTACAAATTGCTAAACTAACACACTTTTGCACAGATCTTGCCTTTGCAGAGGCATTCTTGGCAGAAGAAATCAGCTCTCCAAGCCCTGCATCTGGTGTGGAACAGATTGGACCGGGTTCGCCTAGACTAACATGGCTTGTGGAACCGACACAATCTTCTTTCGAAACGATCTTCTTTCATTGAGCGTTTCACCTACACTTTATCACAAAAATTGCACAAGAAAAATCTGCGCAGCAGCACGGTTCATGCATTTGCACATTTGTTTCGGGGCATAGTAACCGCACTCTGGTCTTTGCCGACCTTCAAGGTGTATTTAATCTCTGTTCTGAAGTGTAACACATGATCTGACTGCACTCTACTATAGGGACCCCGGCCCTCGTTGGATACAAGATGAGATGATTTTGTTTGACCCAATGACTCATGCTAGAGAGGGGTACGTTGGTCAATCGTGTTTCTGTCATGTTTCTCCAAATTTATTGAAACTTGACTGACAGGACCACTGGTGTCGGAGACTTTGGGATTGAAGGAATTCAGTCCTTCCTGCGGGATCACATCTGCTGTTATATTTCTCATCGTCTTGGTCTTGACTGTACTGCTGCACTGGTGCTTGAAGATAATGACCAGGGAGATGATCAGGACGGTGACAATGATGGTCATGATCTTGAGTCTCTGCTGGCGGCTGATCCAACAGAAGCAGAGACAGATCAACATGCACCAGGGGGCAATGTGGACGAGAAAATTTAGGTCAGCTATTTCAGTCTGCACTCCTTGTGGTTGCTCATGTTCTGTCCGACAGATTTTTTGTTGGTCCAGTGATGTCATTCTAGTGGTTGTCTCGGGAATCTTGTGACTGTCAATATTGAATTATACCCACAATACAGTATTATTCTCAATTTTAATCCTCTCAATTTGTATGTACTACTTGGCCCAGCTTCAAATTCTCTCGGTAGGTGCTTGGCTAACCGATGACAGTCGGAACTATCAGCCGATCAACTAAGTGATGCGAACATCGAACCGCGACCAATCCGCCTACCCTACTCACCCTATAAATATAACAACAGGCTCAACACAAAGCTATACGAATGAACACTAAATGTATCGGTGTGTGTACAATATATACGACTACTGGAAGGTGTGACAAGGCCGAGGTTAGGAAACAAAGAGAACAAAATATAAATAGACTGGCCGGATTCAAACCAGCATCCTCTTGGTAGATGATATAATCACTAAATCTATTAGATTAGGCTCTTAAAAAGACTACAAAAATCTAATGAGAACAGCCACTATTTCATTACATCCTCAGGACGCACTGATAAAAGTTTCACGAACTCAAAAACCTGGTTCCGTTGATGAAAAGAACGAGTACATAAAGTACTCGTAATCTTGTTCTCGTCGTAGCCAGCGGTCTTGCGGATCCAAGCGAGCCGCTGGTCGAGTTTATCCCAGAAGTCATCGCCAGGGAAAAGCTTGTACTGCTGCCTCTGGGATCGAAACTTAGCTTCAAATAGTACAGGGATTGAATAGAAGGTTTACCATGAGTGCAATACGAGCGCATAGCTCGACCGTCAAGACAGTTTCGGTGTCTTTGAGAAAGCATTGGCCGAGAGCGAAGATGTTGGTGTGATATTTAGGATCTGCCTTTGGTAGAATAGAGGCCTTGAGCTTGATGAATGAAACCAGTCGGAAGAAGAGGAAAGGGAAGGGGAAGCAGACGAACATCATTAAAGCGATGCACGGAAGACGAAATACAACACGCACAAACTTCTTGAATGTGGCTCGAGCCTGTGTCAAGTGGTACTCGGCACGACTCTTCACCAAGCCCCAGTCCGATGGAACGTTCTCGATTCCGGGTAGCAAATCGAATCGACTCTTGCGCACAATGTTCTACGTTCCGGCCGGCCCCAAGATCAGCATACTGTACCATTTAATTCAATTCGTATGTCACAGGTCACAGGCCTCGAAATTTACGAAAAAATTCGTACGGGTCACAGGTCACCCAGCGATGTACGAATTCTGAAAACGGTCACGAAAATCGCTGTCCAATGGTTCAAAAAATCGATTTTTTTCCCTCGGTGCGATGCAACAGGTTTCGGCTCGCACGAGCTGCCAATTATGACAGCAGAAGCAAATTGTCCTCCCACGGCTCTGACTCTCCCTCAACCATGTGCGCCCCTCCTCGATCTGCACACCTGGATTTACAAAAAAAAAATTCGGTCACGCTCCCTCAGACAAAGTACGAAATCTGAATTTCGTAAATTTTGGTCACGGGTCACAAGGCGTACGAATTGAATTAAATGGTACAGTACTCGACAGCATGAAAGTGGATAGACTCAGCGTACCAGCAAGTGTTTCTTCGCAAGCTCACCCTTGTACGAGGAGAGTCTGGACGAGATTGTAATGCCATGCGCTAGCTGCCGAAGGTTCTTCTACAAACGACGCGACTATTAGTGCCACCGAGTTCTTTGTAAAGAAACACTCACTTCAAGCGCTGGCGACACTTTGAAGGCGGGCTGGGCCGAGACTATTCCATCAAGCTTGCTGTTCACACCTAACACGAGGGTGAATAGCTTGACTTGACGCGCAGCAAGCGGGTCCTACAGTAATCATGAGTACAGACGACATTATGCAAGATCAAGGACATACCGCCGCAAACACTTCGACCTCGCTGACTTGGAATGGTTTGAGACGTTTGTGAGTGGCATATTGTCTTGAAAAGGCCACCATGTTGCTGTTGGGCTCGGAGGAATCGCCGGTCGGGGCGTCTGAAGAGGGGGGGAGGGAGGGCCCGGGAAGCTCGTCGTCATCTTCCTCGTCTTCACTATTGTCGGGGTTGGCGCCAGCGTGTTTCCTCTTGCGAGACACCGCAGGACGTTCTGGAGAGTCGGCCAGCATTGCAGTGGCAAGCTTGGCATCGTATGCAGCAAGTTCTTCGGTGGTCGGCATCTGGAATATGTGAAGATGTGTGGTGATGGCGGTGGTCGAGTTCTGAGAGGCGTTGGGGGTGGCATCGGGTTAAATAACCCGTCGCTTGACCAAAGTGATCGCGTGCTTTGCTTGAGCTTTCCTTTTCGAGAGTGACAATTGTGCCACTAGACCCCTTGCTCAATTGACTTCTTCGTTTGGGCCGTTACCCTCGTCAGAATGCCGCGAGCTTTAAAGGTTTTGGATGATTGTAAGTTCTGTATTGGCTGATGAAAATAGCCAACAACTGACGATGCCGACAGGCTTTACTGAATCAGAAGATAGAAAAAAGATACTTTGCATTATCTGTGAGCGCAATGGATGTGGAGAATGGATCGTGCGCGATGGTGACAAGAAACATCTGAGATCCAAAAATCACGCCCGAAATGTCGAAGCAGATAATCTTCGCGCTGCTTCTCACCGGCGGTTGGTGGTTGTCCTCACGTGCCAGAAGTTGGGAATGTGCTGGCTGGGCTGTCCGTGATTTTCTGTCCGAACGCCCCATACTTCAAGCCCTTCTTGGTTGGACAAGCCCAAAGCAGCTCAAGCAAGGTACAATATTGACATTCCTATCAATTTGTTTTAACTTTAATCGCCACTAGGGTCTGTAAAGCTTACACCTTTGAAACGAATCAAGGGCCAGCCCGCTCCGTCTCGGCCGGACTTGACGTTGGAACAAACTGACGCCAAGACCGCAATGAACATCGGATCGTACGCCATGAATGTAACTTGGCAGCGCTGCAAGACGGTGGTATCAAAATCCCGCGATGAGTGCCCTCTCTTATCCTGGGTGTATGTCATTTGCCCAGTCACCGTAAGTGGCACATTTTGAGATATTCGGGAGTTCTTACAAAGATCTTCCAGAATACCCCTACCCTAGGCCGCATTCACGACATCTTTACGAGCACCACCGGCTCTGTTGTTCTCTTGGATGTTTTTCGCATCTTGAGTGAGCGCCACCCTGTTTGGAATCTCCCGAGACTGGCTCGTCGACAAGGGGAACAAACTCTTTTGATAGTTCCTTCCATCGTAAGGCTTCATCTTGTGATTGAGGATTCTGCTGAACAATGACCGGAATATTGAATTTATATTCAACGTACAACATGACTGTTATTCTGCAAAATGTGTCGCGTCTGGCAGTCGATCCAAGAAGCAGGAACGAGTCGATTCGAACATCAACGAGGCCTTCATCAAACACCAGCCATTGGAGGAGCATGTGATAAATACGACTGCCTTCCATAACACCCATCTTCTACGCCGTTGTCTTCCTCGAAGTGCCTGGGCTCCCGTTCTGATGTTCACACCCGAAGATCGACTTGCCAAGCACAACGAGCTTGCAGAGCAGATGCGGGGGAATCATTCCTCACAGAAGGCGGTGAAGGCAGCGGCAGCTGTGGCCGCGGCCCGCTCAAACTGCTGTAAGCGCTGAGGGAGAATCGACTGCAGCTTCGGGCAGTTCCCAGGCCAACACTGCTGCCGCTGCAGTGGGACGCCCCGAGGCGGCTGCGTTGCCGGAGAATCCGATAGCCGGGGGACCCGTCGCTGCGGAGGCGGCTGCATCCTCCAGTGTATTATCAGCTTCAGCGAAGCGGAAACGTGGTCGGCCCAAGAAAGGCACGGCAATACCTGCGGCACCTGGAAGGAAAAAATCGACTGGGAATCCGAGAGGACGGCCTAGAAAACACCCCAGGAACGATGACGATATTATTCAGGAAGAGGAGGAGACTGTGGGCTCGGCAGAAAATCACGGGTCTTCAGACGAGGGAAGTGGTTCTGAGGGTGCGGCCGATGTAGATTCAAGCGACGAGGCAGGGACGTCTGAAGAGGAACATTATATCGCAAGGCCGACGAGGCGGCCCCGAGGACAGGCAGCTGCAGTGTAGATATTATGTGGACATACTGTCGGGTTGAGTCTGTACCACATCGAATACAAACCGGCACCAGCCAACGAGTCCGCTGATGAATGAATGGTATGCTTACTGAGGCCCAGGGTGAGAAACAGATGAGCCTGAGGTGTACACGAGACTGTTCAACTGGTCGATGAACAGCTGTTGGCATGTTGAGCTACAGCTCGGAGACAGCTCTGCATCGAGATCATCCTTCACATGGTTCCGACGTGGCGACCATATCAGAGTAGAAGTAATTGACCCAGCAGGTTTTTGCGCAACACGTGATCTCAGCGCCGGGCTAGACTTAATGCACTCCCATCCCCCTTCACTATTGGTTGGTTGGCTTAGTGGTTAACAATGTGTTTGCGTTATATTTTTTGATCTTTTGGAGATCGCCTGTTTGATTCCGGCAGTGTTCATCCTTTTCTATTATTTCTCTTTGACCAGTTGATTCTCTGCCTATGCGCAGCGGGCTCTTGTGCCGAGCAGACACCCCAGGCGGTGGGCCCAGCGGCGAGCGTGAAGTGGGGTCCATGGGGGTCTCCCCCAGTCTCCCCCGCGCTACATAAAATTTCCCTGCTTGGATTTGACAGGAGACCCGATACATTACCCAGGTATCCTGTCAGGCCAAAATACAGGGGCCTGTGGGGAACACTGTTCCCCTCCCCCTTGCATTTTCTATATGGCCTTCCTGCGCGATTTTGCGACGCACTTACTCAAAAAGGAAATAAATCACGTGTGCGCAAAAATGTGCTGGGTCAATAGCGGTTTGTCCATATCAGGAAGATGTGGCCGACTTACCGGCAACCAGCTGAGCCTTCCACCTCAGATCTGACTGGTGAACAATTGACGGTGTACTTTTCACAAGTTGAACATTTCACTGTGTCTTGAGATGCAGGCATGCTGAAGAAACGAGCACTGTCACCCAACTGTCATGCAAGCGAGACGCATTGAAGCCATCAATCACGTGGCAGTGCTGTAGATCCCTCCACCACAAACTGTCATTATTGCCGCCCTCTGCTCACACATTGTATACTTGTACTCACCACCGTTGACGTATGCACCGCCTGCGGTGTCCGGCTCCTCTGGAACATCGACATTGACCTCTACCTGCAAACCCGACCCACCGGAGTGGCCTGTGTCCCTGCACGCGTCGTCCTCGTTTGTCGTGCAGTACCCGTTTGGGCAGCACCACCTTCCGCAGACGTCAACACTGAGTTGGCAGCAGGTGTATTCAAGGCTAAACTTGCCTTTGCATGTGCCCTCGTACGTGCAAGGAGGGGGAGAGAAGGCCCACAGGTGCAGGCACAGACACAGGCACCAGCTGCAGACACTGACGGCATGGTGGAACTACCATATGCATGCGCCGAATGAGTATGCGGGTGCACAGGTACTGTCCTTTCCTCGTCCTCAATAAGGAATAAATGAATGCTAAAATTGATTCGTGCTTTGCAAGGATCCAACATCTGCGATTCACTGTTTTCACTTAACCGAAATCGTCTGGCGACATTCGTTGGCAGTGGGATGTCAATTCGCCTTATTTTCTGCCTTCTAATCACCAACCTCTACACGTGCACAACCCTCTCGCACTCCCGGTCGCATTCCACCAACATCTTCCAGACCCAGCACGCCAGCCAACATTCCCTCGCACGTCCTCGCCCATGTCATCTACCACATCATCCTCCGAGTCTGCCACGTCTGACCTCGACAACGAGCAGCTGCTCACGCACCACCCGTATGGGCACATGCGGACAGGGTGGTATGTGTCTGTGTCTGTGTCATAGATACGTCTGAAGGCGAGCTGACATCGAGTGACGGGGAGGACAAGGATGGGGGAGGGGTCATACCCACTGCATTTTGACAGGTTCTGGACGCACGTTAGCCGAGCGTTGGCGAGGTCCACGCGAGGTCGGTCTGGAGCTCGGCAAATTCGCTTAGGTTCAGCCTAGCTTTGGCGAGGCCACCTCGGCGACCTCGTGCGGACCTCGCCAACGCTCGGCTAATGGGGTCCAGGCTCGGCTCGAGGAACTGTCAAAATGCAGTGACCAGCACCACCACTGCTGGGGTCGGCACGAGCAGGAACAGTGGCAAGAGGAAGCACGGTGGACGCAAGCACAGGAGGAGCACCCCAGCGCACGCCTGTGATGTGTGCCCTCCCTCCTCCCCTGAATCTTGCATTCCCACTCCTACGCCCACTCGAGCCAGCAACAGCAGCAGCAGTTTGAGCAGCTGACAGCCGGAGTGCAGGGGCTCGGGCTGGAGCCGCTGCAGCCCCGGTGGGGTGTGCAGGCCACCCGGACATCACCTGTGCACGGCGGGTGGTGGTCCCCACCACATCTCCTCACCCAGCCGCACCAGCAGACCCAGACCCAGTGCTGTATCAGGCTGCACCGACGCCGCCACAGCCGGCAGCTCAGCAGTGCCTGAGCCAGACGACAACGACAATGTGGATCCGCAGCGTGCCCAGCTCATCCTCTGCGCTGAGCCTCACACCATACACATGCTCACACCCACACCCACACCGCGCAGTTGACCCTCGAGCAGGGATGGGTGCAGCAGCACCAGGTGTATGGTATGGCACACACACCCGGTTGGTCTGCAAGCTCAGTGGGCGTGTTCGGGCTTGGTCTCCCCCATAGCACCCAAATGCCCTGCACGCCCGACCGCTTCGGCATCGCGGCCGCACCCACACACCAGCCAGCGTGTCTCCCCCCCCACCACCCCTGTGCACCTCCTGTGTGTGTGCACGCTATTCATCAGCGTGTCCAGATGCCCCAATGCTCCAGTTGCACGCTGCGCTGGCTGGCAGTGCTTGAGGCAATGCTTGATTTGGGGGGCCTGTGCTGGTGTGCACGACCTCAGCTGTTCGCGGTGGAATCACTGTTTGCACAAGGTAGTAATACGGCATTTCATTCCCCCTTTCAGTAACCCGTATTATTCCCAACTACTAAGGAAATCCTACTTCTGTCTTCGTATTTTGGAATCATATTTTCATTTTGACCCTGAGGATTGTCGCAAGCTGTCAGCCACGTCTGACCTTTCTCTCCTACCTTTCCCTCCTACCACCATGGCACCACCCATCATTCTTTCGGACGACGAGGATGACGCTGGCTCAGAGATGTCCTTCAGTGTCGACAACGACACTGAGAAACAGCTCCAGCCCATTGATATCAATGCAAGCAAAACAGATATTATAGAAGTGAGTGTCTGCCTCGTCAATTTATTTTAAAATTAATGCATAATAGGCATACCAGAGCTGCCAATTGGACCTCGGCCGCATCCTTGCGGAAAATCACAGCTTTCGGCAAAGGCTTAGCAAACTGAAAGCAACGGCTGCCTCAAAGCGCCGATGTGGCACGGGCATGGGTGACAATCAGTTGGGATACCAAAAAAAAGTTGGCTCATGGGCTCGTTTTTTTTTCTTGGTCAAGGAGGTCTGGGTCAAGACTGAGGATTTCCACAAAAGTCCACCGGAATTGTCCCTGGATCCCGCAGTGTGCTTCGCCAATAACACAGCTTATTCGAAGGGCATCACCACTGCTCTCTTCGACATGATTCCTGTTAAATATCACCCGTTGTTGGACTACACCGAGTACCGGTGACAGACCTGGTACTGGGGCACCCGGGAATTTATTCAAAATCGCTCAAGTTGCAATGTACTATAATGTGCTATGCTACATTACGGCATCATCTCACAAGGGCTAATGCTGGCCAGGGCTGTTAGCTCAGAGGCATATAATGTGTCTCGGACCATTAGAAAGGCGCTGGACAACAATCCTGGTAAAGGGTTGACGTGAGAAGTTGCTAATGGAGCAACTGCAGAAAGTGTCCAACCATCCTGGAATGGATTGGGGCTACTGCACATCCCTGACTAAGGGCGTATTATGATGGATTATCCTTCTGAATAAGAGGGCTCACTGTTTGACATCATCTGAGGTCTTCAGGACTGCCAAGAGATGGTTAAACTTGGTTGATCCACCAATTGACTCAGAAACCATACTCGGGTACTGGGAAGCGGCGACTATCACGGTTCTCAGACAAATCACTTAAGCGGTTCAAAGTGGAACCAGTTGAGGCAGACGGTTACCAAGGAGGGTAACAGTGGGCTGACAAGGAAGTCGGCTAAAAGTTGACACATCAACAATATCCCATCACGATCATCCTAAGCGATGTAGATCTTGACTCATTGTTAAGCTCGGCTCGTTGATGTTCATTATAAATCTGTTCAGTTTTTACTAATCTCTTGATATCCGACAGGAGTTCATCGGCTAGCTGCCATACCACTAGTCATATACCCTGAACCCTGTTGCACGTTTGTATCTGTCTCGTTTATATTTAGAATCCTGTAAAATATTTTAAGTGGATAGTTATGGGAGGGACACCAGTGAATCTCACCCCACCTGTTGGACGCGAAGTTACTAGACTTCATGCTTAACCGGTCGAGTAGGCATTCATTCGGAGACACCCAGAAGCTATACTAAGTTTCGTTTGTTTTCCCTGTTTGAATATTATCTGTGTTGGATTTGGATCTTTATAAACAGTGCGTGGACATATTGGATAAACAGAACAGACACGTGGAATATAAGGAAACAGATCAGACTTGACAATTGGTTGTAATCTCGCAAGGATTAGCAACCGCGGATACTATTTGAATTGGGATTCCATAAGAATCACTTGCATTTTGCATTGGAGCACTATCTCCAAACCTAGACCCACATCATACAAAACTGTTGAACATAAAATCTCGTCTGACTATCCGTGATTGTGCCTAGAACAGTTTCGAGCAATTTATCTATACAACTTGTAGACCTATAAAGTCTTGCTTTCTAAAGAGAACTAAAGTTCAAATTGCCACAATCTATACTGGATTGGAACCCCAAACTTGCACGAGGATTATAGTGTTTGAGTTAATATAGTTGCGTTATCGAACCGCGTATTCATTTACAAGGTTTGGTTTGTGGTTATTTCACCGCTAGCCCCATAGTCACTGTTTCATCTAGAGTCCACCACAAGGGGTTCATTTGACTTTACTTCTCAAAGTAATACTTTGCCAATTGGTCTATAAAGACTTGGAAAAATTGTTGGATCCCGCATTTCTAGACTTTCAAAGTCTTCAGAACTATCAAGAACCCATTCCTTGAGTCTCACGACTTGAGAAGGACGTAAAAACTGTCAGTTCATTCACTTCGGATGAAGCATCCCTTCGTCCTAAGGCTTTTGTTATGGCAGAAACAAATAAGTTATCATCAGAGAGCAACTCGAGCCTGATACACCTGGTTTTCCTAAACCTTTACCTCGTCATTCCGGAAGGCACAACACACCAGTTGTCCTACCGCCTCTACCTAGTAGAAAAAGGGCTCCCAGTACAGCCGCTCTAGCAAGAGTAAAGTCGAAAGACCAAGCTCTGTCTCATGCAGCAGCATACAAACAGCTCCAGTCAGCATCCGTGGATACTCAATCCAAACCAATTCAGTTGAGTTTGGATCTAAGGGTCGAACTAGAGGGTCTTATAGAACCTCAAGCTTCTCAAAACTCGTCCCAAACACTACATTCAGAGTCATCTCTATTAGAAATGGCAGACGGTGAAACAGTGCACTTCTTATATGACTAGGAATAGCTAATTGATAGATATTGCGAACAAACACCCAAAACAACCAACCACAACCAATCTACCTCCAAAGATCCAAGTGCTTCTCTTTGTGAGTTCGGGTCCAGGCCGTAGTATGTGACTAGCAGGTTTGAACAAACACAAGTTTGATTTATAGGCTTCTAATAGCACACTCTACAATGTACTAGCAATATGCAACCGCCAATAACAACACTGCCAGGAACCTAGGGATGGTCTGGGGGTGTGTTTATATGGGGTGGATACAAGATGGCTGGACTGCTAGGTCGAGAACACCAGGGCAGAGGCTTGTAGGTTTGTGAAAATCCTCGCCTTAGGCAACCTAAGGACTACTGAGGCTAACTCCAAATGACTCCAAGTCTCAGACGGCAAGATTCTCCTTGACCACCGACCTATTCCTTAACGAAGAACAGGAACCTTTCCGTTTTTATCAGCACTAGCTCACTACAAGCGTCCAGCTAGCAACCCAACACACTACGACAGAGCTTCCGTCTATATTGGGGTGAAGGCGAAGTAACTGACAAGTTATAGCCAAACTAGAGGTGGGGGCACCTAGTTCGTCTTCTTCTTTTATAGGGCTCAAGGCAACACACAATCCACCTAGCAAGCGATCCAACACACTACGACAGAGCTTCCGTCTTGTCGGGGTGAAGGCAAAGTCACTAGCGCAAACTGCAGCTGGGTCTCAAGGAGAACACCCTAGTCCGTCTTTATCTTAGCAGGGCTCAAGTCGACACACAATCACCTAGCAAGTGATCCAATACACTATGGCAGAGCTTCCGTCTTGTCGGGGTGAAGGCAAAGTCACTAGCGCAACTGAAGTTGGGTCTCAAAGAGAACACCCTTATTTTATATGTGTAGGTCTGCTAGAACCAACAACACGAAATCCTCAACTTAATCACTCAATGTTCCAGAGTCAACAGTTACTAATTCCAATAAAGACTACTATCAGCGAAGTGCATTACAAACTTCACTAGCAACAGCCACCTGCACCAGCTTCATACTCAACCAGGGAGTGCTAATCTGAGGTGCTAGTCGCTCCTGTGCTCCCTTTATACTACTAGGTTCCAAATACATGTGAAAAGCGAGCTGAATAATACAATAAGCAATATGAGGTGATTCAAGATGAACAGCCAATGAGACGACTGCCATTTCGATTTTAGAGCCATCCTGTGATGTGCTAGGTCAGCCTCGCTGACAAGCTAGCAGCCTTTTTGTGGGTATATCGCAGATCCTGGGCACATCATCTATAGCCAAGGATTGCACCTAGTCACCTGGGCTTACAGCCAGTGTTCTAGGACATCTCTCTTTGTCAGAGCATCGATCTATCTGCCTGTAGATGACCTGGTGTGACAACCAGTTGCCTAGGTCATCTCTGTTTGTCAAAGCGTCGATCTATCGCATCTAGACAACCTGGGATTGCAACCAACATCATAGGGTCATCTTTGTTTGTTAGAGCATCGATCTATCGCATCCAGACAACCTGGGGTCGCAACCAACATCATAGGGTCATAGCTCGTTGGTCAGGACATCAACACAGTCTATATGATCATCCCCTAGCTCCGTCCCAATAGCCTTCCTGCTATTCCACTCGAGCTAGCTGTCTGCCTTAGGCCCTAGCTGTCGTGTCATGTCTCTCACGTGTCTGTGGCATCACATCTTTAGGGTCCTAGCCAGATCTCTCTGCCTGGCACTGCCTTTGGCCCTTATCTAGAGATTAGATAGTACAGCCTAGACCTGTGCTGAGCAAACTAGCTCAAGACACTATCCCCTAGCTATACATCCATCATTGATTCCAGTCCACTAGACTATTGTTAGCTCCCTGGCACATCATCTCTCAACTACTAGTGCCTAGGTCTCGTCTCAATGAATGTTTAGGCATTGGTTTAATCCCTGGTGGTTTATACAGTTGACTAGCAGCTAGCACGTCACACTAGTGCAGTCTCATGCTACAGTCAGCAGTTAGGGCTCCCTCTGACTCTCCTTTATATCACCTAACAAGTGGTCTGTGTACTAGCTAGTTTGCTAGTAACAACAGAAGTGCTAGCTGCTTCCCGTTGTATAAATACTGGTCATAGGAATCGCAAAATTAACACTAGATGCCGCGCATTTATGTTACGCCGTTTCAATGGAGTGAACCCAGCACCAGCTGGAGGCGCCAGAGTTGCGAGCTTTAAAATTCCATATGCTTGGGATAATAATGCTCCTAAGTTCACCACGGATGATCATGAGGATCTCATGACATTCGTTGACCATGTGAACCAGATAATGGAACATGCCGGCGTTACAGACGATGCTGAAAGGAAATTGCACTTTACGAGTTATCTTCCTATAAAACAGAAGGCAACTTGGAGAGCGCTTCCTACATATAAAACGGGAACCTATGAGGAATTCCTTAAAGAATCTATGTTAGCTATCCTGAGAATAAATCAGAGAGAGCGGGTACCATAGATCTTCTGCAGAAACTCTGCAAGTGGAACCGTGGGATCACTGTTAAAGAAGAAGGTCATCTTAGACGTTTCGGAATTGAATTTCTTACGGAAGTAAAGAAACTCTTGACCGCTCCTGTTCTAATTACGAACCAGATCGCCTGTGATTTCTACTATGAAATGTTGGAACATACCTTTGCGACAACATTAAAAATGTCCATAGAGAGTTCTGCTCTTCTACGTGCTCAAATTCCTGCTTTACTCGTACCTGTGAATAATCCAGCGAATGCAGCAACCACGGGATAGTCTTGAGTAGAAGATCCGATAGATATCGCGGATCTTGTAAAATTGGCGGAAACTTTGGCTAGAAGCCAGAGTAGATCAGCTTCTCTTTCAGTTGGTACAAAAGATGAGATATCTGGGAGGCCTCTCAGCTTTCCAACCACAAAAATCGAACTTTATGAGGAACGGCTGGAGGAAATGAACGGCGCTATCGCGCAGTTGAGGGATCAATACGTCTTGAGCCAGAAAGCGAGTGAGCAGCGTCACAATGAGGTTCTTAAATCTCATAGTGAAGTTCTCAAAATGTTGGCACAATTCGTGAAAGACCCACCTCCACACATAAACAATAATTCAAACTACGTGTACAACACGCAAGGCCCGAGTCAACCTCAGTATTTGAGAGACCGAGAGCCTACAAAGGATCATGATTGCTATTATTGTGAAGAATCAGGACACTTCTTGAGAGAATGTCCTCACAAAATAGAACACATCAACAAGGGTTGGTTAGCATTCACGGATGGTAAACACAAATTGGGTGATGGCAATTATATTCCAACAGGCATCGGGACCCAGAAACAGAGTCGACAATTATTGGAAGAACAAGGCAATCAGCCAGAATTGGGTTGGTGCCCCATATGACTTCGAAGTGTATGAAGAAGCGGGGAGGCCTATGAATTTCCATGAGATGGTTATGGACAAAATTAGAACTTTGCAAGTTCAACTTGCAAAAGCTAGACAAGTAAATAGCCTGTTTGCGATGGAGCCATTCAAGCCATCTGATGGCTATTTGGTGTTGCACAAACTGATGGCTAATGGCCGATGGATGGCCGATAAAATAGAGTCAGTGTATGCTTTTTTCTGCTAAAAGGAGTGTCAATGGGTGTGTGATCGCTCGTGGCCCTCAAGGAATGCCCCTGGACTGCATGAGACCTCCAATTCCAGCAACAGTAACAATTTTGGGCCTACAATCTGGCTGTTAGACTCATGAGTGGAACTGATCACCCATACATGAGCCAAACGACTGGGAGACAACTCAATGACTTCAAAAATATAGGCAAGCATCGAAGCCATTTGAGCCATTAGCCATCAATTTGCGCAACGCTAAACAGCCATCAGATGGCTCGAATGGCTGCATCACAAACTCTCTAAAATTCAAACTTCTGTCCGACAGGTGGTTCAACCCACCTATATGGTGCAAACTCAACCAACCACGGTTATGCCATTGAACTTTGACTTTGGTCAAGCCTTTCAGTCTTGGTTGATGAAAAACATGAGTTCAGGGGAGCTGCCTGTTACTCAGGATCAGTTTACAATGACCAGGACTGGATTAAAAACCAGGTCCACGTTGTGATAAGGACCGCGGTGTTGGTATCGAAATGTATATGATTCAAATTTGACTGTGTTCGTCCTCTAAAGGGGAAAGTATAGTCGAATAATAGTGAGGAAGGTCGGTGCACAAATCCGGTATGTGTGAGTGGTGTATGTGTGTGTGTGCGTGAACGGCAATTCGTGGAGACCACTCATCTCCTGTGTACGAGCGAGTGTGGCGGACCTGCTGTCAGCCAAATGAGGTAGAGAGAGAGAATATACTAGAGCTGGTTCCCTGTACGCGTGTACCAGAACCCTAAATGTGTTGCCCTGCCTGCTTTCCTTGGTGCGCTCTTCCCCTTAGAACCTGTGCTGGAGGTACAATGGATATTGTACAGACAATGACACCGACATCGTTCAGACAGTGGGAGAGACGATTGGTCTCGACGGGTTCGGACGGCGATTTGGATGTGATGGCTTCTCCGGACCTGCCTTCTACAGAGCGAAGCTCGCAAAAACGGTGATCCTAATCGAGGAAGCCTGAATACGTGACACCAGGTCCGGTGAGGAGGGACCCTGCTAATGGAGGTGTGAGAGGTAAGACACCGATGAACGAGCGAATGTAGGAGATGTGGCCTGTCTCCAGTCGCAGAGCAAGGAGGAGGGTGCACAAGAGGTACGAGGTCAGGGAAGGCTGCGAGTACCCCTTTTAGATTGAGTGAGAGTGATACAGTACTGTCCATCCTCAGCTCGGATATAGCGAATTTCTCCGCTTTTCTCTGGTTCTTGACTTGACTGCTGGAGTGGTGATATGTGACTTTGTGAGCTGGAACAAGGCTGGAAATATTATCCTGGGTTGGTATGTGCATGTGTCGTCTTTTACACAACTCGGGTGGCTAACTCGGCCATATTTCTCATCTTCCTTCCACAATTTCTGTACTCAATTACTTTTACCCCCATAACTTGTGTTAACGGGTCCTGGAACTGAACATTAACCTCCACAGTTGCAACAGTGGGTCAAATGGCCAGTGGGACAGCACCATATGCACACAACAATACTGTTTTCGACGTGTATACATCAACACATAGGCAACATGATGTGGCCTCAGATTTGTGCTGCTTGCCTCAACAGCTTTATGCCTATGCTTACAACACGTTCCAATGATCCTCGGCATGATGGCAAGCTTTTTTTGCACCTGCATTCGCCTGCTCGCATGCCTCAATATCTGGATCACCAGGTGACAACCCTCGCATGCATCACCAAATCATTACTCAAGTCTTCATGTTGTGACGGTAGTGTTCTACGACATTGTACATTTTATCTGGGTCAATTGTGGGCTGTCACAACCTTAGATTTTCATGTTCGTGACCTCCCACTGCATTGTGTTTTTTCTTGTACATATTTTAGCTGCTGGTGTACTCTAATACATTCCAAATCCAATCAAAATTGTTTGATTTACAGCTTTTTGCGGAACTTAGGGCGGGGACGGTTTTTTTTCCATTTTCGACAATTTTCATGAGGAACGTCCCCACAAGCTCAAATTTGATCAGATTGCTTGAAATTAGGCACGTTAGAATCGTATTCAAAATCTGCAGTCAACGCAAGACCGGCATTTTTGATGCCATCAAAAAATGAAATTTCTACCGTAAAATCTCTGTCTTCCGCAAGTCACCTGTAGCACTTGGAGTACTGCTCGGATTGACCTAGATTTTGGATATGTTATACCCATAGATGTACTCTAGTCAATGTGACCTTTAGATTGTGAATATTTGAAGTAACTGTAATTCATTGTGCATCTTGTTGAAACAGTCATCCCCCTCCTTTAGAAAATAGAGCACTCAAAGCAGATTTGGGTATGACCACATGTAAAATCATCATGGTTGACTAGGGTACATGTATAGGTATAACATTTCCAAAAACTAGGTTGATCTGAGCAGTACTCCGAATACTACAGGTGACTTGCGGAAGACAGAGATTTTGCGGTAGAAATTTCATCTTTTGATGGTATCAAAAATGCCGATATTGCGTTGACTGCAGATTTTGAATACAATTCTAACGTGCCTAATTCAAGTCAATCTGATCAAATCTGAGCTTGTGGCGACGTTCCTCATGAAAATTGTCGAAAATGGAAAAAAACCGTCCCCGCCCTAAGTTCCGCAAAAAGCTGTAATCTCTGTAGAGCAGTTCAACTATGACTTGAGGTCCCACTGAGTTCTCTTGAATCCTCTCATTCTCTTTCCTTTTTCATATGCTTTTTTGGGTTTTCTCATCACAAGACCCTGTACAATGAAATAAAAACCCCAACCGTTGCACCAATTTAGAGGGTTTTTCAATGTCGAGCATCTACCTCCGAGTCACGTAGACATCGAACAGACAACTTCATTAACTCAAAAATGTTGAAAAGTCCACGGAACCGTACAGTCTTGCGTGAATGACATGGATATAGGTCTGTCCCAGTTTCTAGATGAGGGTTTAGAATTTTTATATGCTTGTTGATGTAAACTACAACTCATAACTACGGTAATTTAACTGTTTGTGACCTGCCGCTCGCCGGCCTCTTACTATCATGAGAACTACGACGAAGACCTCGGCCCAACAGTGTCACGTTCAAGCTACTTACTTCGACTTCGGCGATCTCGGGCTGAATTTCAACCAAGGTTTCCAACGAGTTCAAAGTCAACGGTCACCGTTGGAAAGTGAGCACTATGGCCTAGAGAGACTTGGAGCAGTGCAGGCTTAGCTTTAGTCTTGCCCACTACCTGGCACGCAGGATTTGATATGTTCGACTTTGTGTGGAAATCTTTTGTCTGTCAATGTTCAAGTTGCGCGGCTTTGAGTGTTGTCTGTCGCACTTTGCGCGATTCCGGACAGTTGCAACTCCGACTTATGCGAAATTGCGATTGACCAATTTCCCGCAATGTAATGTAAGTTGTTGGTTGCATTCTTGCGGAATTTGACTCATGGCTCGGGCTTTGTATTGTGCTGAATATTTTTTCTTTATGTATTGTGCACGTAAATGAATGTGCATCGAGACTGCAATGGGCAACTTTAAAGTGGTGCCACTTGCTCTCAGAGAACTCGACGTGTAAAGACATAATTGCCTCAAACTGTGGAGTTGTGTTTTGTACAACCATCCTCGTCATCTTGCCAGTAGTGGCAGATTAAGGTCCAGAAACACGCCGGTTAGACACAAACTGCCCTCACAGTCCACAAGGCGGAGTCGATGGCTAAATACGGTGGCAGGCAGGGTAGAGGATATGATCTCGGTTGGACTCGGAATGCGACGAAGGTGTGAGTTTAGGGCATTCAAGATTTGTAATATCTAACTCCTCCTCCGCCAGAATTTTGTTTGTAGTGAAGACTGGAGGGAGTGCTATTTCGAATCGGGATCCAAGGCGGCTGGCTAGCTGGCTATTATAGTCACGCACATCGGTTGCAGAGACCGTAGAGCTAGAGAAAGTATTTGGGGTGCCAGCTATCGAGGAACAGAGTGTCTCTGTCCGAGTCTGTCAGGAATGTTGCGCAATGTGACAGTGGGGATTGAAGGAGGCAAAACCATGTCAGAGAGACTGAAGACGTGCATGAATTTTAGGCGCAAAGAAAGGGATTCCGTCATTCTACCAATGATTTAATAATCGAGGATGATGGATCCAGCTCAGTCGCCAGTATGAGTGCCTGGTCGGGCTCAGGATTCGTGGAGACCCGCGACCCGGGGCTTGAGCGCGGGTTGAGTTACATGTTTGAATATTGGACTCGAATACATATTGGTATGTTCAATGCATTGAAAAGGTGTTTTGAAATGGCCGCAGATATATCTCAAGAGCCAAGAATCTTACATCTGACTCAACAGATACATCTAAAATTTTGAACCACAGCAGACGAGAATTGCGCAGAATCTGGCCAACGATGGTTTGGGTGGACTTGGAATGTAACCTGAAACATAGAGAACTCAATTTCTGCTGTTGGAAATATTTCCCGTGTCTGCTAGTGAGTAAATTCGTCGAGTAACACTATAAAATGTCGAAATTACTTTGTTGCAGGCAGAGGAGGAAATTCCGCAGTCAAGCCCGGGCCTAAGCTCCGGGGGTCGAGCCAAGCAGTTGGGCCTCGGCAGGTTGGGCCTCGGCAGGTTGGGCTCGGCCTTGGAGGTTGGGCTCAGAATTTTTTTTGAGCCCAGGCCCGCTCTGTCCCAACACAAGCGCGGGCTTTCGAGCCCGACCGACCCGCACACCCAACCGCGACATGAGAATACTATATTGGCAGGGCGTAACAGTAATTATTTAGAGCCGACAATGTGGTTGAGATCTTGTTGAGATCAAAGAGAGAGAGTCTATTTGGCGATGCTTTATCGCAACGCCATCGCTTTCCAAATCCACGCGAACCACAGCGTTATCTCGCATCAGACTGACCTGCACACCGATGAAGAGAACTACAAATTAATGAGCTCCCTCGCCACCCAACGCCGCCCCCGGTACCTCCGCCCCGGGAGACGGCTCGCGCACGATCACTATCACGCCCACACCCGCGAACGAGGAGGGGAAGAAGGACGCGGGGCGCGGGTCGCATGAGACGCGGATGTGGTGGCTAATGAGGGGTGAGGAAGGAAGTCGTCGGGGTATAAATGCTGATTGGATGGATCCAGTTATGCTGCATCTACCACAAGCCCAAAGACTTCGACGAGTCGTCTTCGGAGGACAACTCCCTCGACGTCGGACAGTTCCCAATGCTCCGACTCTATCAGCGCCGCCAGTAGCAGCAGACCCTGATTCTGTGCCGGGCCCGCCGCCGCTCTACCGCCTACACCAGCGCTTTTAGGTACACAACGGTTGTCCCCACTGCCATGGCCTCATCCCCCGCGACTCCTGCGTCGAGACAGCTGCTTAAAGCGCGGCGTGCCGCGAGTGCTGCCTCTGTCTCAGGATCCGCTGTACCCGCAGAGCCTCCGGACGCTCTCCCCTGCAGGTGCACCAGCGATTACGGCGCCGCCAGACTCAGATGCACAACCCGAGCTTCGCGTCGAAGCCCGAATCCGAATCCTATGACTCCGCCCTTTGCAGATCCTGCTGTTCCCTCTATACTGGCAATACCGATGCCTCCAGCTACGGTCCCAACGCTTCTTGAAGCCCATAATCCCCCGGCTCTGCCGTCGTCAGACCGTGCGGCTTCCCTCTCCCAGCGATATCGCTGCCTCCGACTCCAATACTCGGGCAGCTTACTAAAACCTCGGATCCGCCGACACCCCTCCTCCTACAGATCCCGCCGCTCCCGCTCCGCCTCTACCAGCCAGCATAGGTGTACAGCGCGCGTCCAGATTCTCTCCGCAGATGATCCTCCGCCCCCTCCCCCTCCTCCCGCTCTCCCTCCCCATCTACCATCACACCACCAGCACTACCAGCAGGCACACCAGCAATCCCCCCCGCCCTGCTCCAATTAGCCTTAAAAGCAGTCGCAGACGAGGTTGCAGGCTGCGCTGCCGCCGCTGCTCGCGAAGCTCGAGGGGAAGATTGACGATTGGCGGAGGTTTGAGCAGAAGGTGTGTAGCCGTTCTTTCGAAGTGCTGTACTCTATCTAGAGTCTATCTATGATTTTTTCTTCCTTCGATTTCTCCTTCCCTCCAAATTTAATGTGAAGCGCTGTACTGACGGAAATTTTCTGCTCGTAGAATTACGACCGCGCTCTAGGCTCCGGCACCGCCGTCCCGTTCGAGCCTGTCCCGTTCCCGGACGGCACGCTACCCTCCGACGCGGCTAAGACCCATCGACGCCTCTCGCCTGCCGAGCTCGAGGCGTATTGCAGTCGGTACTGCCCCGGCGCGTATACACTCACGCATCTGGGTCTGGGCCCGGGCTCGAGGCAGACGAGGAGGGCGAAAGGGCGCAGAGGGAGAGGGCGCAAAGGATATGGGACGTGAGGGTGGCTGTTGCGTGGGTTGGTGCTGGGATGGTAGGGACGAGGGTGCGAGTGGGAGTGCGAGTGAAAGTGGGAAGGGGAAGGCGGGTGAAGACTTGGAGGCGAGGTGTGATGTGCCAGTGCCAGACCCAGCGTATGCGGCCGTTGGGGTTGTGATGAAGCGGGGTGGACTGGGTTCGTACTTGTATCAGGGCCTTTTGGACTTCTACGCAAGTACTTATTTCAAGTTATTTGCACACTACATACGCTACTGTACACTTTGTGCTACATAATGTATCTACTCCACTACAATCTGTTCGTGTGATGTTCAGAAGCGCAGAGTCAGAATCAGGACGCCCATGGTCAAGTCAGATTGGTGAAGTCCGTCCGTGCACGCTTCCCCTCCACCTCCACTTCTTCCTCCAACTCCTTCTCCGTCTTGGGGCTCAGACTGCGGCGGCGGCGGCGGCGGCGGCTCGTGCCCATTTCCATTCCCCGGCGCAGATGAGGGAAGTGGTGCCCACTCGCCAGCTCCTCCCGCACTTCGATCGGCTGCTCGCCATACGACAGCACAAGCGGTGGGGCGAGGAGACGTCCGCGCGCGGCCGCATGTCGTCGTCGTCGGCGGCGGCTGTAGGTCCTCGTTGTTGTCGGTGTACGGGGGCACCGTTCCTACTCGCACTCCCCAGACTGCCCTCGCTCCATCCCTCCCAGCTTCTCGCTGAGGTGTCGATAGGCAGGGCGCGCGGGGTACGTGCAACCGTACCTCCCTACACCACAGCGACCGCAATCATCGCAATCACCTCCTTCTTCTCCTTCTCCACGCCCTCCCTGTGCCCCACTGCCCACCCGTCTCCCCCGTCCCTGCCCGTGAGTGTTCCCCGACCAGTACTGTACGCCTCGGAGCGTGCGCGCGCGCGCCCCGCATCGTATGCGCGTCCGCGTTCGTCTTCGCGGTCCTGATGGGGTGCGCGCAGGGTGCAGGCGCGGAAGGTCGGCGCGTCGCAGAAGAGGTGCCGTTAGCGTGCGCTACGACCGAGGAGGGAGCGAAAAAAACGCCGGATTGTGCACAAGAGGGTTCTCGTGTGGGAGGCCAAAAGCGCAGTACCAGTATATTCCCCTGAGTCGGAGGGCAGTGTGCGCGTGTGGTTTTCCTGCGCCGGGGAAGTAGGTCCGAAACTGGATAGTGGAAGGAAAAGTCGAGTCCGCCCCATGGAGAGCCGGGAGGATGCCGACTCGCGGTGGTATCTCGGGTGCGAAGTGAACGTGGCTTTTCGTGCTTGCATGGAGCCGCAAGATGTATGGTATTCCAGGGCAAGACGCGGTAGATTGTCGGAGGAAGGCGAAACTGCGAAGGAAAAGGCGAGGTCCAATTACTCGGCAACGTCGGGCACGGCTTGCCTTCCCGTGGTCGCTTGTAATGCACGCCGGCCACGATGGCGGGCGAGGTCGAGCCCGTGGATCAGATGCAGGCTGCCCTGTAGTAAGAGACACCAATGAGCAAACAGTGTATGTACCTCAGATGTGGAGGGATCAGTCGCTCACCTTGCCTGCCAGCGCGTCTTTCGCGGTCCGCGCGGACCGCGCTCAGGCCCGCCCCACAGTCCCGCGGAATTGAGCACGGTCGTGGGCGCTACGGAAGGCGGCGCCAGGACCTTGACTTCGGCGTTGGCGCGGCCAGTGCGCGTGAATTCAGAATGGCGGTCATAGAAGAGGCTGCTTCCGATTTGATCGCCGACCAGCCGTGACAGAGATCGTACAACGTGTCGACAACTCTCAGCAACTCTCCATGGCGCAGAGCTACGAACTCAACGGTACGTGAACGGCGAAACCCAGCCCCAGCGTGCACCTTGAACTCACGCCACTATATGTCCTAGTTAAAAGTATCAAGGGGGTGGACCCGAAATATCAAAAGGCACACCTTTGCGCGGCGATTCATGTCGATGACAAGTTGGTGCACACCACTCACCCAAAGGAGGCTTCGGTGGCGATGTGGAATGATACTACAACCCTGTGAGTTGAAACGATAGATCTATGCTTGCCGCTTTCTTAGAGATTCCGCAAGATGGGCGGATAGCTCATCATCCATCATCGGCCTCCGTGTTCATGATCGCCATAATTGGCGACACTATGTGCCGTTGATGCATGAAAAATGTCTGGCTGAGGCAGAAATTGGGATACATACTGTAGTATTTCGACCAAATGTTCAGGTGACGGGTGACAGGGGGTCGTGAACTGAACGAATTTGGTACATGTGACGGTGACGCTCAAGGAATGAACACCTTAATTTTTCACATCTCCAGAGAGCGTAAAAAATCGTTTTTGAGCTACTCTAAATTTGACAAAAAATCCGCTAAAAAAGAGGAATAAAAAAGAAAGAAAAAGCGCAAAAACAGTTCCTTCAAATCACAGCCACATCTACACTGACATACGGCACAAGAGCCAAATCTAGTGCTCCTCCCAAGCCGAGCCTTGATAGCGCCGCACAGGGATTCTCTTGCGCTGCCCCCGCCCAAGAAGCTCGTCGCACTCGGCCTCCGATTCATCCGCATTTCCCGATCGGGAAATTCCACCATCTTCGCCGACAACGAAATTGTCGGCAACAGAAGACCCGCCAGAAAGGAGGTGGTCGGAGAGGACGTCAAGGGGAACATCACAGTCGTCCTCCTGAGCATCGTTGTACAGCTCTTCATCAGCGTCAGCGGTAACTTGGACCGGGTCAGCGGAATTGAGAGCTTCGTGGAGTGCCGGATTGGTCGTACGAAGCTCACGCAGACCAGCGAGAGCTTCAGGGGAGGTGAGTGACGCATGAGACAAGTTCCAAGCCCCGGCGCAGCACATCTCAAATGCCTGTGTATAATGAAATGATCAGAATGAGGCGGGTAGATGGGAAGTAAAGGACGAACTCGCATGATGACCGCAGGATCGTTGAGGTCATTGATAGCTTGTACAATCCAGCCGACAGAGCGGTCGCGAAGCGTGCCGACCGTAGTGTCGAGTTTGATATCGTGCACTGCCTTGCCATCCTTGATCTGTTCCAAAGCCTCTTCGACGACGTCGCGATGGGCGGAGCGCTTGATGCTCAGCTTGAGTAGACGCTGGATACCAACATCCAACGGCTGAAAGAGACTGGTACAGCCGCCAGGGACAAACAGGAGGATGATGTTGGGTGATTTTTCTTCATCCATGTGCGGAATTCCTTCGACTTGTGCACCGACCAGCAATCAATCAGCCAGATGGATACCTGCGATGACGGAAGGCCGAGTTCCTTCTTCATGGCCTCGAAATACGGCGCGATGATATCGTCGACGAGCAGGTACATGGTGCCAAGGTTGGACCAGTACGTTGCGGTCCCCGAGTGGATCATGACATAGCCGAGCGCGACGGCTTCGTCGTACCGTGAGGCTGTTGATGACGGACAGATAGCGATGTCTTTCCTTGAAAGACACCCTGCATCGGAAGTCGCTTGCCGCTAGCCGAAATGGAGGGGACGAGCGTGAATGCCCGCTTCTCCTCTTGACCGACCGCAGCAACCTGTTTAACACCGCGCTGGGTCCAAGTCGAGCTGGTACCCTGCGCGTACACGATTTGGGTCTGATCGGTATTCACGATGAGCGCAGGAGGGACGGCGATAGTCACGAATGACGTGAGCCATCCGGAAGAACGCCTCCTCGAGAACTTTCTCATGGTTAGCGGGGAGCTTCTGGGCTGCCTTAGTTGGGCGTGTCTGAATCAGAGTCACTGTCGTTGGGAGCAGCGTAGGTGGCGGTGTTTGATCGGACCGCTCGTCCGAGTCTTCATCCTCTGCGATCGCGAGCGCTCGTTCGAGCTCAAGCTAGAGATTCAAGAAGGTCATTAACATGGAAGGTAAGAGAAATTTAGAGGGAACATACTTGCTCAAGTGCTCGCACGCAGAGTTTGTTGAAGACCTCGAGCCGTGCGTCCAAGAATTTGGCAGATCCAAGCAAAGGTACGCTCGGATCGACGAAATGCTGCTGCGCATTGTCCACAAGAATACCACAGGAATGCCCATCCTCCTGGCGTGCAATGGGAAGGTCTGCGAGCTCGAGTTTTTCGGCCGTGTGCTGATTGAGCCACCAACGACAAGCAGCCGCTAATTCCTCGGGGATCTCGCCACCAAAAGAATCGCCGTAGCGGACCACACCGACCGGCTGCGTCATGTCAAATACAACAGCCACCCAATGCAGCTCGTCTGTGATAAGGCCTAGATGTCCCGAGGTGATTAAGGCCGCTCGACTCTGCACCACGTCCTTGCCGAGATCGCGAATCCAACGCAGATCCGGAGCCGTCCAATAGGTACCAGCGTCGGCTGCACGATGGGCCGCAAGAATCTTCGGTATGAGAGCTGTTCCCCAGATACGAGTATTCTGAATTGATTCGGGGATGGTGCTGACTTTGTTCCGCAGAAGCTCGAGCATGTCATTCATCTGGGAACCTGACAACCAATGAGCTCCGACAAAGCGCCACAGTGTGTGGAATGGCTCCGAGTCGGAGAGGCCCACTGGCTTGCAGCGGCCCCAGGGAACCATCGCAAGCATCATGCTTGTTTCCTCCGCCAACGCTACCCGGTCAGGATTCTTTCTACCCACTTTCTTCTGACGGTTGACCCACGCCTGGCAATTTCGCCAAGGCACCCACGCATCATGCTTGATATCATGCACCGAGGACCAGTACGTGAGAATCCACAACGGGAAGTGGGTGACAGCGCTGCCGCCGAGGTGAGAATAAACCACAGACTGAACTCCGTCGAGCCAGCATTGACGGCTGTTCGCCAGAAGCTTGTTGACAGTCTTCCTGTCCGGAATTGGAAGACGCCGTACTCGAAGGATCAGCGCATCGTCGGTAATGTCGGGAACAGATTTACTGAAATATTGGGCAGGCTGGGGGGCCACAGCCGTGCTCTCGAGAGGGAGGGGAAATTCCAGCAATTTTGCGATAGACAAGAATGGCGATGGAAGTATGTCGTGCTCGAGCTCTTGGGGAATCAAGAACCACTGTGCTGCGATTTTTTTGAGGGGCGGAGGGACGTCTGCCCATTTTTTGCCTTGGTCAATCCAGTCGGATTTTTTGAAGATGAAGTTGTCGGCGTCCATTGGTGAAGGAGCAAGAGTGTCGACGAAGAAAATTGGATTATTTTAGAATTACATATTCACACCGCAAAAACTCCGCTTGTAAAAATGATACGCCATTCTGCTCTGTCCTCACGCCTCTTCACGCTGTGAGATGATTGTCGTGCTCAATATTTCTTCGGTTAACCAGGCAAGCAAGCAACTCAACAGTAAGCGAGTGCAAATCGTCCACGGCGGCCCGAACTCGCATTCTCGAGCCCCGTTGGGATAGCTGGGCAGCGTGGATGGTCTGGGAAGGTCTTGGGTGGCCTTCACGGGAAAATGAACACTTCGCAAGTAGGTGACGCGGTCGGACCGATTCTGAACACCGATCACAGTGAACACCTTAGGTAACAGGTGACACCCAGTGAACATTTGGTCGAAATACTACAGTATCCTACTTGAGGCCCAGAAAGGCAAGCGGAATTGATCTTTTATCGGCGCATGACTCTGATACAATCAAATTAGATGTTGATGTCCCACTCAAGTATGTGAAGTCGAAAGCAATGCCGGGGCCCACACTCGTCTTGAGGGTGAGCACCATCGGCAACATCCAAGCAGGTGAACTCGAAATCACCAATGCCAAAGCAGACATTGCACCTCTCGGGGGCAGGGCGGCAGGGTTTGCTGCACTCCAAGTTGCTGGCACGGTACAGAGCAGTGATTTTATGCCAGCACTGGGAACCTTGCTCGAATCTATCCTCAAGATAGGAGATGAATTTGCGAAGGTGAACTGCTCCTTCCTGTGTACTCACATTTATTAATATGTATCAACAAGATCCACCCAGTAACCCAGGTTGCATGGACGGCATTGCATGCAGTTTACAAGGTATCTGATGGTTCAATGTAGTTCTCAGTGTATATTAACCGCAAAAATAGGCCATGCAAAACCAGCAGGAGACAGATGGAAAAATTGTTGAACTAGTCCACACAATGGCTGAGGTTTATGCCTTTGCAAAGGACGTGGATTTGCTCTCCGCAGCAAAGAAGCATCTTGAAGATACTGTCACCACCATTGTCCAACAAACGGCAAAATGTGCAATATTTGTTAGGGAATACACTGGGCACGGGTTCCTCGGTAGGTGGTTGGGCAGGTCCTGTCTTCATGTTATTGACACCCGTAGTAGGCAGATTTGCAACTGACTTGATGTCCAACCACACCAAGACAATTCAAGATTTTGCTGCCACTTTTGTAGAGCTCCAGCAATCTCTTGACAGGGGACTACAGAAGTACACTGCATTTGCAACAGCACACATCGAGTCTATGACAATGCGAACTGAGTCTATGACAAAGCAGATTCAGGAAACAGTCCAGGATTCCGGTGTGTATATACCTCCATTGATATATGCGCACCCTCACACCAAAAGTAGCCCAATCTGCAAAGCTGCAAACTCTCCGTCCAGCTATCATGGATGCATCCTTGCGCCTGCCATGTCTAGCTGGAACACGTCATGACCTACTGAGTTTCATCACCACTTGGCTCACCACACCGCCTGATTCGGCTGACTCTGGTAACATTCTCTGGCTGTACGGTGTTGCTGGTGCCGGAAAGAGTACCATAGCTACCTCTGTCTCCCAGCACTTGAGGGCCTTGAACAGTCTTGGCACATTCCTGTTCTTCACTCGTGGCAACTTGGCAACAAGTAGTCCCAGCTCTGTTATTCCCACAATTGCATTTGGGCTGGCTCAATTGAACACCCATCTTGCATCCGCCATCTGTGCGGGTATGGATGGCTATTCAAATATGACTATGGCTGAACAATTCCAGAAGCTCTTGCTTGAGCCTCTCAATGATGCTCAGGGCCACATCCATGGTCCAATTGTTGTCATTCTTGATGCACTGGATGAGTGCGGAGATTCTGCTTCACGGAGGATTCTCATCTCCATACTCACCAATGACTTTCCAAAACTTCCCAGCATATTCCGCCTGTTTGTCACCAGCCGTCCCGATTTGGACATTGCTACCACATTTCTAAAGCAACCAAAGATTGTCAAGCGGCACCTTGACATCACAGAGCCATCAAGCATACAAGACATCCAGATTTATATTGACCATGAGATGGTTGATATTCGGCAGCAGCACTCAACTTGGGATTTGCCTCCTACATGGCCGGATGGAAAAATGACTTCTCTGGTCAACAGTGCATCCGGTCTCTTCATCTGGGCTTCAACAGCTATGAATTGCTGTGGAACACTTATGATCCAAACAAGTGCCTTGATACCCTCATCCATGAGAAGTCGTCCAACCTTGACAGCCTTTATGCTGTTGCCCTCAGAACCACAGGACCTTGGGAAGACAGTGACTTTGCACAAGATGCAGGAGCTGTTTTAGCTGCTGTTGTGCTTGGGAAGGTCCCAATGTCTGATGCAACCATTGATGCTCTCTTAGGTGGGCGCACCTCTAGCCATATCCTTCCACGACTTGGGTGTGTATTGCAGTGGACTCCTCGCCAGGAGGCTCGAATACTACATGCATCATTTGGAGACTATCTTACAGATAGCAACCGTTCTGGCCATGAGCCTTGGTTTATCAACCCTATCATCCGAGGTCGCCAGCTCGCATCTGGGTGTTTGCAGGTCATGAAGGCAGACCTTCGATTCAATATCTGCAGGCTTGAAGACTCCCACATTCGCAATAGTGATGTGCATGACCTGCCCAATCGGATCACAGCTTACATATCTCCCCAATTATCCTATTCCAGCCGCTTTTGGGCTGACCATCTGGATGTTGCTGTTTTTGACAATAGGATACTTGAGAATATCCAGCTTCTCGTCCACAGCAAATTCCTATATTGGCTTGAAGTTCTTAGTGTCCTACAAGAAACTGCAATTGCAACAAATGCACTTACAACTGCAGCCAAGCTTGCTGAGGTAAGTATATTGTGTAGTCCCAAATACTTCAAGTCATAATCATTCGCACTACAGAAGCACAACGAAGCCCTGGCAGATTTCCTAATGGACGCAGTTAAGTTTGTGATTGCATTTGCACCTGCCATTGCATCCAGTGCACCGCACATATATCTTTCTGCAGTCCCCCTCGCACCCACTGAATCAAAAGTGGCAAAGCAATATTCTGGGTTGTTCATCCGGAAAATAGGTGTCCAAACTTCTTCAGGGGATCACTGGCCCCAACTTCAAATCACAATTGAGGGGCACACAAAAGCTGTTAACTCGGTTGCCTTCTCACCCAATGGGCAATATGTTGTGTCTGGTGCTGATGACAGCACAGTACGCATGTGGGATGCACGAACCGGTGCCCTTGTCACCGGGCCATTGGGAGGACACATGGAAGTCACTTCAGTTGCCTTCTCCCCCCGATGGAGACCGGATTGTCTCAGGGGGGCTTTCAGATGCCACAATATTCATCTGGGATGCACACACTGGTGGGATCATTGCTGGACCCTTCGAGGGGCACAGTGCCTGGGTAACTTGTGTTGCTTTCTCGCCGCAGAATGGAGAGATGATCGCATCCACTTCCGCTGATGGAACTCTGTGCGTGTGGAATGCATGGACTGGCAGCCTCATTGATGGGCCGTTTGATGGACACAATGATTCTGTGACTTCGCTCTCCTTCTCACCTGACGGTCAGCGAATTGTAACTGGGTTGCACGATGCTACACTTCGTGTTTGGAATTTGCACACAGAGTTTGGTGTGGCGGATATGATGGCAGGGCATAGTAACACTGTGTTTGCTTCGGGCTTCCCATTCAAAACAGATAAACAAACTCAATCATTCAATACACCAACAGATGCACTTGTCCTCCGAGGGCACAAGGATACTGTTTATTCTGTCTCCTTCTCACCAGATGGGACACGAATTGTCTCTGGGTCGGCTGATGCAACAATACGTGTGTGGGATGCGTATTCAGGAGCCCTTGTCGGTCTGCCAGTGATCAATGGGCACACCTCAGAGATCAACTGTGTCGTGTTTTCGCCTGGTGGGGAGTGGATAGCATCTGGGTCTGACGATGAAACAGTCTGTGTGTGGGATGTACAAACAGGTGCGCTGGTCACTGGCCCATTCCAAGGGCACAGCGATAAAGTGTTCTCTGTCACCTTTTCACCTGATGGGGAGCGGGTCGTCTCTGGGTCGGCAGACCACATGGTGCGCATTTGGAACACAGGGGTCACACCTGCAAAGTCCATCTTGAAGCCAGACGGACATAATGGTTCTATCTATACTGTCGCTTTCTCCCCTGATGAACAGCAGATTGTCTCTCATTCCAATGACCAGCTGCTGTGCGTGTGGGATGCACAAACAGGCACCCTTGTTGATGGGCCATTGAAAACATGCATCCCTTCAAGTGCTTCTTGCATTTCTTTCTTGCCCAATGGTCTGCAGGTTGCCACTGCAAACAAAGACATGGTTAACATTTGGGATGTGCACGTACAACCGACTGTGGCAGATCTATTGAAGAGTTACACCAACATGGTGTTCTCTGTTGGCTTCAGAGTTTTGTCTGATGCCAAACCTATGATGTCAAAAAGCATTGAACATAGTGGTGCACCCACCTTCCGACACAAGAATTGTGCTATTTATCCCCTCACCAATGGTGAGCAGAGTGTCTCCAGAACTGCTGTAGATATGCAGACAGATGCACTTGTCCTCCCCGGGCAAAGGACTGTTATTTGCATGTCCTTCTCACCAGATGGGAATCAGATTGTCTCTGCATCAAACGATGCAACAATACATGTGTGGGATGTGTATTCGGGAGCCCTTGTCAGTCCACCGATCAAGGGGCATGCCTCGGACATTTATTGTGTTGTCTTTTCACCCGGTGGGGAGTGGGTAGCATCTGGGTCCACTGACAAAACAGTGCGTGTGTGGGATGTGCAAACAGGTGCGCTGGTCACTGGCCCATTCCGAGGGCACAGTAGTGCAGTGCGCTCTGTCTCCTTTTCACCTGATGGGGAGCGGATCATCTCTGGATCAGAAGACACTACAGTCCGAGTCTGGGACGTGCAGACGGGTGTACTGATTGCTACGCTGCTTGAAGGGCACACCAGATCTGTCCTATCTGTTGCTTTCTCATCAGATGGAAAATGGATTGCTTCTGGTTCCCAGGATAGAACAGTGTGCTTGTGGGATGCACACAACCTCGAGGCA
Source organism: Mycena olivaceomarginata (assembly GCA_029378375.1). Classification (NCBI taxonomy): domain Eukaryota; kingdom Fungi; phylum Basidiomycota; class Agaricomycetes; order Agaricales; family Mycenaceae; genus Mycena; species Mycena olivaceomarginata. The sequence goes on from JARKIC010000847.1 coordinate 47,648, forward strand.
GCACCGAGATTATTTGATGGGCACAGTGGAATAGTTCGCTCTGTTGCTTTCTCTCCAGACAGTCAACGGGTTGCCTCTGGTTCCAGTGATAGGACAATTCGTGTATCCAAGGTTTGTACCATATGCATTGGCAACCACTGCTGCACTGATCTTTATGGACAGATCCAGGCCAACAGTATCTCACACCGCCCATTTGAAGGTAACTGGACGCTCAAGGATGGATGGTTATTGGACCCTGCATTTCATCTCATACTTTGGGTCCCGGCTTGGCTGCGTGAAGGGCTTTATTTTCCACAGAATTCCCTCGTCATCTCTGCATCTCCAACAACAAAGTTAGACTTCAGTGACTTTGTGCATGGGGAATTATGGCAGGAATGTATCAAGAGTCTTCACTTGGTGCATTCGTAGTTTTGTATGAGGTGAGCTCAATTGAAACTTACTCATCAATGAGATAAACTCCTGTTGTGGTTAGGTTCACAAAAAAATCTATGGAGGAGGGCGGGTTCAGATGTTTCATTAGGATACATGTTGGAAGGGCTGTATTCATTCCACTTTTTTTTGTTTCAAAAGTAAATATAAGTTCTGTCATTATTGATCAAAGCTTGTGAGTAGACAATGCCAATCGTGCTAAATCCTGCATGACCATGTTTCCTCAATTTCCGTTCACAGCAGCAATAATAACTTTGACCGCCTTCTCAGATATCTGTGGAAGATTTAGATAAGTTCAGAACAGAGCAGTGGATGATATCAAACCATGTAGGTTGATGTCGTGAAAAACGAGGCCGGAAATTTCAGCCACAAGTTTATATCAACCACCCAGAGGTTGTCAACTCCTCGGACCCTGAAATTTCTGTCCAGGACAGTGTTCGTATTGGTGCGAGTCAGCCCAAAATTGTTGATTGTTAACGGCTAAAAAAACACACCATCATCGGTACCCATTGGGTTGGTGCAGCAAGCATGGTGGTCTGCAGATAATGGTGAGGCACTATAGCAGAAAACAAGAGTTCCACGTATCGAACCCATGCTCCAAAATATAATCATCTATCCCTCCTCTGGGTCAGGGAACACTTGGGCTTCAACAATGTTCAGATGCTCAATGATGCCTCATGCCACAGGAATAGAGGTCTAGAAATGGTGAGGAAAGGAGAATAGAATGCCAGTGTGGTTAACAGTCACATCAGACACAGGGAAGCCCAAATCTGTGTGCTTAGCACAATGGACTTTGTGTGGCTCATAGTCTACTGTCTAGCTCAGTCAAGTATAAGGATAACAAGGGGAAATGCGGGAGAACCGCATTCGAGGGTGGGTACCTGCCATTCCTATGTAGACTTTTGCAGGCTCATAAAGAAGCTGCATTCAGTGGCCAGCATTCCGGTGAAACACCATAACAAGAGTGTGCAGCATCTAGTGCTATTTTGTGATTTCCTAGGACCAGTATTTATACAACGGGAAAGCACTGGCACTTCTGATGTGTTATTACTAAGGTAGGCACCATACGCATCCATCGAGTCACGTGCTTGATGGTGTGACGGTGCCTTCCCGCCTCAACTAGTCAGGGGTGTCGGGGTAGAGACATAATCTAAAACCACAGAAACACTCGTATTTGACATATAAAGGATCCTGTGGTCTCAGATTTCCCATACATCACGTCAAAAAAGAGTTTTCCACCTTTTTTTTCAAATGTGCTCAGAATCCAACGGCGACGCGCTGGAGCACAAATGTGTTTTCAGGTCCAAAATTTCGCGTTCCCAAAAAAGGAAATTGTACGGTCACGTGCTCATGTGATATGAGCGCTTAACAATTTTACATTGCCTTGCCACTCGCAATCTTGGCCCTCTAAACTGCGTACATACGCAGCTATCGATGCCGAAGAACAAGTGGAGCTCAAAGGCTAAGAACCTGGGTCATTTTTCTTCCCAAAGTATCACCCGGAGCTCAATTTTATTGGGGCTACGCAAAACGGATCTACCGGATGTTCCCACCGTTGTCGAAGGAGGAAGACATGGAGCGGAACATGCTTGAAGCTCTGGAAGCAGTCCCAATTGCCTCCATGCGCCGTTTTGCGTGCCGGTCGATGAGGTTTGCAGATGCGTATTTTTGCGGGCTTGACAGAGCAGATGCGGCATGGGCCAACAAAAAATATCAAGGTCATTGAACCCTTCCCCCTCGATGGGTGGAAAATTTGCGACAGCGGAGAGCTTGTTCATAGCTAGGAATTCGTGTTTTTCTTCGGTTCTCGTCAGGACCTCGAAAAAAACAATTTTATTTTTTGCCTCTCAAGATTTCGCGCTTTCCCATGTTACTGTCACCCATCAGTCACGTTTCATGTGACTCGATGGATGTGTATGGTGCCTACCTTAGCACTCAGGATTCTGACTAGGTGATATAAAGGAGAACTGGAGTGAGCCTAAGCTGCTGGTTGTAGCCACAGATATGACCAGTGTGACGTGCTAGTACGGTCAGCAGGCACAAACCACGGGGAAATAACTATAAGCCTAAACAGTCAAGGTGCTAGCACCTAGGAAGCGAGACACAGGAGAGCGGTACTGCGAGAGCGCTAGCAGACAGTGCGAGCAGCGAGTCTGGAATCTAAAGGGTAATCAACCATGCGCTAGCAGCCTTCTAACAAGGGTGTTAGTATGCAGTACCCGACTAGTGATTGACCCGAGATCTGAAACACAGATGCGAGCATGTGACTGTCGTGATGTGGTCGTGAGTCACAAACAGAGACAAGTAGACAGTAGAGGAATAGCTAGCAGGCTATCGGTGCAGATGTGCGGGTCACCACTAATACAGTAACGGATAAACAGACTGCTAGCTGGTGCTCTGACCTGTGCTAGATGACTCCAGGCGGCGGTGACAGATCTGGTATTGGGGCACCCAGGCATTTATTCAAATCTGCTCGAGTTGCAACATGCTATAATGTACTTTATTACATTACGGCATCATCTCACAAGGGCTAATGCTGGCCTGAGCAGTTAGCTAAAAGGGATATAATGTGTCTCGAACATTAGAAAGGTGCTGGACAACGATCCTGGTAAAGGGTTGACGTCAGAAGTCGCTAATGGAGCAATCACGGAAAGTGCCTTACCATCCTGGAAACAGATTGGGGCTACTGCACATCCCTGACTAAGGGTGTATTACGAGGGATTATCCTTCTGAACCAGAGGGATCATTGTTGGGCATCATCTGGCACCTTTGGAACTGCCATGAGAAGGCTGGACTTGGTCGATCTACCAATTGACTAAGAAACCATACTCAGGTACTGGGAAGCGGCGGCTATCACTGTTTTCAGACAAATCACTGTAGTGGCTCAAAGCGGAACCAATTGATTGGATGGTTACCAAGGAGGGTAACGGAGTGCTGACGAGGAGGTCGGCTAAAAGTTGACATATCAACAATATCCCATCACGATCATTCTAAGCGATGAAGATCTTGACTCATCGTTAAGCTCAGCTCGTTGATGTTTCTTATAAATCTCTCTCAATTTTACTAATCACTTGATATCTGACAGGAGTTCATCAGCTAGCTGCCATACCACTAATCATATACCCTGAACCCTACTGCACATTTGTATCTGTCTCATTTATATTTAGAATCCTGTAAAGTATTTAAGTGGATGGTTATGGGAGGAACACCAGTGAATCTCACCCCACCTGTTGGACGCGAAGTTACTAGACTTCACGCTTAACCGGTTGAGTAGGCATTCATTCGGAGACACCCAGAAGCTATACCAAGTTTCGTTTGTTTTCCCTGTTTGAATATTATCTGTGTTGGATTTGGATCTTTATAAATGGCACGTGGACATATTGGATAAACGGAACGGACACATGGAATATAAGGAAACAAATCGGACTTGACAATTGGTTGTAATCTCGCAAGGATTAGCAATCATGGATACTATGGGATTCATAAAGAATCACTTGTGCTACGCATCGGAGTACTATCTCCAAACCTAGACCCACATCATACAAAACCGTTGAACATAAAATCTCGTCTGTTTATCCGTGATTGCGCCTAGAATGGATTCGAGCAAGTTTTATCTATACGACTTGTAGACCTGTAAAGTCTTGCTTCTCAAAGAGAACTAAATTTCAAATTGCCACAATCTATACTGGATTGGAACCCTGAACTTGCACGAGGACTATAGTGTTTGAGTTGTTGTAGTTGCATTATCGAACCGCATATTCATTTACAAGGTTTGGTTTGTGGTTGTTTCACCGCCAGCCCCATAGTCAGTGTTTCAGCGGATTCAACTCTGTTTCGTCAGGATAGAGGTTCCAGTAGCAGACGCCAGGCTGAGGAATCACTCACAATACCCATAAATGGACGCTAGCGGATCAGTGTGGCTGTTCTGCTTGGCATAGACCCATCATAAAATCAAACAGCAGTCATTTCATTGGCTGTTGTATCGATCACATCATTTTCACTCATCTCTATTATTCATTTTGTTTATCACTTGTATCATGGACCTCAGTAGTATAAAAGGGAGCGCAGAGCAGGCTAGAACTTCAGATTATTACACCCCGACTTTGTACAAAGTTGGTGCAGGTGGTCTCAGGTTGCTAGTGGAGATTATAACACACTTCACAAGTAGTAGTCTTTATTGGAATCAATACTGTTGACTCTGGACACGTCGAGATCTTAAGTTGAGGTTCTAATTGACTCGAAGAGTCTTCACGTATAAAACCAAGGATGTTCTCTTTGAGAACCAACTAGCAGTTGCGCTAGCAGCTTTGCCTTCACCCTGATATTGACAGAAGCGCTATCGTAGTGTGTTGGATTGCCTACTAGGTAGTTGTGTGTTGGCTCGAGCCTAATAAGAAGAAGACAGACTAGGTGCCCCCACCTTTAGACCAGCTTTAACTTGTCAGTTACTTCGCCTTCACCCCGATATTGACGGAAGCGCTGTCATAGTGTCTTGGGTTGCTAGCTGGATGCTTATAGTGTCTATTGCCAATAAGAAGTGGAAATGTTCCTGTTCTTGGTTAAGGAATAGGTCAGCGGCTTAAGGACTGCCTTGTTGCCCGAGGATTGAAGTCCCTTGTTGTTAGCCTCAATAGTCTTTGGGTATCCCTTAGTGAGGATTTTCACAAACCTACATACTCTGCCCTGGTGCCCTCAATCTAGTGATCCAGCCACCTTGTATCCACCCCATAAACCCCAGACCATCCGAGGTGCTAGCGGTGTTGTTGTTGGCAGCTGCATGGTGCTAGCATGTTGTTGAAGGACTTTGTTGAAGTCCAGCAGTCCAATTGTGTTTGTTCCAAACCTGCTGGTCGCATACTACGGCCTGGACCCAAACTCACAAAGAAAAGCACTTACATCTTTGGAGGAATAGATTGTTGTAGTGGTGGTTTTGTAGTTGTTTTGTGCAATCCCAAATCTAAGCTATTTCTAGTCGTATATCAAGTGCACCGTTTCACCAGATCTTAAATTTCGCAGATTCCAGATAATGACCCCGTTGATGCTGGACCAACAGTAGGCAGGAAAAGCATGGTGGGGAAGTGAAATACAACAGAAGTTAAAAATGTCCTGCACAACTGTTCCTGGGTCTTAAGTCTCGAGACTTCATACACAGTGGCAATAATTGTCAGGGGAACCCCCCACTCCAGCCACCTCTCATGCCTCCACTTTGTCGCTTCCAGCACTTCTGGCATTTCCATAACTTCTGGAACTTCCATCCCCAGCACCTCCAGAACTCCCGGAATTTCCATCTCTGTCACTTCCAGCACTCACGAACCCTCGCACACCTCCACTCTGTCACTTCTGGCACTTCTCGAACTTCTGTCTCTGCTCCGGCACTCACAACTCCCATTGGCTCACGACTCCCATTGGCTCATGCTGGCACATGTTATGTGATCAGGCCCAGGATCATTGTAGATATCTGCAGATATGTGCTACTGGGTAGTACCTATTAGTATATAAGGTTTTATCTAGCATGGGAATCCTCATCCTTTCTTCTCTTCAGATTCCCCCGCTAGGTGCGTAGTATTCCTGCTCCTATATTTAGTACCTTTATTTATATTTCGGATTCCCCCACTAGTTTCCATGCTCCATGCCGAGCTTAAGGTCACCCTTACAATATTGATACAACAAAACAAGTAGAGAGTATGTAAGGCTGTGTAGTGGTCCTGATTATGAGTGTCCAGTTGATTCTGGTCCTGGGTTGACTGGGTTAACACCCAGGCAGCTCTGACTGGAAATTAGAGAGGTTGTGGTAAGCCACCACGAGCCATCTGATGGCTTTTCCGGCATGTGCATCTGGGTGGCTTCAGGGTGCCGTTGGCTTTGTGAGGTCATGGATTAATGATGTATGCACTCCACTGTTGACCTCTCCCACACCCAATATGCCCCCTCAAACATGTGCCTGTGCATGCTGCATCCTGCCTGAGACCTCACCAATGCCAACGACGCATACAACTGAGTCCCCAGCACCCATGAAAGAAAGCAAACAAGGTGCAGACTTTGTAGCAGAGAGTCCAAGTGAAGCTGATGAGGACAATGAGAGCGGTGAGGATAAAGGTGAAGTGGATTCAGATCTTGAGCAGTCTCGTGGCTCGGAAGAAGGGGACAGCTTCAATGCGGATCCTGAGACCAATCTCTCGCAGAAAGCACGTAATGCACTGACCTCGCTCCAGGGCGCCGCTTTGCACATCTTGCCCATCTCATTGTCGTCGATTGGATCCCCATGGAAGTATTCACACAAAGTAGGTGGCATGCAATCAAAATACTGCAAAGTTTGAGGATGGTGAAGGATTGTGTGGGCATTTGTGAGTAGAACAGCAACCATGTGGAATAGACCACATGGAGTGAGAACTTTTTGATTCTCTGCAAAATTGAGAAACTTGAAGATCAAATTGACCTCCTTGAAAATCCACTCCATGGTGAAACGTGTCATGAATCGCCCGGGTTCTACTTTTTCGCGCAACACGTCCGTATGGATACAGACACGTCTTAGCAGCACGGGACTCTCATGACGCCACCACGTGAACTTCTCACAGTTGAAACCCGGCCTCGGATTCTAAAGCCGCAGACTCGGGGAGTCTGCGCCACAGGATACAGAAGACGTTAGGAACTAGGAACCCGTTGAAATGGTGCACTTCTTATATGACTAGGAATAGCTAATTGATAGGTATTGCGAACAAACACCCAAAACAACCAACCACAACCAATCTACCTCCAAAGATCTAAGTGCTTCTCTTTGTGAGTTCAGGTCCGGGCTGTAGTATGCGACCAGCAGGTTTGAACAAACACAAGTTTGATTTATAGGCTTCCAACAACACACTCTACAACGTACTAGCAATATGCAACTGCCAACAACAACACTGCTAGGAACCTTGGGATGGTCCGGGTGTGTGTTTATATGGGGTGGATACAAGATGGCTGGACCGTTAGGTTGAGAACACCAGGGCAGAGTATGTAGGTTTGTGAAAATCCTCGCTAAGGGCAGCCCCAAAGACTACTGAGGCTAACAACAAGGGACTTCAATCCTCAAACGGCAAGACTCTCCTTGACCGCCGACCTATTCCTTAACCAAGAATAGGAACCTTTCCGCTTTTATCGGCACTAGTTCACTACAAGTGTTCAGCTAGCGACCCAACACACTACGACAGAGCTTCCGTCTATATCGGGGACGAGTATTTTGAACAGCACTCGCTGCGTTTTAGACGAATCTATCTCAGGAGCCAATGGTATCTGAACAAAGCTGGCCTGAGCCAGTGAACATATTACCTCTTCCAAGGCTTCCGAGGTCTTCCTGGATTCATCCAATGACCTAAGAAGTGCTGCTCAGACCACCCCAACAGACCCTTTCCGCGTTGAACCGGACTAAGGTTGTGTAGAGGTTTGATAGGCTATATCAGCAATCTCGCTAGACTCTGAATAGATTTTTTGAAAACGCAGTGATTCAGTACGGAACTGTTAAGATATAAAATATGAGCACAGAATTTCCGAATCAAATTGACTGCCGAGAATACAATGATTCAGCCTCCATGAAAGTATATAATCACTCGAGTCCTTTCCGAAAGTCTGTCTTGACATGGCATTACATTGGCTCCGCTTCAGATTGGCTCCCAGTAAAGATGCCAGGCCTAGCTTTGAATGCACCGAGAGATGTCTGGATTAGTTAGCTGGTAATTTTCCAGTGTCTTGCAATATAAATTGACTCTTACATCTTCCAATTCAACATCAGCGACAATCTGTTCTCGGGGTGATGTAGAAAACACGTTTGTGTTGCCAGTGCCATTTGACGGCTGCCAAAAGGTTGTGGTGCTACCGTTGAAAATCGGAGACCGTGAATTTAAACTTGCTAACAAGGAATTCGAATATATCTTCGTGATAAGCGGGCCCCTGATATGCGTTGGGGTCAGGGTAATAAATTCGCGAGGATTAAACAAGTCAGGCTTACAACATGAAGTACCAACTGGTCGTTGTTGCATTCAATATTAGGGCCAGCTCAATTGTAACAGCCACACTAGTTACTGCGCCTGTTTCAACCGCCATGCGTATAGCTCGGTGTGTAATGCGTTTTGTGGCGGCCAAGGCTCCATTTCGACGAGCAGCTAACTTAACATGGGTGAGATAACATCGTTCTGAAAAGAATAATGGGAGTCATACCTGCACAACTAATGTAATCGTGATTATGATATCACACGCCATGGCCCCAGCCAGCCATGTCTAAATGACACTCAATAATGATTAATTCGGGAACAAGATACGACCCACCATCACTGCTGGATCAAGGTCGAATGTCTTGATAGAGCGTTTGAAGTTGACCTGTGCAAGCGGGCCAGAGCCTGCATTTGGCAGCACTATGCCTGCATACCAACCAGCAATACATGAGCCCGTTGCAGTCTAAAGATAAACGATGACAACCGGGGAACTGCAAAAAACAAAACAAGCTTACCAATCCGATGATGACGAGGATGGGAATGAACCTCTTTTGACCATTGCTAATGACCCAGATCCGCCACAAATAGAATGATTGAACCAAGAATGCCACTAAAGATGATATGTCAGTGGATTAGGACATAATCATCAGACTTACCAAGAGCCGTAAGAGGAGGAACTGTAGCCAGTGTCCAAGGTGTAGAAAGCAATGCGAGCGGGTCACCCCAGCCGCCAGCTAGCACATACCTGTACGGTTGTTCGGCACGGCTCAGAAAACAAACAAAAATACTGTTTGTACCAGGCGTAGTGTGTAGCAAAGCCTGTTTGAAGAAGATCGAGGAGAAAGACACTATAAACTGGGGAAATAGTAAGCACGGGTTTACGTCCAAGACTAGGGAATATACCGAGTGCCTTGACCACTATTTTGTCACGAGGAAAGGCGAGCACATAGACATAAACTTGAATCGCAACACATCCAAGTAAAGCTGTATTGCACTTGAGAAATAGTCATGATATGAGCTTTTGCCATGTCTAACCGTAGTTAAACAAGTGGCCCAAGAGCTTCAACAAAGTCAATCGGAAATCGCTAGACTGAGGAAGTGGATTTGACCCACCATTGGACCAGTGCTACAAATGAAAATTAATGGCCAGATAGTATCCGTGATGCCAGTGGGCTTACATCGACGCGATATCGAAATTGGGTGGGGGGGAACTCGGGGAAGCCATTTGAGAAGACAGAAGGAGGCAACTGCACGATCCGTTCGCGTGCGGTTTTCGAATCCTATTTGTAGTCTCATTGACAGTCGACGGGGAAGCTTTATCTGTGTTTCGTCAACACGCAATCAAACGTCAGTCAACGGACTATTGCATTCCACATGTCGGAGTGGTGTGCCGCCAGCGGTTATTTGGGGAAGGTCAGAATCCCGCGGTACAAACGTGGAAGCACACCTGGCCCCAAGATGGCCGTAATGATACATTCGCACTGTGGAGTCACCCGGGAGACCCACAGTCGTAGTGGTTGAATAATTTGAACATATTGCCCATTCAACAGCGAGGGCATTGAGCGGCGAAAGATGCCGGCGAAGTCGTTGCACCTTCCTAGGGCTCATCACCGTACCGTATACGGTACGGAGGTTTTGTCCCGTAATACGGCACGGTGCGCCTACGGTACGGTAAATCGAAGCTGACTTGATCGCCATACGGTACGGTACGTACCAATTACGGCCGTATACGGCTACGGTACGGCAAGAAAGGGTGTAGGCAATAAAAAGTTACAAAAAGTGAAATTTATCAGCACACACCTTCAATAAGTACATAAAGGGTTTGGTATGTTGGAATCTCAGTGCAGAATTGATCTACTACAAAAATGAGCAACAGCCCATAGATGCGAAGCAAGCATTCCGAAAAAGGAAGCGGATCAAAGTGGCTGTGTATGCTGTGCTCGGCATACTGACCAAAGGTTCAGGTAACGGTGACACCCAGATTGCGCGTTGCCAGGGAGAGTGAGGCATATCTGGACGTGTTGCTTCGGGAAACCCTGGCGAGTAAACAGACCCCCGAGGACCGCCGTGCGACGTTCTATGGACCTGTCTATGGCAGCTCTAAAAATGCAATCAAAGTTTATACAGATGGATCATGCTACGACAACGGGCTGGCTACTGCGCGAGCCGGAGCCGGGGTATACTTTGGTCAGGGAAGCCCTTTCAATGCATCTGTCCGTGTGACAGGACAGCAGACAAATCAGAGGGGGGAGCTACTGGCTATTCTGTATGCGTTATCGACAGTGCCGCCTGACAGGGCACTGGAGATTTATTCAGACTCAGAGTACTCTATCCGTTCAATTTTTTACTGGGAACCGGGCCATGCAGAAAAAGGGTGGAGATGTGTGAATGCGGATCTGCTCAGGGATATTGTGTCATGGATTAAATTCAGATCAGGCACGGTGGACCTGAGGTGGGTGAAAGCCCATGCCGGAAATCTTCATAATGAGGGGGCAGACCTTGCCTCCACAGCGGGGGCCCAGCTACCATTGCCATCGGATGTATATGTGCCGTGCACTGCCCTGGATGATCCTTTCCCAAAAGGACTGCCCGACTTCCCTGTAAAAGTCTTGTGTGACATTCCGGAAACACCCTGTGCTCCTGTGCCGACTCAGGATAAGCCTGTGGTTATGCCACTGAGCTACCATTATCAGGCACACCGGGGACGAGCATTGAATCGAGCAGTTCAACGCGCAAACCTTAACCGCCTAACGGAAGCGTCATCGAACTCCGCAGCTTGTTGGAAAGTTTATCGCAGCATGGCTGATCCTAAGCCTCGCGAGCCAGCAGTTTCCCTTGCCGACCTGGCCACGTGTTTTTGAGAAACGTATGAATGCACCTCAGCCCGCGCCTCCGACTTTTAATCAGGAGCGCCTGCGTGTTGTGGAGGAGCATGCAGAAAATATTTCCCTTCCGTCAAACCCGTCCAACTTTCCGGTCTTGAATCGGAAAGTAACGGAAGAGGATATTGAGTGGGCAAAAGATCAATCCAACTCGCATTTTAACACCGCCGTCGGCTTGGACAAGGTTCATTACCAGGAGATAATGGAAATTGAAAACTCGGTGCTCTGTAAACTTATCAATGAGTGTGTGGATCATAACGATGCACCGACCGTGTGGTTTACAACTCTGATTGCGGCAATTCCCAAGAAAGACAAACCTCTCTCAGAGGCTGGGAGTTACCGTACAATTGGTCTGGAGAGCTGCTTTCTCAAACTGGTGTGTCTGCTCATTCACAAGCGGATCTATGAGTGGGCAGAGGAAAATGGGATCTTGCCTGACTCCCAGAATGGTTTTCGGGAACATTACCGAACCAATAACAATGGCCTTGTACTACATGCCATGATTGAGCGGGCCCGGGCCGAGGGTCGAACTCTATGGGTCGCATTTTTGGACATAACAAATGCCTTCCCCTCTACCAACCGTCATCTTTTGTGGGTCAAGCTGTATAAAATGGGAGTCTCAGGTAAATTGTTTGACTGGATGCGCATGCTGTATGGGAAGATGGAATATGTTGTGACCATGGCAGGGGCTCATTCGGATGTATTTCATTCGGACATTGGTGTTCTTATTGGAGACCCGGCATCCCCAACCCTTTGGGACCTGTTCTTTGCCGACTTCAAGCTCCATCTTGATCCCGACGATCTCCGGCTCGGTGGTGTGGTAATGTCTCATCTTGAGCATGCCGATGATATGGCGGTGGTATCATACTCTGCCGAGGGGCTGCAGAGACATCTGAATACCTTTGCACGGTGGTGTGGAAATAATATGCTCGAAGCCAATGCTACAAAGTCCTGGGTTATGATCTTTGGCCCAATCCCGAGCGTGATCCCTGTCTTGACTCTGAATGGCATCATGGTCCGGTACACAGATCGTTTTGTCTATGTCGGAATAACATTTCAATCCACGGCACGGAATATTTTTGCATCACATTATGCGGCCAAGGCCTCAACGGCGCGCGGCACCGGATACTCGGTGTTGGGAATTGAATCCTATATTGGAGATCTCCCCCCCAAGGAAGGGTGTCTATTGTACATGGCGTGCATTGATCCACATCTGGTTAGTGCCGCAGACATTATTGTTGATGTTGACGATACTGCACTGGTGTTGCTGGAGAAAGTGCAACACAGCTTCTTGAGACGACTGCTCGGTCTAGGCCAGCACTCCATGCGTGCACCGTTATTCACTGAACTTGGACTTGTCCCGTTGCGATATCGGAGGCTGATTCTTGCAATCCGCTATCTCAAATATTTGATCTCCTTGAAGCCGAATCACTATGCCAAGGTTGCACTCGAAGACTCATATGATCTGTATCTGAACAATCATCCTGGTTATTGGATGGATCTTGTGTATGCCCTTCGGAGACTCCGTTTTCCGGTGGAACTGCCATCTTTGCCGAGCTTGACTGCTGAGTTATGCGAGAAACTCGGGAAGGCCGTTTACACAGCTGTAATGCGAGATCTGCAACTTGATGTAGATAATTCCACGCGACTGTACCTGCTTCATGGCCGTCGTGAGCCTCTTGAGAAGGACAAGCCGAAAGCTATCACAGCAGTCTTGTGTCACTACTTGGTTCTGGTGGTTATCCTAGACACCGGAAAGCCATTACACGATTGTTGGTCAGTCAGCATCCACTTGCAGTGGAGTGCCTGAGATACAAGAAACGATATCACAAGGAGATTGTTCCGCGGAACTTGCGACGATGCAGATTTGGATGTGCAAGTGTGGAGACCGTGGAGCATGCAATGTTTTTTTGTGATCAAACGGATGAGTTGATCCAGCGGCGTACAATTTTTGTGCTGGCAATGAGTGCACGGCTTCCGGAAATCTTGGTGGTTTCAACTGCAACTGCAACGGCAGTGCTTCGATCGCTAGTGTTCAACCGTGACACAGTCTGTCAAGTTGCAAAATTTGCACACTATGTGTTTGGTGTTTTTGCAGACACTGCACTAGTTTGGCCAGAGGGTTATTGATGCAACGGGACAGATGTTCAGTCAATGCCTGACCTCTCGACATGACTGGCCCTTCCAAAAGTGATTGTTTCTTGCCACGACTCTGTCTGCTTTATGGCGCACCCTTACAACTCGTGTATGCGTCTGATCTGAGATTGCCGTGCCCCCGTGCATAGGCTTCTCTGGCCAAATGCCCCCGTGCATGAATTAGCTCTTATTTTTCAGGGACCATTCCCTCTGATGTGGTGTACACCTAATATGAGATCGCCGCACCCCCGTGCGTAGCCTTCTCTTAGCCAAATGCCCCTGTGCATGAACTGGCTCTCATTTTTCAGTCCATTCCCTTTCAAGGCCTTATTTCTGGTGCCTTGGCCTTCCAGAATTGTCCAGTTCTCTTTGTTGTTAACTTCTGGTTGCTCAAGACTTTATGTTGCGCTGGAGTGGCCCTTTCATAGCAGGTGGATAACTGGGATTTTTACCGGGGAGGAGAGGACTCGGACCCGGTGCTACGGCTTTTATCCGATTATCCAGCAAAGTCAAGGCCAACCTGGCTATAATTGCTCTTTGATTGCTCTGCTCTGCGCACGTAGGGTCATACGCACCTAGGAGCTGGTGGCGAGGTGAGCTGTACAATACCATACAGGAAGGTCAGAGTGCTTCCGCTGCTTCTTACATGCCTGAGATCTACAGCCTTAAAAGCGGCGAGCTCGTCGAGGGTGTGTGGGTTGTGGCGTAGTGGTAGTACATTCAATAGGCTGGTTTGTACTATGGCACTACAACTCGGCACGTTCCAAAAGGGGACCTAGCTGAGAAAATATATTATCCTGAGTCTTATCCCAGATTTTTTGATGAAGTTAAAAATCGCGCGTTAATTCAAAAGAAATTTTTTCGGTCATCTCGGTGAATGAAAATTCTAAAAATAGTGAACCTTTGGTCGTAATAGTACAGTATACATATCGAAACAGTCGGTTTGACGCCCATAGGGCTGTCATAAGGACGGTGCAATGCCTGAACGAGGCGGCATAACCGCCGGCAGTGGGCTATAAGCATCTTTCATGAGTCGAGGAGGGCTTTTCCCATCACCCATTAACTCCCATAATACGGCCGTAAATGGCGTTACGGTACGGCTAAATACGGACCCCTCCGCCTACGTACGGTTACGGTCAGTTGGTCCCAGGCGGCGCACGGCACGCGAAAAATCCGTACCGTACCGTACATAACCGTAGGCTTACGGGCACGGTGACGAGCCCTACACCTTCCGAATATAGATATCGGGTGAGTTGGTTCCGCATTGAGTATTTGATATCTGCCAGGCCACTGTTATCAAAGATTACTAAGTAGTACGCTGGTTGTACGACAGTTCGTGTAAGCCAAAGATCATAACCAGGGGCCACTGAGCTGTCCGGGCTTATAGAAGTTCAGAAGCGCAGAGGAAGCGGGATGCGGAGGATACGGATGTTCAGACCGTCGGGGTATTATACACGTTGGAGCCTCAGCAGAGGGAAATTCACTTCAATGATCCTCGTAGTCATTCACTACACTGTCCGTGGGAAACCACAGGCTCATGTTTGAAAGACCACTTTACGGCTTACTTAGCTTTCGAGTGCATCTGTTGAAACAACGCGCCCGTTGGACTTTTCGGGGCGAAGGTCTAGATTTAGTACCGATTTAGTACCCACTGATCAACCTCTAAATTGCTCTCCGAAACACAAGTAGTTCTCCAGTCCGAAGGTCTTGCTTATGCGTTACAAGGATCTAGACATCTGTTAGGTGAACATTGGTTCGGGTGTTTCGTATGTTCATTATCTTGCTATCTTGCCCTCGAGAACACAGACAAAAATAGTAAATCACGCAACTTCTTAATTGTTGAACAAATGCCTACACCGCCAAACTGCCGGCACGTTGGAAACCATGTACATCGCACATGAGCTGAAGCGGAGCCCGTGGTGCATCCAAGCAGATGATGGCGCGGCAGGGAGTGACCTCGACCGTCATAATCCCGCTCACCGGGTCCGCGCGCACTCGGATCGACACGGGACTCATCTGTCTCAAAAAAGTCCGGTCGAGATCCCCAAGACAGAACGCGGGGTTGGTGGTGTCTACGGGCTCGCGGCTACGAGCCGCACATCGCAGGCAGATGGGAGTGAGAGGTAGGGCTGAGCGCGGGAGAACATCTTGCGCAACTGGTTTTGAGTCTTAGGTCTCGAGACTCCACATACAGCAATATCGATAACAGCAGACCGTTAGAAAGTATCTTGGGCGGTGCAGCGGTTCTGGTTATGAGAGTCCCGTTGAGGCTGACTAAGTGAACGCCCAGGCGAGTTCGACTAGAAACTTCATGCCCACGTGTGGAAATATGAATCCCTACGAGGCATTCAGTAGGGCCAAGAGCGGACTCAGGTTCAACAAGGTAGACGTCCAGCGAGATCACTGTCAAGCGCCAGAATTTAGTAGACGCTACTAGCTGGCTGGCAAGAGTCCTGAGATTCAAAAACGTAAGTAGCAGCCCAATACTTAGCAGCTCCGCCAGTGCAGTATCAAACAACGATGAGCAAAATCCGAAACAGAATCTGGATTTCTAAATTGTGCCAGTGCATAGTTATAGGAATGTGGTTGATGTGCAAAAATGTGGGGTAGAAAGAAGGTATATTTGGCTCTGCTTTATTAGACATTCTTGATCGTTGATGACCGTGACAATAACCGACGCGCTGGAGTAAGGCGGACGCGGGCAAGGGTCGCGTGGGACGAGGATGCGGTGGATAATGAGGGGTGCGGAAGCAAGTCGAAGAGTGTGTGCCTCCCCTCCCTCTTTCGTTTTGTTTATGAGGGGTATTTGGATGGATACAGTATGCTGCATCTACCACAAGCCCAAAGACTTCGACGAATCGTCCTTGGAGGACGACTCCCTCGACGTCGACAGCCCCCGACGCTCCGACTCTACCAGCGCCGCCAGTAGCAGCAGACTCTGATTCTGTGCCGGGCCCGCTGCTCTACCGCCTACACTAGCGCTTTTAGGTACACAACGGTGTCCCCACTGCCATGGGCTCATCCACACGACTCCTGCGTCGAGACAGCTGCTTAAAGCGCAACGTGCTGCGAGTGCTGCCTCTGTCTAGGGATCCCCTGTACCCGCAGAGCTTCCGCCTGCTTCCCCTGCAGGTGCACCAACGATTCCGGCGCCGCCAGACTCAGATGTAGAACCCGAGCTTCGAGTCGAAACCCCGAATCCGAATCCCGCGAGTCCGCCCTGGGCGGATCCTACTGTGCCCTCTGTACTGACAATACTGGTGCCTCCAGCTACGGTACCCAGACTTCATGAAGCTCAGGATCCCCCGACTCCTCCCTCGACAGATCCTGTCACTCCCCTTTATCTGCGGGCATACCTGTAATATCTCTACCGCCAGTTACAGCACACCCTCTCAAAACCCCGGATCCGCCGACACCTCCCCCTACAGACCCAGCTGGTCCGCCTCTACCCGCAGGCATACGATGTACAGCCCGCGTTCAGATTCCCCGCCGATGATCCTCTGCTCCATTCCCTCCCTCGACATTAACAGACCTCGCCCCCCTCCCGCTCCCCCTTTACCTGCATGCATACCCCGTCCTCCTCCGAGTCGCCCTCCGCGGCGCCGCAGACGAGGAACAGCGCCTTGCCCTCCAGGCGGCGCTGGAGGTGTCCCTCCCCGCGGCCCTCCCCGCGGTCCTGTAGTTCGCTCTGCAGGCGGCGCTGCAGGCGGCGCTTCCGCCGCTGCTCGCGAGGCTCGAGGGGAAGATCGATGATTGGTGGATATTTGCACGGAAGGTGTGTAGTGTCGCCATTCTCATTTTCAATACAGATTCTTTGCACAAACCTGAATGCTGATTTCTGTACGTAGAACTACCGCCGCGCCCTGAGCAATGGCTCTGCTGTCCCGTTGCCGGACGACACCCTCCCCTCCGACACGGCTAAGAATCCGGGTGTGAGTTGATCCACCTTTCCCTTCCTTGTCCCACCCTCCAATTTTCTCCGTTATCCAATTTTCGCACAACGACTCGTCTTATTCGTCGTTTTATTGCAGACGCCTACACCGCTCACCTCCCCCGCCGCGATCGACGGAACTCGTGGAATTTTGCAAATTGCAATCGGTACTGCCCCGACCAGGTGTACACTGGCGTATCCGGGGCCGGGCTCGGGGCGGACGGGGAGGACAAGCGGGGAAGGGAGAGGAAGAGGGCGCGGAGGGTGAGGGATGTGCGGGTGGCTGTCGGGTGAGTTGGGGGCGGAGGTGGGGACGCGGACGGGGACGAGGATGGGGACGGGGATGAGGACTGTGCTGGGGAGGAGGGTGCGGACGAGGCCGGGGGGTGCGAGCGCAGGCGGGGGGGGCAGCGGGAGTGGAAGTGCGAGTGTGAGTGAGAAGGCGGCGGAGGACCCGGAGCCTAGGTGCGATGTGCGAGACCCAGCCCCGGCGTACGCGGCGTTGGGGCTGTGATGGGACTGGGTTCGTACTTTTGGGACTTGTAGCTTCTACGCACTTGCATACTATACTTACTACATACGCTACTGCTACTGTACCACTACATCATGTATCCACTGCAATCTGTATCGTATGATTTTTCGAAGCGCAGGCCATGGTGAAGTCGAAGTCAAGTCTGTCCCGGTCCCTCTGCACCCCCCTCCTCATCCGTCTTGAGGCTCAGGGCGGCGGTGGCGGCTCGTGTCCATTCTCCGGCGCAGGGGAAGCGGGATAGGCATATGATTGACGCCCCCCACGTAGCTCGCTGCCTCCCGCCCCGGAACTCGATCGGCCCAGCCGCTCGCCTTACGACAGCACAAGCGGTGGGGCGAGGAGACGCCCGCGCCGGGTCATCGTCGTCGGCGACGGCGGCTGTAGGTCTTCGTTGTCGTCGGCGCACAGGCGCACCGTTTTCACTTGCACTCCCGGCCTGCCTCGCTCCGTCTCCCCTCCTCTCACGGCGGCGCTGGTCGAGGGTACGGAAACAGGAACGGGAACGACGGGCGGGGTACGTGTGTCCGGTGTCCCACGACCTCAACGCCCACAGTCATCGCCTTCTCTTCTCCACGCCCACGCCCTCCGATCGCGGCCAGCACTCCTCGAGCGCGCGCGAGCTCCCGCCCGCCTCGCATGCGTATCCCATTTGTCGTCCTGAAGGGTGCACCCCGGGGTGCAGGCAGGCGCGGAAGGGCGGAAGACGCTTTGCTTGCGCTATGGCCGAAGGGGGCTGCGCCCGACCGCACCACCCGTCGGAGGAGGGGGGACGACGCAGAATTGTGCATGAGATGGATTTATCGTAACAGGAGGCCAAAAGCACGGTGTATCCCGGGAGCCGGTGTTTCCTGCACGGGGGAGTAGGCCGAAGGTGGATAGTGAAAGGAAACGTCGAGTCCGCTCCGCTGAGGGCCGACGCGCTGTGGGTATCTGGAGCCCAGAGTAAAAGTGGACCTCCGAGAGCCGTTGCGTGGGCATGGGTCTGCAAGACGTATTCCAGAACGAGCCGCGATAGATTGTCGTCCTCGTTGTTGAAGAAACGCGAAAAAAGGCGAGGTCCAATTACTCAGTAACGTCGGGCACAGCTTGCGTTTCCGTGGTCGCTTGTAGTGCACGCCGGTCGCGATGGCGCGCGCGAGGTCGAACCCGTGGATCAGATGTAGGCTGCCCTGTAGTAAGAGACACCAATGAGCAAACAGTGTACCTCAGATGTGAAGGGATCAGTCGCTCACCTTGCCTGCCAGCGCGTCTTTCGTCGGCGCAACTCGCGGGAGCCAGTTGCGGACCGCGCTCAGGCCCGCCCCACAGTCCCGCGGAATTGAGCACGGTCATGGAAGGCGGCGCCAGGAGCTCGACTTGGGCGTAATTCGGAATGGCGGTCATCGAAGAGAAGCTGCTTCCGACAGAGTTTTCGGCGGAGCTTAAGCGTCGTCATTGGATGCTGCACAAGAGCGCATGTATATCCCAGATGCTCGTCGTTCCAAGCTGGATGCTGGATGATGTCCGGCTCAAGTCTTTTCAAACTCCGCCATCAACTGTGTGGCATATTCCGAACCTTGCTTCCACAATGTTTCCAATCCACTTAAGCGATTCGCGAAGGACCCCACCGTACTCTTGTACAGTAAGTACCCTTCCAAATTGCCGAGATCTAGGCACTACAGGATGTTACCGTGATGATCTGTACAGCCCTCACCTATGGCTTCTGCCGTCAATATAAACTTACGGTATTGCAGCGCTAGGTTCACCGAGGCACTCGGGACGTATGGGGTACATTCTTACAGCACAGGCGAACTTCAGAAACATTGTGCTGACATTTTACGAATCCTGCAGGTGCAGGTAGGGCATGATCGGCAGGGTCTGCCGACCCCACCTCGACTCATGGCAGTATAGTGCAGTGTAGGTCTGCCGACATCATCACAGCAGACTCTGTCGCGACGCCTCGGCTCATCGTGACTTATGGTGGTGCAGGGGAACAATTGTGCTTCAACGTGTTGAGTGATGTTCAGAATTTCGACGATGCTTCGGGAACACTGACTTCCGACTTGGAACTTGATGCTAACAGGAGGAACAATAACACAACGGTAGATAAATCTCAAACAGAGTACTCTGGTGGAGGTAAAGCGGTGACTAGCTTATTCGGAGCATCTGCAAATCGGTTTTTCTTTGCTAGAAATACTCCCATGTGTTAGAGTGGCAGTGTCTTGCTAGATGTTCCTAGATCTCGCTTGTTTTTCTGGGGCTTTTGAGAGTTGCATCTCTACGCTGTGGTGCCATTCGGCATTGTTCGGCATCTGGGATCCATATGCGAGTTGGTAGTATGTACAGACGATGTCGCGGATCGCGAATCCAGTGGCGGAGTTCATGACACCTTGAAGTGAAGGAAACTTGTCAAGCAACGGTATTAAGATCCTGTGATGTGCTCGGCTCACCTCACCTCATTCAGGTGTGTACTTGTGTCTCGCAGCCGCCCAGACATTGTTGCTTAGATCCAGAGCGACGCTGGATTGTCGCCATCTGAGATGTCACAATTCATTGTCCACTTCTGCACACTGAGAAATGTTGCATACTACGTGACTTGCCTCAACGCGACGCCTGAAATCATCCTTATCCTCAGACGAAAATTTAAACCATAGGAAGCCCTCCAAAGTTGCGATCAACATATATTGTAGATAGTACACGAGCTGCATATATGGGATAGTGAACCACGAATATGAATCCTTCACCTATACATTGAACACTTCAGCTCTGACCCAATATGGGCCGAAGTTTCCTGCCACCACCCCCGTTGGGATGGATTGCCAGTACAATATCTTGATACGCCTGGGAGCCTCATCATCCGAAGCCTCGAGAACTGCGCGTGCCTCATCAATGCGCTTTTGCATGATCCCCCGCTTGCGTGCAGTACTTGGAGAGACGTCTTCGGCGCCAATCTCACTCCAGTCGACGTAGTCCCACGACTCTGCAATAAGCTCGATGACCGATAAGCTCTTGATGACGGAAAGGGAGCTAATATCCTAGGTGAACATGAACCAAATGAGCACAACAGTCAGAACGGTCCACATACCGTGTACGCTGGGACAGCAACTTCTCGCAGCTTCAGTGAACTTTCGGATAATTCTGAAAGAACAAATGTCTTTGACTGAGGTAATTTCGGCTAGACTTGAGAGATTGACAAACTGTTCAATTTTCGGACGTGAGGCGAAAGCCCTGAATCCGTTCCACCTTGCGGCAACGTTTTACGAGGGTATCGAAAAGTGTTTCGCTAAGCTCCCGATTGCAAGACACGTCGCGCACATTGGGAGTTGCCCCCAATATTGCATGTGCGTAACATGCTGAGTGAAGCATAAAGAAATGATGATACCGCAAAAATATACAATACTCACGGAGGATGATGGTCTTTACCGTAGGAAGTTGAATATTTTTGAATGCAGCGGTAAAGGTTTTCCCCAACTTGCTCTCCACGTACGGAACGTGCAGCGTGTGGAGATTAGGTAGCGATCGCAGACACTGGGCAAGTACAGGTGCTACCTTCGTGCTGCGATGTGTCGGTACGGAAACAGAGAACACCCTGCAATACGGAAATAAGTACATCTCCGAGGCAAATTCAAACCTACTTACCGGACATGAATAGCAAGATGCTGATTCTCGCTTTTGATTAATCCATTGCACCGTTTAATAATCACGCTGGTGATCGGAGGCCATGACGTGCCAGTTTCAATGTGTTCCCATAAGAGGGGAATGAAAATGCTGCGGAGGGTGCGACACGTTTGAGAAAGCACTCGGAGGGTCTTTGGCCGTGTCCAATACGCAGAGGGTGGCGCACCCCTGAATCTACACCTGCTGAGGAGGAAGACAGAGCGAGAAGTACCGTCCTTCTCCGTTCCATGTATCAAAAAATTTGAATTGGAAACAATCTCTAGCCAGATCTCAGTAGGAATTCTGAGGACTGGCATGGCTATCCTTGAGCCTATGATCAAGCCTCCGAGGGGAGCAAACCGAAGTGTATCTCACCTGCATCACCGCGGCGGCGGCTAGTTTTCAAGTCAGTCGCTTCGATTTTTGTGGCCTTTAAAGTTCTCTGTCGTTTGAGCTCCGGCATAGATACTCAGAGGAATGTAATGGCGGAGAAGGACGTCGACCAAAACCTTGACGAAAACGCAAGCGATGAGCGGTGTTGCAGCGGGTCCGTCACGGACATAACTGTTACGCTGATATCTGCCGAGAGAACACTGACGATGCGTCTTATTCGGCTGTCGGGTATGGCTCGGACCGGGCTCATTAGTCATCGCGATACGCCATCAAATGGGTTCGGCAGTCGTCGGCGGCGACGTTTTAAATTGCCAGATACCTCTAGGGTGAGATTTCACTTGTATTTAAGAGATTCAGCGAATGGCTGTGGCGTTGAGACAGACCAGTTGAATTCATGTGGAGCTGAATTATGACGCGTGTTCGTTGAATACAAACCCCGGTCGGTCCCCACAGCTGGGAGCGCGCTCGAGATATAAATTTAAAAAAATGAGCATGACGCAGTGGCAAGCGCACGATAAAGATTGCATCGACGACAGATCGCCTCTGGTTCTAGGGATAGAACAATTCGTGTCTCCGAGGCTTGTACCATATACATTGCCATCCACCGCCGCGCTGATCTTTATGTATGAACAGATCCACGCCGACAGTATCTCCCACCGCCATTCGGAGGTAGCTGGATGCTCAAAACGGATGGATATTGAACCCGACATCTGATCTCATACTTTGGGTCCCGGCTTGGCCGCGTGAAGGGCTTTATTTCCACAGATTTCCCCCGTCATCTCCTCATCTGCAACAACAAAGTTGGACTTCAGTGACTTTGCGCATGGGGAATTGTGGCAGGAATGTATCAAGAGTCTTCACTTGGTGCATTCGTAGTTTTGGATAGTGAGCTCAATGGAAAACCACTCATAATGAGATTAATTCCTTCAACAGACTCCAGTTAGGTTCACAAATAAATCTGTGATGAGCTCTGACGGATTCGGATGGCTCGATAGGTGTTTTAAGGGCTGTATTCATTCAAATTTCACCCCACTTGGTTTCTCCGTTGCAAAAGTAAATATAAGTACCGTTATTATTGATCAAAGCTCATCAGTACGTGCCAATCGCGCTTCATCCTGCACCACCATGTATCCTCCACTTCTGTGCGCGGCGGCAATAATAACATCGGCTGCTTTTTCGGATATCTACGGAGGATTTAAACAAGGTTCAGAACAGAGTGAATTATATTGTCGAACCATGTAGGTCGGCGTCGTGACGAACCATCCAGGAACGTTCGGCCACGAGCTTATATCAACCACCCGGAGGTTTTCGACTCCTCTAACCTTGAAATTTCCGTCCAGGACAGCATTCGGATCTGTGCGAGTCGGCTCAAAATTTTGAATTGTGAACAAGAAACACACCATCAGTGGTACCCATTGGGTTGGTGCAGCAAGCATGGTGGCCTGCAGATAGGGTTGAGGTATTTCAATGGCAAACAAGAATCCAACATACCGAACACATGCTCCAAAATATGATCGTCTATCTGCTGCTCTGGGTAAGGGAACACTTGTGCTTCGACATGTTGAGTGATATTCGGATGTTCAACGATGCTTCGCGCGACCTTAATTGCTTCGCGGATAGAAACAATATCCTCCTGCCCACCAGGCGCCTCAAAGTGGTGTTTCTCGATCTGCAACGGGTCCTGTGGATGGTTTCCAGTTAACTTGACTACACCACGAGTGGATGGATGGGCCTTCAACACTATAGCGTTAAGAGCATTGTGGGTGTCGGCTAACTCATCCTGGAAACCGTAGGAAAATCCGGGAAAGTATCCAAGTATCCAATAGATCATAATGTCTGGCTCGGGGAGGTCGGGGGAGCTTCTGGACATCATCATGACTGACGCTACGCCGAGGGAGTACAAATTCTGGTGGTCGGATTCGATCCAAAATTTAAGGCACGGATCGTCCTCGGGGGTGTAGAGCACGGCACACCCGTCGAACAACGTGTGGTTCTTCTTGAGCGTCCAGATATTGGAAACCTCGTCGTGGTCTATGATTCGCTTTAGACGAAGATCCAACTTCGAACGGACTATGCACCTTGAAGATTGGTTCCCACACCCGGCAAATGAACAATCGGCTTGATGCCGTGCTCAGAGAGCTGTTCCCGGTCACCGATTCCCGAAAGCTGTCAAAATTAATCTTACAGTTCGCGCGGGCAGACAACCGAAATACCATGAGCTGATGACGGCCGGTCAATCAACACAACGTCGCGAAGTTTAAATATGCACCAATTGTGGGGATTGGAAGACTCCAGCGCTAATTATGACTTCATGCCGAACGGTAATAGTTCTCGTTCTCAAGTGGTGTTTCCCGTTGAAGTTACTAGCCACAGCCAATGCAGCACCGGGCGCAATTTCTACGCCATATGCAGTGGGAGATCCTTCCAACTCGTTCTCGCACAGTAAAACCTTTGTGGCGAGAGTGTCTAAGGCAAAATGCAGCTTTCCGTGTCTTTCTTTGACGTAGAGAAGATGGTCCCGGATGGACGATCTATTGTGGTGCTCGTCGATCGTGTACCGTGGAATTCCGACACCGACGGCAGCGTTGTTAGCTACACTGTTTATGTCGTCAACGGCAGGTCCGGATGTCACCAGTGTGTTGATTATATCCTGCAGCTGGGGATCTACTCCGATCAATTCCAAGTTCGTGCGACATTATCAGTGTCGCACCTGCAAAGTCTGGATTGGCCAAGATAGACATAGGGTTGAGGCTTGTTTTGAGCCATCCGTGGAAGCCATGATCAGGGTGCGATTTGTCGAGGTCCAAATTGTGTTCGATGCGCTTGAAGTAGCTGCGCATATTCTCATATGACCAGGTCGGGTCGTCAAACATGGTTGCGAGATTGTCGAAGTCGCCTCCTGTGACTGCAATATTGTTGACCATGGCGTTGTGAACCTTTAAAAATCCGAGCAAATCAATATGTACAGTGAGGGTTTGAAGATCATACCGTCGATCCACCAACGGCACGCGCACGGGGATACCTAGCACCCTCGAGCTCGCATCTGTGTTCAAATTTTCAGATTGAGAACTCACCAGGAGTCATCTCGCGGAAATTTCGCGCCCGGGGAGTATTCGGCGTATGTATAGTTGAGTTCCAACTGCGGATCTGCAGAAATCGACCGTGAGAATATTTCTGTGAACAGAAAATCCAACTCACCGCTAATAGCTCGGAAGAAATAGAAAGGGATGGTCGTGTTGACATTGACGACGTCGTGGCCCGCGTCAACGACTAGAACTGCAATGCAAAATAATATCAACATCTGTGAAAGAATATGTGGCAGATCATATGCGTACCGGAAAAGCCACTTTCTGCCAACCGCGCGGCAACAGGGCCTCCACCCACACCTGCGCCAACAACAACGAAGTCGAATTCAGCGTCAGACTTGGGAGGGCATGCTGGCAACGACAAAGCCTGCAAAACGTGGATCGAAAGGGATACGAAAGTAAAAAGAGTCTGAAAGCTTCCGGTCGCCATTGCGATCGAACTACTCAGCGGCGAGTTGTGGATATGAGAGATGGACGCAGCTTTATATACGTCCAGACCGGGGCAATACTGTCCCCCCTGGACGGAGCTGGATGCATTTTAGCTCATCCATCGCACTATAAAATGATGGTTTAAACCCGATCCACTGCAAGGGGCGGTAATCTCTGACAGTGGATCGGCGCTACTGCCAGTGGCGGTCACCGTCTAAGCTCCACGACACCCACCTTACCGAACAAGCCAATAATAGTAGTCGCTGTGCAGTGTAAAGCCCCGCCTAGCCCCCTGAAAAGATGTTCCAGGACGACTGTCTTCAAGTAAACACACCGTATCAGTCTTTTCGACTATTTTGAACTGGGATTAATTAGCCTCGACGCCTACCACTGAATACCCGTGGTTTGAAGACCTTTCGGACTCCACGGACCGTCCATTGCGGTTCTTCCTCGGATCCGCGGTTTAGAAGGAGGCAGCAGGATCCCTAACAGCGAAGAGGGCCTTGAAGTCAAAGAGTTGAGTCGATTGCTACGACTCCGATCAAATCTCCCTTCCATTTGGGGAAAGTGGCGCACTGTTCCGTTCTCAGCGTTCGCGGCGCGCACAAGGACCCGGGAAACCGCCAGAGGGATGGAAGATCCAAATTTCTCCTAAGAAATATCATTCACAGTGAGTTCAAGCAAAACATCGAAAGGGGGAAGGAAAACACGGAAAACATGTGGAAAACGTAGAAAAGTGATAAGGTATAGCCTGAATGTGCGTATCCGAAACCAGGCATGATAAATAGATTTCTGGGTAACCGAGAATGATTAAGTATGCTTTCTGCAGAGCAGCGTGACGGTTGATCGAAACGGTGTTGCGATTGATGATCGGATGATTCGGATCAGATCGTGTAGCAAGGAAGAACGAGTTATGACGCCGCATCGACAAAGGGAAACTCACCTCGGAAAAAAACTAGTAGGCGTAAGAGCACATATAGTTGTCCAAAATTATGTGGAAGAGTACCGTTCAACTCCTGGGTTAAAATACGGCTCGGAAAACTGAACAGCCAGGAGAGTCACAGGCCATCAAAAAGATGTGGGCGCGTCTCAAGGCTGTCACAGCTGGATCAAGACCTTTGAACAGTTGCAAAATTCATCCGATGCACAGATCCTTACTCTTTCGGTGCTCCAGAGCATATGAATTACCATTCTCCTCTCTCCTCGACAAATTGAACACTCGGAATATTTGGGAGCAAAAAGCGAGTCATTCAGGAAATAGAACTCTAGTAATTGGACAATTTGACGCCAACATAAGCACAACACTTCTACGATGACTTTCAGAGAATGGTAATTAAACCGAGGCAGCGCTTGATGTGAGCTTTGAGGGCACTAGCAGTGAAAACCGACCTGCATTTCGAATATTTTTCCACCAACCCATTGCAAACTTCGTCCGAAATTCCCTCGCCATCAATGAGTTTGCGGAGGTATTTATCTTCCCTACCCCCGCTACCCCCACCACCACGGAGCGGAGCAGAAACGCTGTCTATGGAAATGCGAGATGGGCCTGCGATGGCAGCTGGGGTGGATTGTGCATGCTGGTTCGGGGGGGTAAACATCGTCGATCTCCAGGTAGCGCGAGTTGGATGTTGGAATTTGCCTCTGCATTCGAGCGTAAGGAGAGCCGTGGCGCCTGTGAGTCGCTGTAGAGAACATATTAGACAAACGGGAATATAATAATAAGCTGATAACATACGGCGGCGCTTAAACTTGGAGGGACGCTGCAGCAACAAAGATTCCTCAACTGCTCATGCGCACCGGGATAACTAGACGTGAGTAGACGTGTGTTGCCCGAGATACCCGCCGTTGAGCGCAGTGCGGACAGTGCAGACGTGTGGCATACAGCGTCGTGAGGTGCGACACGTGCGAGATCGCCGAGGACGTTGCCATCCGGGTATTGGCTGCAGCCACGGTGGGGCACAATGCGAACGACTGGGACTATATCAGAGCGGCCACAGGAGCGCTGCCGATGGACGATGAGCGCTTTGGTCAGCAGGGCTCGCTCGGGATCGGGCTGGACGACGCCACGGTTCATGTGGCGTCGGCGTGCTTGATAGCGGAAGAGAATACGAACGCGGTGCCCGAGGTCCCTGATGTGCAAGCCGCCATATCTACCCGATATAGGTTTCCGAGATCTGCGGAGATGTAGAGTGCGCCTATCTTCTTAATGTAATCCGATGCCAACGCACCATCCACAGCTCTCTGGTTAGCTCGCGATACCGGGATCGAGTACGAACAAGCAGGTGGGATGAATCAAGTTTCAGATCGTCGCGTTAGTGGCTGCGTTCAGCCAGACAAATTCTACGCGATGGACGCTCTTGCAGCCGAATACGTACGCCTGCGCGTCCATTCACCTTTTGATATTCTGCACAATTTTTAGAAGTACCCAAGCCTTGACTGACCCAGCACCGCACGGGACACGTTTACCGTGGGCCGCACCGATGATGTCTCGCATTGCGAGATAAAACATCTTCCCAAAATCCTCACCGTCAAGCGCGCCATCCTCGGTCTTGCTGACTCTCACCTTTCCCCCCTCGAGCCCCACGTCCATGCCCACGTTCTCCTCGGCGCTCGCGTCGTCCGCGGTTGCATCCTCACCACTCTCATCGGCGTGCTCCGATCCCGCTATGGCACTGCTATGGCCTCTGACTTCATCGCAACACCTGCCGCTCAGCAATCGAAGCTGATGTGGCTCCGGGTGCTGTTCAAGCGCGCGCGGACGGACGACGTCCTCGTTTCAGTCCTCCACAAGACAGTGTCCTCGAAGACGGCCGCATCCGCGTCGACCATCCGCCCGCCCTCGAGATTCACCGACGCCGCCGCGCCTCCCATCACCATTCGGATTGACCGCTGGTCCTGGACGAGCGTCAGGCGGGGGACGTTTGGCCAGTCGACTCGAAACCGTTGCCGTCTTCGCACCAGGGGGTACGACGCCCTCCTCATGCACCTTGACGACGCCGACGCTGCCGCGAGCTTCCCTCGCATCCCATACCAGCGCCTAGGCGTGGAGCTCGAGCATCTGGATCCGCACCGCATCCGCTGTCCTTAGCGCGTAGGAAGGCGACATTCTCGTGATCACTCTGCGCAACGGCATTGATGTCCTCGTCACCAATCACGTTCTCCATATCCTCGCCTCTACCCCCGCATCCTTCTCGCCGTGTTCCGATGCTACTGCGATCCCTTCGGATTCCGCGCCGTTGCGCGAGCGCCTATGTGCTGGGATTCGGGGGAAGCTCCAGCATCCGCAGCTGCCACCGTTCGCATACCCGATGCGGTACATACGACGCGCCCCGCACGGTTTCCTCGAGTCCTCGACGAGGGCCCCTCATCAGCGAGACTTCCTGGATCGACGCCGCCGTGCACCCAGTCCCTTGCGGTCCCGGAGCCGCTGCACGAGTGCCTCGTCGTCACGGTGGGGAACATCCGAAGGCGAAGCTTGCCGTCCGGCGGACGACCTCGAAATCATCGCCATGGTCGCCTCTGCAGTCTTCGAACAGGCGTACACTTCCATTACGCGCGCTTGAGGTTGAGTACCGCCGCCGCCGCGAGTGCCCGGGCGCGGGGAGGCTCAAAGCGAAGGGCTCCCGGCACATGCTCGACGAGGGCTGCGTCAAAATGCTGCTTTCTTCTGGTCCCACCGCCGCAGGCCCTCCCGTCGTTTAGCGTTGCCGCTGCACGGGCGCCTCAGCGCAAAGAAGCTCGAGCAGCCGACCCGATGTCCCTGCCGTTCGTGTTCATGCGCGCATGTGCCGAAGCGCTTCCGCGTGCGGAACCTTGAGCACCGGCAGCCGCATCCGAAGCCGCTGCCGTTCGCGCACGGGGAGCACGACACGTGTCTGGCCTGTACTTGCCTCCACTACGCGCTCCCGCTCAATGTGGAAGGTGCGGTCGAGGACGTTACATACCGAGCATCGCTTCGACACACGTCGGGATGGGAGAGGGGTGTGGAGTTGAACGGAGGAGCAACGAAGACAGAGACAGGCAGGGTGGAAGGAAGGAAGCGGAGGAGGTGGAGAACGGATGGAGGACGGAAGAGATAGGGAGGAGGAGGAGGAGGAGGAGGGAAGGCGCATCTGACGCAGCCGCCATTTGCCATTTCTTCATGCCCGCCTTCTGCTGTTCTTTGCGCCCACAGGCAGGGGACGACACGCCATTCGCCATGTCCCGCGTCCGCTCATGTCAAGATGGAAGAACTTCGCATTAGCACTGCCGGAAGCCCTCCCATTCCGAATCGAAGCGGAGCTACTGCACGAGCACCTGTGTGGGGGGGCTGAAGTCGAGACCGCTGCTGTTCACGCACGCACTTGAAGAAGGACAATGTACCCTGTGTCCCCCGCGTTTCCTCCTTGAGGGCTGCATCAAGATTCAAGATTTGCATTCCCGCCGCGCTGCACGACTGCGACCCCGAGCTCACGATTATGCTCCTGCGCGATCCCCGCCTTCCGGTACGCCTCGCGCTCCAGGTCGAGAGTTTGGAGAGCAGCTGCAGTCGCAGGTGTCAACGAGCTGGGGACGCTGATTGAAGAAGCATCTTCGGTGTGTTTTGTCGTCCTGATGAAGGAGCGGATGTCTGATCTTGCCCTACAGCGTTGTCCGCCAGATCCGTCGTTAGTTGACCGCTTGTATCGTGGAGGACATAGGTACGTCACCTTCCCTCATTCTCCTCCCCCCTTCCTACTCTACCCCGTTTCTCCCCTTCTCCTCGCTCCCTCCCTCCCCTCCCTCCTCGCCATCCGCACCCCTTTCGCCTTCCCTCCTCCATGATGCCACCGCCGTTGTCGAAGCGATGCTCAGCGTCTGCCCCGTACGCGTCACCGTCCTCGGATGTGCCGTTGCCGTCTCTTGTCGACGCTGTCAAGCGGGCCAAGTGCTGGCTGCGGGGGTCCGAGACGTCGGGCCTGCGCGTGGTCCTGTCCCCGTCCTCGTCGTTTCGCTGCGTTCCCCCACCCACCTACTCGCCTCCCCGCCTTTCTGCGATTCTGCTTGCTCGCCTCCGATGCTCTCCTCGCCCCATTCATCCCCCTTTCTCTCCCGCCTGCCCCGTCCACTTCTCGCTCCACACCCGCTCCCTCCTCCAATCTGGCATGGTTTTTTGCGTCCCACAACCGCTGACCGTAATCTTTTCGCAGATTTTACCGTAGCCTTCTACGGCAGCGTCGGGTAGCCGGTGCGGCTGCAAAGAGCAAGGGGGTTAGGAAGATTCGTAGATAATCACTCCACGCGCATCTAAGTACGCGCTCACGGATGTGCCTCGCTTCGGTTATGGTCTCGTCGCACCGTGCCATCTTCCTCCTGTTTATCTTCCTTTCTTTCGAACTGAGGTCCGCCGTCATCCCTGTTGGATTTTCTCCCTCTTCCAGTTCGCTCTCGGTCTTCCTGGTGGTTTGTCGCCATTGAGCTTGTAAATCCGAAATGCTCGGTGATAATCGGCAATTGCATTTGCCCTCCACCAACCTTGTCTTGCTCTGACTCCGAGTCCTGAACTTGGTTTCGAGAGCGAGTCGGGCTATCTTCTGAATGGTCAACTGTATTTGCCTGAGCCTTCCTTGACCACCGTTCGCCTGCATTTCCGGCCTCCGGAGATTGGCTGCAACTGCCCCGATATGTTTTTCAAAGTTGTCTGTCGATTTCAAAGCCGACATTGGCCCGGTCTGATTTTACTGCACCAAACGATGTCGTTGTTGCGCAGTTTGTCGCCGCACCAACGATTCGAGCGATGCCAAGCCTGCGATTCTCACTCGCAGCAAGGCACCTATCCCGATCGAACCATGAGCCAGAAAACACATGAAACCATCAAATGCACGTTAAACTTACTGTACTATTTCGTCGGTCACGCGTCACAGGGCCCCAAATCGACGAATAATTTTGCGCCTGTCACAGGTCACCGAGGCTGAGCGCGAACTTGTCAACAAAGTCACAAAATCGCGCGTCCAAAATTGTTTTTTTTTCTTCGCTGACGCGCCCTGATGTTGGAATGGCTGCAGCGCTCACACAACTGTCATTTCTGACGTGATCGGAGAAACTTGACTTGTAGTGGATTTGT
Source organism: Mycena olivaceomarginata (assembly GCA_029378375.1). Classification (NCBI taxonomy): domain Eukaryota; kingdom Fungi; phylum Basidiomycota; class Agaricomycetes; order Agaricales; family Mycenaceae; genus Mycena; species Mycena olivaceomarginata. The sequence goes on from JARKIC010000847.1 coordinate 79,148, forward strand.
GCAGAGGTCTACAGCACACAGAACAAGTATTACTATTAGCCCCAATGTGGATGAGGACAAGGCTCACCAAATACTGGGGTTTTTCATTCAAATCGACAGAGGGTGTGATGTGTGACCTGATTTACCAGTTCGACATTTCGACAGCAGCTGGATTTTCGTGTGACACCCCCCAAATTTTCGACATTCTCATGAAAATTTTCGTTTTTTTTGCTGTTTTCAGGCAGTTTTGAAGCCTGCATGACAGCTTGGAGGTTCGACAGAGGCCCGGATGATGCATGAACACGACAAAAATTTGTCCTTGACAGGGGGTGTGTAGGGCTGCCGCCCGTGACCGTCGCAACGGCTCAACGGCAGCCGTCGAACGGGTGCCGTTCCCGTCCCGTTGGCAAATTTTCCTACCTTCCAATGGCCCGTTGAATGACGGCTGTGACGGCCGTTGAAACGGGTCTTGCAAAGGTGCTTTGAAACCACCCATTTTAGCATTTTTTCTGTGTACAGATGTGTATAACTACCAGGCTCACCCATTGGATGCCGTTCTTGTTTGCATTGAAGTGCTGTTGGTTAAAACAGGCAGTGGATTTCTTTGGTTGCGCTGCCCGGCAAACTCCGAGGTTGATTGCCGAAGTTCAACTACAGGTTTGAGGTGGTTGTTTTCCGGCAAACGATGAAGGGATGCTGAAATGGGTGGTAAACCATAAGATTAAGGGAATCCGAGTCGAAATTCGCTGGTGTATCAATGAAATTGAGGTGAAATAGCGAAATGAATCAACCACCCGTCGTTACGGCCGTAACGGCCGTCCCGTCACCCGTCCCGTCCCGTTGGAGCTGTGGAAACTAGAAAAACGGCCGCCAAATCGACGGCCGTTGCCGTTATGGTAACGGGCGGCAGCCCTAGGGGTTCGTGATGCGTGACTGTTGATTTGAATGAAAAACCCCAGTACTTTATTAGCTCCTCTTAAGTTCTGGGTGGTGGAACTGGAATCTGGCCACTATACCCTACATTTACAGGACTCTACAGGACTTAAGATGTATGGAAACTCAAGTCCGAGACAAATCACCAGAGCAAGGGTATGCCGGTGTCTAAACCGGCGACTAAGGGCCGGTTAGTTAGTCCGGCCGTCAGGCGGGAAAAAAAAAATTTGACCCCACCTTCTTAGGGGTAGAAATCACTTTTGAGCATACCTTCGTTGAGTTCCAAGAGTTTACGGGCCTCTACACTCTATGCCTCAAACACGGCGGCCGAATTCGAGCAATCGTGGCAGGCTTCAAGTTCGTCCGCAAGTTCGTTGCACCCTGCAAAGCGTACTCAGAAGTAGGTGGAAAAAATGATTCTGGTTTATAAGTAGTCATTACAAAGATATACCAATCAAAACTGCCCCGCAAAGTTGCAAAAAAGCGACCAATGTCTTCCAAACATTAAATGACGCCCCCGCTGTCCGCCGGCAACTAAAACACGTGATAAGTTACTATATCTGGTATTACGTTAGTTAGTTAGTCGAGCTGCGAAAAAAAACATCGGCCCTAGTGCAGTTTTTTAATTGCCGGTATACCCTTGCACCAGAGTTGGAGAAGTGCTTTTTCGCCATTCTACTGCCGAATTGGCAGTTCGGGCTCCTGTCGGTTTAATAAAAACATGTTTACTTCAGGCCAAGCTAAGCAGGATTTATACGATTTTGGAGCTTGATTTTACACCGCCAATTTGTCTGGACGTGGCTGAGACGTGGATGCCACATCAATTACGCATTCAAACTTCAGCTGACTGTGATGTGCGAATCACATTGTAGCCAGTTTTGGGCGGGAATCCCTCCATTGTGGTTCCACTCGAGCTGTCACACAGATCAATGTTCAGCCTTCACCACGGTGATGTATTGTGTGTTTGCCGAACATCAAAGCAGCCATTGTTCTTACACCGCCTTATTCACCGCTTACCAGTGATTCCAATTCACCTCAAATCACACCATAGAACACAGAGAAGCGGAAAAACACAACAATAGATTGAGAAAAATGAATACGCAATGGACGATGGCTACAATCCCACTGCATCTGCTTTCAGACTTTGCTCTTGACTCGGAGGCATTCCGAGGTCTTCAAATTCTGTTGCAGATTGTATTCATCTTGCGGAGTGTATTCTTGGTACAGCTGGTGAAGATAAGTCTTGGAGCTTGAATGGTGGCACTTTGATCAGTCTTGAACTGAGCCAATGATTTTGCGGTGCAAAAGACTTGAATCTTCTGATGTCTTGCAAGTTGAGGCATGTGTGATTTGGTCTTGGCCGTTGACGTCTTCGATTGAGGTCTTTGCACACATTGGTCTTGAACCATTCAATTTTGAGATAAGTGGCAGGGCGGGACATCTTGATGTCAATAAACTTGGGTGGCAATCAGTTAGTCCATCAGCGGTGGCGACGAAATTGCGCTCGAGTCATTCCAGGTGGCAAGACAGTGCAGATGAACAGAAACCAAGGTAAAGGAAAAGGACATAAGATAGAGTTGGAGAGAGGAGCACTCAGAAGGGGGGATGGTGGTGGTCAAGGTGAAAGGAAGACCATCGCCGCAAATTATTGCCAAATATTTGGATGTTTGTGATTTCGGAGGAACAATGGACTTGCAATGCCTTTGTCTGGAAAGCCCGTCGGGACGCGTCCGTGTGGGACGAAAGCACTCTGCTAGATATGCTTCTCGAGGCGCAGCGACGATGGGCCGGGACCTGGGGCAGCTGTTTCATAACCTCCCTAGTCCGAAATTATTTTTGATGAGCTGTTTTTGCAGGTTGTGCTCTAGTTTGAGAGTAATGGTAATATGGTAGGTTTCTAGGTGGACACTGAGCTGTTATGGAGGCCGACAGACAGCTGGTCTCGAGCTGGACATCAGGTGGGAGATGGCTGCATTATTCACATGGAATGGACATGGTAACCATATCGGGAAAGCGTGTTCAAATGAATGGATGATAGCCGAACCGTCCAGCTTAGATTTGACTGACGAATAATTGGCGGTGTAGGATGAGAACCCAGCGTCGTGGTAAGACTGTCTCGGTCATGCTCCGTTCCCCACGGTTTGATCTACTGCCCCTGTTGTTGCTCGTTGCTTCAAGACTTCAAACAAACCACATCCCCACCTAGTGTCACCCCGATCGAATCCCGACATGCCACCAGTACCACTGATCATTATCGTTTCGCTGCACGTATTCATTGAGTCTATTAGTTCTGCTACATCAGGCCGCAGAGGAACGTCAACCGAAGAGCGCTGCAGCGACTAGCACAAGAGGCAAACCAAGGTATGTTTGTCCTCGTTGTTCCGGACAATATTCTGAAGCTATTCTTTGTTCTAGTTATGTGTACGTACCGAGGAGTCCACCGAGACAGCAACGGTACGCCTCATATACATTTTTATTTGGGTGTTAAGTGACATTCAAATGACGGTTAAACACATAGATTACTTTTAGCGGAACTGAAGTGAACTTAAGTCCTTGGCGGGAACATAAGAACTGGGATGGCACTTCAGTTGCACGGGACTTGAGTACTTGTTCCTTCAGATAGATATGATGCTTATATGAATGACCTATTTTCGAACTTATGATGCGCGAATGTAATGTAGCCCCACCAAGGCATGTATACCGGAATTCCGAACATGAGTTGCGAGGCACACAAAGGGTTTGTGAACGGGCTCCTCGCGGGTTCCACGCATAATTAAACAATGGGGGATTTTCAAATTGAAAATGATATGGTTCAGAAGACACAAGCTACAAGGATATGTAGATGGTATTTACTCGACTAGTATAGGTGTGAGTAATCACGAATCTTCCCCACCGTCTGCATTATTTTCCAGCTTCAACCGTGGTCACGGTGAATGGATTGCAACGAACTCGTGGTATCGAACTCTTGGATACCCAGATATTTATTCTGATCTGGTGAGGAAAGAAAGGAGGGGAAAGAGGACGCATTGAATTATTGCCTCCCTAAAACTAAAAGTACGTGGTCTTATATACATCTCTGTTATCATGATCAACACCGCGAGAAGCTTCAAAACGGGGAAGTTTAACCAGCCTCCTCAAAAGGAGGAGCTGGTCGTCTAAGTCTTAGGGCCAATGCCCCCGCTTCAATACAGTTGAGGAAAGGAAGAAAAAGACCGGGTTTGTCCCCTGGCTCGCTGTCCCGCGAGCGTGGTGGGTATCAGGGCGGATTGGGTATCTGATGAACTTGTATGGAAGCATCAGGGGCCGGCCAAAAAAACAGGTGATTTGAGCATAACGTAAGAGTCGTTTCTGCGCAGCGCATAAAATATAAGTGCTAGCATCTTCGAGAAGAAATAGATACACAGACGCTCAATGCGGCGACCGTCTTCAGACCGAGCTGCACTTCCCTTATTTGCAGCCCGAAATCTGCCTGCTGGTCTGCGAGTTGCGTCTGTTGGACCTCGCCTCGCAGCACCGAGGCAGCCTACAATACACATACATGTCGATACACGGGCACAGGAGAAATAATGAGCTGAAGTGGACGGACCAACAGATCGTGATACGCGTCGTCCAGCTGGGTCTTTATCGCCCGCAGTGCACGCTCGTTGCGTCTGAGGTGAACAAGACGGTCCACTCCGCCGCTGAATGCAATCGCTTCCATCGAGCAGCGGATCAAGTCAAGTAATCTTTGGACGGATCAGTTGTGGATTCAGAATTACTATCAGGAGGGAGGATGATCTACACGGTGAAGCGCTCGATACTATCCAACAGAGGAGACGATATCGCTGATCCATCGGGAACGGCGTCAGCGATGACGTTGAGGATCTTCTCAGTGCGGAGAGCAATTTCGCAGGCGTCGGACTTGGAATGCTTTGCGCGCTGAATTCACCCCCGCGTCAAGTGCCAAATCACAGAGGAGAGATGAGGTTGGCTAACCTGTGCGACGTCCCAAACGGCGAGCACGCCACCGACGGCGCTCTTCAGTGGTGGGAAGGCGTCTGCAGATTCCTTCAATGCAAACAGGGAGGTCGAGAGAATATCAGGTAGAGCTGAGGTTCGAAACGAGAATGGATTGGCCGGTATGGGCTTCACTGGCGGGGGCCGTAACGATGACGGGGCCACTACCGTGGGCAGTGATAACGGGAACGACCCATCCCGTAGGAAGGGACTGGGTCGATGCCAGGGACTGTACGATTTGAGCTTCACAGTCGGGGACGGGGGCGACCCGTCCCTGGATAAAAAGCGCCGCATGGCACTCATTGAGCGTGAGGGTTCGGGGGTCGTTCAACTGGAATTTATAGGCAGGCAGGGCTGTGTATACAGCAGTTTAAAAAAGTAGTATTCGCACGAACGACAGCGAAACAATTGAAAGGGACATCAGCGGCTTGCCAAGGCCGGCGTAGCACAAAAGGCGCGCCCAATCGATTGATTAATGAAGATAGAGGGTTTGTATGAAGCGGAATGTCCAACTTGGGTGCAGCACTGTAATTTAAAATCGAGGGTGTCCTTGGCATGAACAGAAGAAGCACCTAAGAGGCGCCAGTGCCACTTGAGGTGATAGTTGATTGCAGGACGATCGTTGATTAACAGAATGTAGACGGTAACCAGTGAGACCCCATGATCCAGAACACACGGAGAGAAACCGATGTAAGACTACAGAAACAATGGGATACGTTTTTCTGCCCGGTGTTCAAGGTAAAGTGGACGGCGGTCTCCCAGAAGTTGAATTGAGAGCAACATTCCAGAAGGCCGCAAGCGAAGCAGCAGTACATCGCTGCAGTCCAGAAATAACATGTACTCGGAAGGCGGAGGAATAAGATTGTTATCACGAGGGATACTTATATCGAGCGTCTCGTCCAGAACCTCGCATTGTAGCGTGCCGGACAAATCCAGGCGCACATCAGATAAAAGGCGTAGGTGTGCACAACGGGCCGGCGTGGTGTTTGGATTGTATCTGAGCAAGAACATGTTCTTAACGGGCTTGGGGGCGACTGAGCTGTTGTGGTTAGAGGGGATCTAGGGAGTGTTAGTGAATGAGCTGCGGAAGATCCGTCCTCTCGCCCAAGGCTGTGGCGGTCGTTAGAATGGAGTAGGAGCGCAGGAAACGACAGACAGAATCACGTCCGTCGTGCGGGATAACGCACGTCAACGTTCCCGAGATGCCCGAGCTGGCCCACAATGTCTCTGCAAATCATCTCAAAGACCGGGCGCGGTGGGGTGTAGCTAATAGCTATATCGCTTGCAGAGAGTCAGTGTTCTGGGAATACAAGGGTTCAAATTCCTCCAAAGGCGTAACAACTTGAAGTGGTGGTTATTGTGCATGATTTCGTTGCTGCATTATTATTATTAGTATATTTAATATTCTCTACGGCTTTCATTTGGATGTCTTTGGCTCTATCCCCTTCAAGGCTCCTCCATTCTACTGACTTTCCTCTCTGGCTGAAATTTTACAGCATTTCCCATCAACTTCCCGTTCTGCCATACTGCTGTGTGCACCATCCGAAATTTCTCCGACGAATTCCGTGCGAAACTGCGCAGCTGCCGCAGACCGTAGAAGATAAGCCAACTTAGGATTAACCGTTCTTTAAGCAAATGGCTCCTCGGCTGTGCTATTTCCCCATATATTCTTGCTCTTTTCCTCCTTCTCTGCGCATCCTCTCTATTTAACTCCTTTCATACGGCTTTCTGCTGTGTTTTCTTCCCACTGCGGTCCGTCTCGTGTTCAACCGCTATCCCCGTTTGTACTAATGGTTCATCGCCGCTTCATTTGTATGCCTACAAAATTTGCCAACTCGCACTGCCTTAGTCCCTCGGAAACCAACCTAGACCGAAAAAGCAAGTGGTTCAACAGCTTTCCCGTCCTATTGTGATAGAATTGTCCCGCTGACCTATCCGCAGTGTGAGCCGCAGGCAGACGCAGTTGGTCGCCGTAGGCTGCGCTGTCAGATCAACCGTCCTTTAATGATTCTTTAACGATTTCCTTGCTCAGCGGTACAATTACCCATGTAGTCGTATCTTCATGAGCGCTCCCTTTCCTCTCGTCCGGCGGATCTTGCCCCTTCTTCCCCTTTGCATACTCAGACCATTCCCTCAGCTGGCCCAATGCGTAGCAGATTCCCACCGCGCCGCGGCTTTTCTCTCACTATGCCCGCCAGGCCGTTCAATTCTTCTCACTGCGGCCGTATCTCCGTGGCACAGATAAAAGCCAAGGTTGTCGTCGTCTCCCATTCACTGTCTTTGTCCCCTTCCCTGCTGATTTCTGCTCAGCGCCTCACTCGGAATCTTCAGGCTTTTGGATGTTCACTGTCAGCTATATCTTGCTTGGATTCAACTGTTGTGCCTGGGTACCGTACATGGTCAGTCGTGCAAGTTTCCTCAAATCTGGATGGGCTGGTGCTGGCGAACATTAATCCATCTCCCCAACCTCGGCTTTTCCTATGTGTCAAGTTGTATAATTCCTAGATTATGCCCGCTGCAAGATTATTTTCTACCCAACAATTCTCGATGTCCCCGCAACCTTTCAGTCCTCTGCTGCCACCCAAGACTATTCCGTGCTCTGCGGCCGAAGAATTGGACACCTTCATTTTTTGTTTACCAGATTTCTCTGATACTGCCAGGCAGTTTTTTTGTGTTACCTTTCTCGTGTAACCCATCGTCTTCGCCACAATTCTTTCCAGCCTGAGAATTCTCTGAATCCGCATCGCCATGAAGTTTCTGTCCCCTCATATCTTATTCCTCGAACTCTGATGTCTGTGCTCTGGTCTCAATCTTGCTGCTTCCTTCACTACTCACAGGTTACCTGTGTTCTGGCTACGTTCCACCGAATTTCCCGCTGACTGCCATTAATAGCAATTTTCTGCTGTTTTCCTCTGGGATTTCTTCGCCATTTACCCTTGCAAGATCCTGCCACCTTCCAATGGACATTTCACAACAAAATTTGCTCGCACATATTGATTCAGCATTGGAAACAAGCACTTTTCATGCTCAGGTAATGCTCAATTTTCATTGCTATTATATCAAATGTTGTATCTCTTAGTTGCAATTTATATCTGTTCCTTTAGCCTTTCATTTCCAGAGCGAAGCGGAGGTTTATCTTGTTGTCGAAGTAAAGAAACTGAATAGTCTCGTACACAGCCCCTGATGACATCCCAATTTGGGAGCCCTGTCATCAGGGTCTGGACCGTAACCACTGTTAAACCAGCTAAATAACCGTAGGTGTGCGTCTTCACAAGGACCCCGGAACACCGCCACCATCAGCCTTCGTCAAAGTCGTCTCACCTTAGTATGGGTGAATGATATATCACGGCCCACTGATGGTCGGAGCACCGTGATGTATCAAAACCGCTAGTTCAGAGGCGAAACTGATATATCATGGCAGGTAGGTTTCTACTTTTATTCCTAAGCCAGTGTCGGTCATCGTCAATTGACACGAGGCACTCGGTGTTGCCATCAAACGGGATCACACAGACTAGACATCGCGATCAACTGCGATCAAAAGGCCTCGACGTCGTTGCTGACGACAACGGCAAATTTACATCAAAATCACGCGAAATTTTCGAAAAAAAATGTGGTAAATGATAGAGATATGGAGAGCACATATGAGAGTATAAATAAGCAAATTGGTAACAACTGGGGGACAAACCACTGTTTTCGGTGAGATACACAGTGCACTTTTCGACACATCGATTAGGTGCCGCCTCAAACTCTGCGCCGCTGGTGGGACGACATCCGCCAAGGCATCCGTGCACGAGGAGGACGTGCCGTGCTTCTGTGTCGCTGTGGAGAGCAACAAGGTCGATTACATGCAGCAGCTCACTGTCACCCCTGTGCAGGGTGCGCACTTTGGGCATGCTCGTCCTGCACCTGGACAGGCCTCCGCTGTTGCTGCGCCCATACGCAGTCGAGCCCCTCGCTCTATAAGATGCAGATGCAAACTCTATGACCTTTTTTATCATTGAAAAATATGCAGGTGAGAAACAGGGTTTGAGGACAGTATTGTAGAGAACAAGGTGTAAGGTTTTTGTGCTATTCCAGGTTGAGGTTGAGGACGAGGGGTAGGTTGAGTACGAGTTTTCATAGGACGAGCAAATAGCTTTAAGGTTGAGTACGAGACACGAGGTTGTGGGGTGTAGGTTGAGTACGAGTTATCATAGGACAAACAAATAACTCTAAGGTTGAGTACGAGACACGAGGTTGTATGCAGTGGTTTAGAACGAGGGTTGAGGTTGAGGGCAAGACTTGAGAGCTGAGGAAAACAGTCAAGTTTTGATCATCATTCTACCAATCAGTTGATCAATTGCTAACCTTAGCTGTGACACTGTGACACAACAATTAAATTAGAAAATCAATAAGTAATTTGAGGTCTATTTTCTGGCTTTCTTCACAGTTCTGGTGAGTAATTGCTGCGTATCCTAGCTGGATAACAACTGGTATTGGTTTCCAATGCTCTTCCAATGTTTTTAATCCATATAACTGGGTGGCCACTAGTATTTTTTATCACACCCAAAAAAAAAAATTGGGCCCTGATATTTATATTAGGAAAGCAGGCAATTTATGTCAAGGTCAACACATACCCCATGATTTGAGGTGATCATATGTTATATTGTTGTTGACCCTATTCAGCATGCCCCAGGATCATGGAGACTCTGCTTAAGGCTCCTTCCTAGTAGATATTCCAGGACACATAAAGAGCTCTCAGCCAGGAACCAGGGTAATCAGCATAAACTCGAAATATGTCAACTGACAGTCTGACACTTTTGGTTATTTTGTGAATTGGGCACCAAGGGGACCACTGAGTGTGAAATAAACACTGACAATGGAAAAGCAATGTAAATGACTCAAATTCAGTTTACTTGAAGTGTTTTGATCAGGTTTTGGCTGAATGCTGTTTCTGAGGATATGGGTTTGAGAACAACTTTGGTTCCATATAGTGGTTATGGTTCAAAACACCATCTGGCCAGAACTTCACCACAACACTTCAAATAAAGCTCAATCTAAGCCATCTACACTGTCTCTTCCTATTCTCTGTGTTTATTTTACACTGACTGTCAGGGGAACCCCCCCCTCTGGTGAAATGCTTGCTCGGTGTCTACAACAGCAGTACTAGTTTAATCAAGACCCAATGAGCAGAATGCGAGTTTAAGGCAAAAACACAACTACTAATCAAATCCTAACTACTTTCCCCTTGAATAGTTTAGACTGTGCCACCGAGTACGGGTCTTTTGAATGCTTCAAGAAGGTTCAATGTGATGCAGGTTCCGTAGGCCTCGCCAGGCCGGAGGTAAGCGCGCACGGATGTTGTGTCCGGCGCAGCTATAGGCAACGGGAGACGCTGACTCGGGCCCTCCCCGTGTTGTAACCCTTCATCTAGGGCCCATGTCACCCTTGGATGGGGACTCTGCAGCACCGAGACCGTGGAGCAGTTATACGCGTGCTCAGGCATTCAGCAGGTCCGGGGCGGGGTGTTCCCTCCAAGTAGATCCCAGTCTCACAACATAGTAGTTCATGTGTAAGTCAAGATGGTATTATGTAAGTGCTGATCCCGGATCGACTACTTGCATGCTGCTATATACGTTAAGTAGAATTACATACAGTAGTGTCCTCGCACGGTGTCGTCTAGCAGCGTCCCATTCGTACCCTGTCACATTCAAGGAGCATAGATAATCCAACAAAGGTTGTGAGGAACACACCTGTTTTAAGAGGTCTAGTCCGAAGTGCAAGGGTTGATTTAGAGTATTAGACCTCTTTGAGCAATGCCAAATGAGTGCCTAAGCCAACAAATCGAGTTTAAAGCTTTAAAAGTTTGAGCCAACAATCCCAATCCTAACAAGGTGCCGTGTTCTCTAAACCCCAAACAATAAGCCTTCCAAGGCTACTGTAGTGTGGTGCTGTGTTCTCAATCCTAATAAGCTCTCTCTAGCTTCTTAACCGTTCCAAATCCCAAGATCCCGAGTCAACAATTGATATTAAGTTACTTGTGCAGATGAAACAAAACTTCTTAACAAAGTCAGTCCTGGGTGACAAGTCCCAAATCTCCGTCGTTTATCAAGCAGTATCCAGTAAAGGCTACTGCTCTTAGGGACAGAAAGTTCAGTGCCTATCCAGGCCAAAAACTCCTCCTTATATACTGTACAATTATGCTTACAATACGATGATTAATATACTTGCTGGTATATGAGTAAGGTCCGTAGTTAATCACATGTAGGTAAATATATAGGATCCTCATGTGTCGACCCCTTAATGCTTGAGTGTGTCCAGTGTGACTTCTTTCTGTCTGATTGTGTAGACAGTCCCATCTTCTATCCTCGTGTCCCCCATTCAGGACCTTCAGTTTTAGGTAGACACAGGACAGTATTCCCATAGATAGATCGGTTACCGGTCTAATCAAATGCACGTTATTTGGGGACTAGTATGGTGTGGGAAAGGTAAATATTGTTTTCCTTGATCTGTCCGAGCTCTTGATATCCTTATTCCACTGCACCAGACCTGCCTGGTCACCTTGTATTGAGACAAAATGTTCCCCACAGAACTTATTCCCTATCTGCATATTCGACATGAGGTTTTGCTGTAACAGATTCATTTGTGCGCTTACATTGAATTGCAGGTCTTGGGCGGCTTTTCGGTGCCTGTTGTCATTCGCAAAATCCCCTACAAATCAGGAAGACGAGGACCTCCGACAATCCTATTCTGTTCCGTCTGATACAGCCACATTTACAACACGGTATCCAAAGGGAATTCGAAGGGAGGGGGGGGGACTCACCACTAGTGGTGTCAAAAACACTGAACCCGTAATTAAATAACATCTCGACCATTACACTGAATGCTTGTCCGCCGTAGGTCTATGGGATGAAGCCCGAGTGGAAGTGGAAGTACTACTACATGCTTGTGGAAGAGGAAGTCACTTCCACTTTCACTCGGGCTTCTCAGAGTGACTTCTACTTCCACTACTCCGGTCATGCCTCTACGTCAATGTTTACACACACACATCTTCGGCCTTGGACAGTTGGCGGTCGTGTCGTCAGCGATGGCACTTATTTTGTTCATAGTGACATTGATATCGAATTCACGCTGGTGCAAGATGGATTTGGATTCGGTGGTAGTACAGAGGCATAAATAAGTCGAAGATGAATAAAGACAAAGCCACTGAATAAGAGAGTGCAGCAAACAGAGTCCGAGTAATGTCCAAGTCCGTAGACCTGTAATATTGCAGGAGTAACGCGAGAGGGGCGGATATTCATCATCGTGGATTATTCTGTCTGTTGTTTTCCGGATGAAGTCTGGATAATTGAGAAGCAGATGCGGAGGAGGCATCCGATTGGGAATCTGGCTCTGAGCTGGCGCTGTGATCTGTGGCCGATGACTGCAGCGGCGATTGAAGTTGTGGATGTGGCTGCGAGGCCGAGTAGCGGTCGAGCTCAATTGCGCTAGACGAGGAGCTGGGTGAGAGCATGAGTTTCAAGAGTTGCAAAACTATCTCGGAGTCGATGCTTGGAAGTTCAACGTCGGTGGTACCATCCCGTGGAGTGGGCGCTATTATATACATGTGAGAATCAGCACTAGCGCGAGAACCTTCCGGGTGGTTGCGCGCATTTGAGATTGTGCGCGAAACTGATGTTTGTGCAAACGAACCGCCATCGATCGCGAGCAAACGAGACGGTCCCAGGTGTTTCCGCGCATTTACGAGCATGCCAGCGGGCACCTCCAGATGTCGAACGTCTGGTAGGCTGTCAACGGTACCCAACTGCTCAACAGTGGACCGAGTAAAATATGCAACTGTCGCTCAAGTTAGCGCAGATAAACAATGCATTGGATTTTGGGACGTACTCAGATGCCATTGTTTCTGGCCGCCTTCCGTCTTGACGAAAGCTGAATAGGTCTGTTTACAGAGCGGCTCTTTGTCGGACGTTTCGCTGCTATATGATTTAACGAGTCCCTCTGATATCCGTACTAGTTGAACACTCACCCCAATGATGGATCTGAGTTCCTTTCTTCGTACCATAGAAAATCCTGCGAGAAATTAGCACATTGGACAAAACCCGACCGATGTACACACTTCCCGCCGGCGTGAGGGACCCCAACGCTTAGAATCAGTCCAGCGCTCGATTGGTAGCTCAGACATGTCGGTAATCTTCCCCTCGGGGCTCCGTTTTTCCCAAACGTACACACAGCCAGTGTGCAGCGCTGCGCGTTCGCTCGCATTCAGTCTTCGAGTAGCCATGTGGAGTGCGCCTCTGTGAATACGAAATAAAGAATTGGTATCATAGGAGGGATGTGAAAGGCCCATACTTCTGAATAGCGAGGAAAACTTTGTGCGCGTCCTCGACGGAGCGGATGCGGAGATTTGTGCAGGTGGGTTGTTGGGTGGTCGAGGTGCGGAGGCGTAGTTGACTTTCAGAGATAGAGAGTTGCACGCCCGTGGCTTCGATGGTTTAATTGTTAGCGAGTACCTAAATAATTTTGAAACACACACTAGACGATTCCGAAGCACCCTCCATATGTTGCTCTGGATCCCCACATTTTTGCGCGGAGTATCCAAATACCTTCTGCACAGACGTATGGATGTTCAGCTTATGATATCGCTCTGCATTTTCGGGTGAGACTGGAACGAGGAAACCGTCATAAAGTTACCTCGGAATTTATTCACAATGTTCTTCAGCCGGCGTCTAAGCTCATGCCGAAGTCTAAGGGCGCGATGATTCAGAATCGTGTATCGCTCTACATTTTTGGTCCGCGCGAGATGAGAACCACAAGGAAGGCACAACGGAATCAGCACACCTCGGAGTCTCTTCGCAATTTTCTTGCGAGAACGCGCAAGGACCCTCTGCATACAAAAATGTAGAACATGACAATTTTCTATACTTTCGATGAGAATAAACTGGAAACCTTCGAAACATGCCAACACACCTTGAACTTGATTTGCAATTTTCTTGAGGATTTTTATTGACGACTTGACGACATCCATTTCAAACAGCCAAGGCGGTAGTCTTCCGGGACATTCCTCTTGATATAAGCCGAGCCAGTTCAGTCTTACAGAGGAGATGTCGGCCAGACGTCAAGACTTGAGTTGAGCGGCTCACCCAGATACCACCACAACACCATAGACCCAGTCGAAGGTCGTCGGCACCGTGACATGCCCCTGGTAAGACGAGACGGCCTTGATTCCACCCAATCCTGCAGTAAGTACGAAGAAGAGAATCCGATATACAGTCAGACGCGGATGGGCTCTCTGGGGACTGTTTCTTGGGGATCCAGACGGCTCAGAGTCTACAGAGGGCTGAGAGCTGTCGACGGGCGAGTGTGGCTCAATATCGGGGAGCATTAGAGTAGCGAGTGGGAAGGAACTCGAAAGCTGTAGTGCGTTCCTGCCAATCCAGCGGTATAATTGGCTTCGAAGCTGATTAGAGGTGCTGGCATCAAGGTGGCATCAAGACGGCTGAGAGATTCATAGATGTAACCGGCCAGCTGGAAGTGTCCCCCAAATCTGTGCAGAATAGCATTCGATTATCGCAGAAATTGTCAGTGCCATGCCAGAAATGGCGCAGTGAGGCTTGCCACTAGGCCCTTGGGGGGGAGAAGATGTTGTGACTGCGCGCCAATCCTAAAGTTTGACTAAACGTTCAAATCGGTCTTCCTTTGAGGTGAATAACACCACTGTAGTGTGGAGACACTCACTAGAGCCTTCTGTGTTCCGAATGGAGCATGTACTGCCGAGAACACAAACTACCGTTTCTTTAACGAAACGACGAGGTTTCGTTGGGGTTTGTTTGCTCCATCCCCTTTTTTAGCTTATCCCCATTAACCGCTCTTTAACATTTTGCTCGTTCGGCTGTGCAATATCCCCGTATAATCATCCTCCTTTTGCTACTCTGCTCTTCCTCCTGGATTAACCCCTTCCATCTTCGATTCTCTGTCCTGTGCAGCACAGCCGTTTCATTTGCGATAGGACAAGTGACCTGTGCGCAATTCTTTTCTCCACAGCACGCTGTCCACGCAGCCGATCACAGTCATTGCTCTGAGGGCTCTAATCCGTAGACGGGTCAAAAAATGATGGCTCCATTTTTTAAGGAATCCTCGAACCTTGCTCGAACATCAACTTCTTTTTTCGTTGTTTCTGCGGAAGAATTATGGGTTGCACGTCTGTGAGCATGCTTGGATGGATGCTAGCCAACCAAGGGGAACTCGGGATTCGAAATAAGTACATAGGGTCGAAAAGTTTTTTTCGACCCTCGGCGGACCCCCCCTCCCCCCCCCTCCTTCCATATAGGGAAGGAGTTTCCCACCCCTAGCGCCGGGCCGTCGCCTCCGCTTAGGGCCGCAGCTTAGGATACCACTGGGGGCAAGCTCGACGGGCAGTTTGACTATCTTACAGTGTAGTAGCAGCTTCCTGGCCATCTAATATACCTCTGGTGTGCTCTTCCTTACACCCCTGTACTATACTGGTCTATCACCCCCACTTTAGCACTGGGCACCAAATTATCATAACCTAGGTGTATATTGGCAGTGAAAATAGTGGGACTGTATATCCATGATAGTGAGTCTCAAGTTATTTTTTTTTGAACATCGGGGAAGGTGGTTGAGCCAACGGAAGGCAAAATCTAGGCGTCGTACGTGATCCGGCATTCCATATTAGGAAATTGACCTCCAAGATGGTTCGGGCATCGTACAAACCCTACCTGACATTGTCCAAACGGTAAATTGAGGGTTTTCAACCCCTTCCAACAAAAGTATCAAAAAGTTTTTTTCAGCCTCCCCCGGGACCCCCCCCCCCCCCCCCCTCCCCACGTACGAAATTTTAATCCCGAGTTCCCCTTGTAGCCAACCGCTCCACTGTGCTTCGAGTTTGGGAACTTCTCTTCGTGCGTCTTAGCCAAAACATACGAACCTGGCCTACGAATACGAATCCCGGGTAACTGATTTTTGGCTTGGCTGATATTCTCTCCCGTTGGACGTTTGGAAACCGTGTCCGCATTTGACGCCGCCGTTAGCACCCCCCACCGTATCAACCGGTTTCACCGTCTACCTTCAAGACTCGACTCGTGCGGACCCACTCAGCGATGACCCCGAAAAACTGGACGGGTCTTCGGTATCGCTATCCCGACGGAGCATCATTCTTCGCGCTATGTGCACGGCTCAAGACCTAACCAGCGGGCCGCCATGGTCACAAGCCCGCGTCATAGGACAAACTTCGGAGAAATCATCTCTGCCATATAAGAAGGATCCTCAAACAACATTCCTCAAGAGCACCATGGTGTCTTTCTATTCCATCGGCTGGGCTCTGGGACTTGCTTTGCACGTATGGGCCAAGATGAACACGAAAGCGGTCGTACTCTTTGTATGTATCCCACTATAACCGTTGCACGGTTCGACTGAGTTCAAAGTTGCCGTCCAGGGCGATTCATACACAGGTTAGGATGTTCGAGCTTTGTCCCAATACAACTATCATCACCCGGATTCATGAATTGGCAGATCAATCGCGCCAACACAGTATTATAAACGGGACTCTTCCGGGAAAGGATTACCAGGAGGTGTTCCCGCCGGTATGAGTATTCAACGGCAAATTGTAATACCAGAACTGACTAGGAGCACTTCAGACCGATATTGCTGGGGATGGCGGAGTCCAATGGCCGTGGTATCAATCCCACGATTTCACGCTCAAAGTTACGCGATTGATTATCTCCAGGTATCTCGGTTTGTATGGAAGCTACACGATCTGGAACTACGCTGTCGGCGGCGCCGTTTGCTCCAATGTCTTGTCTGAAATTCTTCGGCACCACTAAATGCGGCCTACTGACAATTGCCGGCAGGACACCGTTGCCATCTTCTTTCCCAGATGTAATTGGAGGTCAGACAGACTGGTTCATCCAGGACCACGTATCCAACAACGGAACGAAGCACCAAAAACTCGATATGGATCCGTCGGAGTTCGTCGTAATCATATTCGTCGGGACCAATGATGTCGGAGTTCACTCATTTGTCACTGACGACGAAAATCCCCAAGTGTCCTTAGTGGATCTTGCCGGGTGTCAGCTACAGACCATCCGCAACCTCTACTCGCTCGGTGTTCGGCGCTTCATCATTAACTCATTGATCCCGTTGCAAATAACGCGACTTTATAGCAACTCGTCGGACCCGACTATATATTTCCCAGCTCCGCACGATGGCGTCGCCTGGAATAAGCGCATATTCAACCTCGTCCACAGCCTCAACGCATTGATACGCGGGGGTGTGGACACGTTGAGCGAGGAATGGCGCGACACTGCGACTGTCGATATGTTCGACACCTATGGACTCTTTGAGGATATGTACAACAAGCCGGCAAAATGGTTCAACGGGAGCATTCCTCCGAACGTGACGGGGCATTGCCACCAGTGTCCCGATCCCACCGACTTCACACAGTGCGGGATGTGAGTGATGTCGGGTCTGATATGTCTCTGGCCCTCAAATAAGCGTTTAGTGGCGACTGTACGTTGGCGGAGCGGGATTCGTACATGTGGTGGGATGAACTGCATCCGAGCGAGCAAACTGGGCGAAACCTGGCGCGGGAGATGTGGAAGAAGTTGGCAGGAGCGTCCAAATATTAAACAGACATCTCTTAACGATATGTGGCATTTTGGGTTCGGTGTCACTATGTCTCCAAAAAGGCACTGAAAGGTATCACGTTGTTCGCCCGGGGTCCTTCTTACCTACTAGGTTGCCGCGCTGTTCGTACCACAGAACGATGCATGGACACAGCCATCCATTTTGCCCCACAAAATAGTCTCTCGTAGACAGACACTACAAACAATCAAACCTCATACCTCTAGTAGTTTGTACCCACAAAACGGAGCAGCAAACCAGTAGGCCCTCACTTTTTTCCACCCAGCACCTATGCGTTTCCACTGGTTACACGGGGGACCAATTTGTACCTCACGGAGTCGCGAACAGAGTCCAATGAGCAATGCACATGCCTGCGCCTCCTCTTCGTCAGAGATCCACGGTTTGCCATCGGAATCCAGGTTGATCCTGAGGACCTTGAGGTCGGGTGGCAATGAAATGCTCCCTTCACGGATCCACTTGAGTACGGTCTACATAATCAATGTGCGTGATGCTGGATTGCGAAAAATAAAATGAGTGTCGCACATTGAGAATTTGTTGAGAATCTCATACTGAGCTGCAGATGAAGATGAATCCGCTGAGCTCGCGCGAGGCATCTCTTCTGTGTCTGATAGGGACGGCTGATCTCACCCCGACAGGGGGGCCACGGTGCTATTTCGGTAACATCAATTGCTAACGTAGTGTATAGGCATGCAGAGGCAATGGCGGCAAAACATTCGGGGGTAAGTGAGATAGGTAGGATGGAGAGGGATTAGAGGGGAACAGACTCGGATGCAGAGCTCGAGCTTCGAGTCGGTGTCCCGGATCTGAATCCGATGAGTCCGCCCTTGGCGGGTCTGTTTCTTGATCAGAATTTTGAGGCAAGAATTAGGCAAGAAAAGGAAGAATACCACTGCCTAGTCAGCCAAATTTCGCAAAAAATCCTTGCTCCTGCATACCACTCTGAGGTAACCTGTGGGTCTGGAATCCCCTCTCACTTCGCTGATCGGCCTCGATTCGGCGTCAAGTGTCCTCAAAGTCTCTAACTGTGGTGCCGACCCTCAAAACTGAGAATCCTCTTGCACCTCTATGTCTGTCGATGTCCTCTCGGCATTTTCTCACTTATAGGACACTCGTTCATCTCACAGGCCCGATTTTTGGGGTTCCCCTTTGATTTGAAGCAGATATTCTGACCAGTTCTGTGCCTCACATATCCACTCAGACTCTGTCAGATAGTCCATTCAGTCTTACTCTAACATTCCGAGTGCAAGTGGCCGCCGTATGAGAGCTCAACACATTATTTAGCGGGGTGGCCAACTAGCCTGTTATTTAGCCGTGTTGGACCGCCCCGCAAAAGAAATTCACTGTGAGCTCAAATCTTGGAAATTTCGGGAGCTTGGGGTCTCGAATCATTCTTAGGATTCATGCCTTCCTGCTGATATAGTTGGGCTTGGATTCACCCACCGTAACGATGACAGATGAGGCGCCAATGCTTAGGTGGCCAGGTAGGTGGTCTAAACTAGTATCACGGTCCTAGTGTTCCTGGTTCAACATCCCTCATTTTCTCTCGGCGAGTGCGATCCGCATTCGGTCCGTTTCCTCCCTCAATGATATTCTCATTTTCCCAATATCTTGACGAACTCCTCGCATCCGAATAGTGGGTTGCACCATGATGATCTTTTATCTCAGTCGCGCTGAAGTTCGGCAGTTGATTCTTGGCCAACCTTCAAACGCGGCCGACCTGAATCTGTGTGTGTGAGTTTCTGTCCCTTTAAACCCTCTCCTTTTCTCACCGTCTTGAGGCAAGCAGCTCGGGTTAGTTGTATGCCAGAAGGGGCATTTTTTCTTTCTTTTCGTTTTTAATCAAACACACAGGGTAATAATGTTCATTATTGTCTCAGGGCTTCCGCTACGGAAGTTGCGGGTAGCTAAGGCCCCTTCGCAGTTTTGACAAATAAACGTGGATAGATGTCAGAGCGTATCAATAGCCCTGATGGTAATCGGCATCTGGGACCCCTTCATGACTTCGCCGGAGATAGTTGGAACCATCACCATAGCCGCCTCGCGCCGGACTTTGGCGGCGAGAGTGGGGTCCATCGAAAAATCGAAATTCTTCACGAGTTCCACCAAAAAGGTCTGGTATTCGTATACGCTGTGCCAAATTTCAGCTCGAAACTTTCAAGTAGCTGGATTGAGCTCACGCGAATCTCCAACCTGCACGACAACCAGTGAGTTTGAATTTAATACAGGAATGCGACAGGGGAGAATACCTATGCAAGCACGATGTCCGCTCCCGAATGTCATCCTGCCAAAGAAATTAGAATGTTTTAGCCAAATGTCAGAGGTCTCATACAAATTTCCGTAGACACCGAGGCTGGTTGTCACCTGTACCCTGCCATCGAGCCAACGCTCAGGGTCGAACACGTGCGCATCTTTGCCGAACACATCGGTATTCCTACGTATCAACCGAAAACGATTAGCATAGAGACAGGTAAATGAGGGGTAACGCACCTGTTGTAACCCGAAATAGACACTACAATTATCGTGTTCTTCCGGATCGGTAGTTCTGTGATTGTTTTCCCAGATTTAGTGACAAGCGGCTTCGAAAGCGGCAGGACTTCGTCTCGCGCAGCCTCCCGCATCGTATTGTATCTGCCCTCAAACCCGCTCAAATCGCAGTAGCTCCTTGAGAGATGTACTTACGAGACGGGGTGGAACCGGAACGTTTCCTTTGTATTACATAAATTGTCAACAAAATAAATGAAGATGGAGGACAAAAGAACTGACTTTCATGACGGCGATGGTGTAGGGCATTGCTTCGAAATCAGCATATGTGAATTCTGTATCACCGCGGTTCCGGATCGCTTGTTCCGCTGCTCGGATCTCCTCACGAAGTTTTACTTGTACGTCGGGATGTTGTGCGAGCTCGAATAGGGTCCAGGACATGGTGTTGGCAGTTGTTTCCTACAGATGCGAGACTCGTTAAGATGAGAGCCATTGAAAGCCAGGGAAATCGTACATGTCCGGCCCCCATTATCGTCCTGCATGGAACGAACCAAATCAATACTAGTCATTGTGACCGCAAAGAGAATCCATACTGCATCTGTGCTAGCATCTCCCTTTCACTGAGATTGGTGCGCGGATTAGCCGATGCATTGGCCTTGACTAGAAAATAACTTCAATCAGGTCGGCGCGGGATATATAATGTTGGAGCGCACCCAGCAGACTCATGATGTCACGCTTTCCTTTGCCTGCGATCAGCGCCTTAGCCTTCTCGTTGACGAGCTCCTTCGCGACAGCAGCGATCATACTGGACACGCGTCGGGTGTTCTTCAACCTGTTGAACGGCGCATAGCTCAGGAAGAGTCCGATCAACCTCGGGGGTAAGAATTCCAAGAGTGCGACGATGAATATTGCTTTCTTGCTGGGCGAGACAAGCATCTTCGGGCTGTTTTGTTGCGTCAATTCATCAGCAACAGTGGATTCAAGCATACGAACGCAAGGCTTGCATATGCCGCCGTGATGGGGTCATCGCTGCTGTGAATGGCACCGAACTGGTAGTCAAACGCAACTGAAACCACGAGGTTAGAGTTCATGACGTGTGCAGCCAGAGTAATACTAATACCTTCGCCGATAACATCTAAAAAGAACCGAGAAAAATAGGGTGCAGTGTTCACCACAAGCGATCCACTGGAATCTGCGACAATTTCTTTCCATTTCGCAGAAAGCTGATTCCGATGTTGGCAATGAAAATAAAGGGTGCGGGTTCCCTCACCTTCTAGAGAGGAGTTAGACATACAATTGAGATATCTAAAAAATGCACGCACGCTGGCATATGATGCGAAAATCGGGATGTAGGAGCGAGCATCGCCAGTCCCAAAGGCCGGGGAATTGATTCTGCGTTGGCGCCTGTGTGTTTCGCCTATTTTGGGCGGTTTAGCACGCTGCGGCTAAGATTAACATGCAGACAGACGAACCACTTGCCGAAGCAAGACCTGGACCAGTCATAAGGGTTGTTAACTCGGTTCTGAAACCCTGTTTCACGATATTGTATCCGTTGTGGTAGATATGGTGGAGTGCCTTTGGGTCCGATATAAGGAGGCGTTGGGTCTGCAATCGCTTGTCAAGAGATGGAGGCGTATGTTAGGGTTCCAAAATTTACTCCAAGAATGCCGTTCAGTCGGAGGACGTGTCCAAAGCGCGCTTGCCATTTAAACTCTGCCTAGTGAGGCTTCAATTACGGTACGAGAATGTGGCGAAGGAGCTTACCTCGCCTGCCTGACTCTGGAAGAATTCCGGGAGGTTTCCTGGTCAAGGGCGTCATAGGGAAAGGATCTAGATTGCAAAATGCCCTACCCAGAAGGAAAGACTCAGGCTCGGGGCCAGGAATATCCGAGATCGAGATGCGTGTCCACCAGCGATAAATGCTGTAAACAGCCAGCGTAAAAAGGAGAAAAGGCACCACCATGGATTGCAAGAGAGACTCCATTGCGAATGCGGAGCGTAAGTTAACGCAAAACAGGACGTCCTTTGTATACTTCTTGTTGCCGAAATTGATGATGTGAACTTTTATAGCCAAATGGAGAGGAACCCGGAGCGTTTGACAACATCTTATTGACAAACCGTCCGGTTGGAACGCAAAACAGGACGTCTTTTGTATACTTCTTGATGCCGAAATTGATGATGTGAACATCCGTTTGTACGGTATGATAGGCGGGATGGACATTTCGGTGATCCCGAAATGATCTTCACACTTACAATGCACTTGCACTTGTGCTCGATTTACCGTAGTGTCTGAGTCGATAACAAGTCCTAGTAGGATAATTGTCGGAAAAATCGGGGAAAGGTGCTAAGGCTTGGCAAGGTCTAAAGATCACGTGAGCCTTGAAAGCGCCTTGATACGCGAGAGTCAGTTGAGAGTCGGCATTGAAATGTCTTGGAATACCTTCGCCTCCTTGTAAGCCTCGGTAGGAGTTGGAAGGCATCGAAATGTGGTCAAAGTATAGGAAGGGGTTACAATAGGTTGGTGTATAAATACCTCGTATCAGTATGCACTTGTTTGTTTTCACACGCCGCGATGCCATAATTTTGAACCTTTGAGAAATCCATTGTCGCTTCTGTTCTTTTCGTCGCTCGAGCTCAGTATGCCTGACCGCCGACACCTCCTACAGACCCTCCCGCCCTGCCCTACCAGCGGGCATGCGGTGTCCAGCCCGCGTCGAAATTCTCCCTGCCGACGATCCTCCGCTCCCCCTCTCCCGTCCCTTCTGGTTCGCGCAGAAGTGTCGGCCTGTAGAGAATTGATTGCGGCCGTGAAAGTACTGAACTCCCCCGCCCTGAGTTCCCGACCCCCCGCACTACGACGGCCCCACTGGGTGGGGCAGTACGCGCAGTTACATGCATATGCTCCTGTGCAGAATAAAAAGAGCGCGGCCAGCGTGTTCGGCAGCGTAGCTTGAACGTAGTCTTTGATGAGCTGGACAATCATGTCCGTCTGTGCTTTCCCGTCCCTCCCACAGGCCCGCCGCTCTCCCTTCCCCTCTCTACCTCTCACGCTCCCTCCTCCCCTCGAACCCCAGGCTTACCCCCGCCCTCCTACCGCAGACGAGGAACAACGCCTCGCCCTCCAGGCCGCGCTCGAAGCCTCCCTCCCCGCGGCGTTACAAGTAGCCCTACAGGTGGCGCTGCCGCCGTAACGCCGTTGCTCACGAGTCGGACGCTCGAGGGGAAGATTGACGATTGGCGGAGGTTCGAGCGCAAGGTGTGTCGCATTTTCGATGCGAATTCTCTGTGAACGGCGCTGAATCTTGCACGTAGAACTACAACCGCGCCCTGGGCGATGGCGCTGCCGTCCCCTTCGCGCCTGTGCCCTTCCCGGACGGCTCCCTCCCCGATGCGAATCCGAGTGTGCATCCGCATTCTTCTTCTCCCCATCCAATCCAATCTCCTCCACCAATCTCTTCTTTACCTTCGTCATCCTACCTTCCTTCCTTTCTCCTTATGCAATTTTCGGACATGGACACACAAATCTCACTCACACATACTTACCTCCCTCCTCACGTGCAGAGGCCCACACCGCTCACAGGCCTCACCGCCATCGACGCGCTCGAGACCACCGAGCTCGTGGAATATTGCAAGCGGTACTACCCCGCGCGCGTATACACTGGCGTATCCGGGGCCGGGGCCGGGCTGGGGGCGGACGAGGCGGATGAGCGGGAGAGAGAGCGGGAGAGCGAGAGGGCGCAGAGGATACGGGATGTGAGGGTGGCTGTTGGGTGGGTTGGGGGTGGGGGTGGGGATGGGGACGGTGCTGGGGCTGGAGCTGGGGACTGTACTGGGGATGGGGGTGGAGATGGGGGCGAGGAGGAGGACAAGGGTACGAGTGCGAGTGGGAATAGAGGGGAGGATGGGCCAGCCCCAGACCCGGCGTACGCGGCGTTGGGGTTGTGATGAGATGGTATGGTATTGCGTGGGTCATGGCCGCCCTTGGGACTGGGACTTTGAGCAATGTACCTATTTATTTGCATACTACATACGCTACTTGCGCTACACACTGTATCTACTCTACTCCGCGCCAATCTGAATCGTATAATCTTTCCGTCTTTCCGAAGCGCAGAGCCAGAATAAGTAGCCTTCCGGATTTGGTAGAAAACGAAACGTGCAAGCCAGATGATAATCGAAACGCGTAGTCCAGGTCCGTCCGTCTTCAACTTCTCCGTAGGGCTCAGGCGGCAGCTCGTGCCCATTCCTTGGCGCAGATGAGGGAAGTGGGAGAGGCATTGACGCGCGCGCCCACCCGTCGCCTCCAGGCCCAAAACTCGATCGGCTGCTCGCCTTACGACAGCACAAGCAGCGGTGCGAGGAGACGTCCGTGCGCGGGCGCAGGTCGTACGGGACCCGTTCTTCCTTGTCGTCGTCGTCATCAGCGTACGGCGACGACGGATAGGACGCGTCTCGCTCCCGCCGTCGGCGTCGGTGTATTCCCAGTCGTTGTCATCGGCGTATGGAGGAGACGAGTACGACGCGTCCCGCTCCCGTCGTAGTCCTGCGCGCTCGCGCTGTAGCTGTAGCTGCATCCGCCCCCGCGCACACCCCGGCCTGCCTCACTCCGTCTCCCCTCTCACCGCGGCGCTGGTCGTCGTGGTGCGGGGTACGTGCGACCGCCACCGGCGCACCATAGGTTCACAATCATCACCTCCCGCTCCACGCCCTCCCCATCCGTCTCCCCCGTCTCCGCCCGTCCGTGTCCCTGATCGTGGCCAGTATGTACGCCTCCGCATCGCATGCGTGTCCGCGTTCGTCGTCCTGGTGGGGTGCAGGCTTGCAGTGGAGTGGGGCGCGGAAGAGAGGAAGACAAGACGCCCAGTGCCGTTTCGCGTGCGCTACGGCCGAAGGGCGCGCCCACCACCCGGGGCGACGCCGCGAAAAAAGCCGGATTGTGCGCGATGATTTACGAGCTGGATGTAGGACACAAGAGGCTAAAAGGGCAGTGTATCCCGGAGTCTGAGAGTAGTGTACGCGGTGCACGCGTGCGCGGGGGAGTAGGCCGAAGGTGGATAATGGAAAGAAATGTCGAGTCAGGACCGGGAGGATGTCGACTCGCATTGGGGTGGGTATTTGAGGTGAACGCGAACCTCCGAGACCCGTTGCGTGGCTGCAAGATGCATTCAAGTAGCGAGCCGCGACGATTGTTGTGGAGCAGGACGTCCAACGCGAGGCTGCGAAAGGAAAGATGGGGTCCAATTACTCCCAAGTCGGGCGGGTTTGCCTTCAAGTGGTCGCTTGTATGGCCAGGGCACGAGATTGGGATTCTGAGAAGGATACACCGTCAGCGAATCAGTGAGCGAATGAGAAAAGACTTACAATAAAATGCACTTGTCACAATTATTCGTCTCCAGCCTCGCTCTGGGCGGCGTCAACCCTAACTCGAACCAGAAATCTCTCGAATCGAGAATCCGCCCAAGCAATCCCGTATTGCTCGGAAGGACACGGCGTTCCCTTCCCGCATCAGCTCGCCCACCCACACACCGCGGGCACACCGCTGCCCCGCAGCCGGCAAGGACGGGATGCACGCCAGCCAAGATCGCACGGCCGAGGTCGAGCCCATGGATCAGGTGCAGGCTTCCCTGTAGTAAGGGACACCAATGAGCAAACAGTGTACCTCGGATGTGAAGGGATCAGTCGCTTACCTTGTCTGCACGTCTTTCGTCGGCGCAACTCGCGGGAGCCATTTGCGGACCGCGCTCAGGCCCGCCCCACAGTCCCGCGGAATTGAGCACGGTTGTGGGCGCTACGGAAGGCGGCGCCAGGAGCCCGACTTGGGCGTTGGCGCGGCCAGTGCGCGTGAATTCAGAATGGCGGCCATAGAAGAGGGAGCTGCTTGAATGCTGCGCAAGAGCGCACGTTTATCCCAGATGCTCGTCGTTCCGAGCTGGATGCTGCTGGATGATGTCCGGCTCAAGTCTTTTCGAACTCCGCCATCAGCTGTGGCATAGTATTCCGAACCTTGCTTCCACAATGTTTCCAATCCACTTCGGCGATTCGCGAAAGAGCTGGATGTGGTGTGATAAATGTACTAGATGTGATAAATCGGTTCGCTTGAGCTCAGTTATTCTTCAATTCCCTTCGGAAGTGGACCAAATTAAAGTTATGGGTGTATCCTACTGGAATATAAAAAAAGTTTGAAGAAAACAGGTGAGAACTGAGCGAGAACGTGCCCCGAGCGGAAGATTCTCTTGATGCTAGTGAAAAACCCGATGCCCTGTTGTATAGAACCAACCGATCTGTATGGAATTTGGTTGGTGTATCCAATTGAGCTATAAAATTCCTTCTCCCAATTTTCTGTGCGAAATTCGGGGCGGAACGCGAGCTGCGAGGGATTATAAGATGCAGTCACAAATTGTCACGGATGGTGCCGTGCCAAGCGATGCTACGCTCGTCTTGAGGCGCACGCACTGCGGCCGTTCCGCCCCGAATTTCGCCCAGAAAAATTGTGAGAAGGGATTCTATAGCTCAATTGGATACACCAACCAAATCCCATGAAGATCGGTTGTTGTATAAAACAGCACATCGGATTTTTCACTGGCATCAAGAGAATCTTCCGCTCGGGGCACGTTCTCGCTCAGTTCTCACCCGTTTTCTTCAAACTTTTTTTATATTCCAGTAGGATACACCCGTAACTTTAATTTGGTCCACTTCCGAAGGGAATTGAAGAATAACTGAGCTCAAGCGAACCGATTTATCACATCTAGTACATTTATCACACCACATCCACTTATAGTACCCTCCAAATTGATTCTCTTTTTTGCCCCGGCGTTTGAGATCCTCGCTTCCGATTTGATCGGCGACCAGCCAGAAATAGCCGTGATAGAGATCGTACAACGTGTCGACAACTCTCAGCAACTCTCTCTCACCATGGCGCAGAGCTACGAACTCAACGGTACGTGAACGACGAAACCCGGACCCAGCATGCACTTTGAACTCACACAAGTATATGTTCTAGTTAAAAGTATCAAGGGGATGGACGCGAAGAAATACGGAAAAGCACGCCTTTGCGTGTCAATCCATG
Source organism: Mycena olivaceomarginata (assembly GCA_029378375.1). Classification (NCBI taxonomy): domain Eukaryota; kingdom Fungi; phylum Basidiomycota; class Agaricomycetes; order Agaricales; family Mycenaceae; genus Mycena; species Mycena olivaceomarginata. Next base: position 106,239 of record JARKIC010000847.1, read on the forward strand.
TCGATGACAAGTTTGTGCACAACACTCACCCAAAGGAGGCTTCGGTGGCAATGTGGAATGATACTACAACCCTGTGAGTTGAAACAATAGATCTATGCTTGCCGACTTTCTTAGAGATTCCGCAAGATGGGCAGATAACTCATCCACCATCGGCCTCCGTGTTTATGATGACCGTTGGCTTGGTCGATTGCGGGTGGCATTTGCAGAAGAAAAATGTCTGGCCAAGGCAGAGATTGGGATACGTACCCTACTTGAGGGCCAGAAAGGCAAGCGGAATTGATTTTTTATCGGTGCATCACTCTGATACAATCAAATTAGATGTTGATGTCCCACTCAAGTATGTGAAGTCGAAAGCAATGCCGGGGCCCACACTCGTCTTGAGGGTGAACACCATCGGCAACATCCAAGCGGGTGAACTTGAAACCACCAATGCCAAAGCAGATGTTGCACCTCTCGAAAGTGGGGGGGCGGGGTTCACTGCACTCCAAGTTGATGGTGCGGTACAGAGCAGCGATCTCATGCCTGTGCTGGGAACTCTGCTGGAATCCATCCTCAAGATAGGAGATGAATTTGCAAAGGTGAGCTGCCTCCCTTCCATGCACCTGCATTTATTAATATGTATCAAACAAGATCCACCCCTTTACCCAGGTTGCGTGGATGGCATTGCATTCAGTTTACAAGGTATCTGATGGTTTGACCTAGTTCTTGGTGTATATTAACCACAAAAATAGGCTGTGCAAAACCAGCAGGAGACAGATGGAAAAATCGTTCAACTAGTCCAAACAATGGCCGAGGTTTATGCCTTCGCCAAGGATGCGGATTCGCTCTCTGAAGCAAAGAAGCATCTTGAGGGTACTGTCACCACCATTGCCCAACAAACAGCAAAATGTGCGATGTTTATTAGGGAATACACCGGGCACGGGTTCCTCAGTACATAATCAAGCAGATTCTGTCTTCATATTACTAACATCATTCATAGTCAGACTTGCGACTGACTTAACGTCTGGCCACACCAAAATGATCGAATATTTTGCTGCTGTTTTTGTGGAACTGCAGCAGTCTCTTGACAGGGGACTACGGAAGCACACTGCATTTGTGGCAACGCACACTGAATCCATGACAAACCAGATTCTGAGAGCTGTCCAGGATTCCGGTGTGTATATATCTCCAATGGTATACCCCACCTCACGTTGGAATTAGCCCAATCTGAAAAGCTGCAAACCCTCCGTCCAGCAATCATGAATGCATCCTTGCGCCTGCCATGTTTAGCTGGAACACGTAGCCACCTACTGAGTTTCATTACCACCTGGCTCACCACACCATCTGATTTGGCCGACTCTGGTAACATTCTCTGGCTGTATGGTGTTGCTGGTGCTGGAAAGAGTACCATAGCTACCTCCATCTCTCAGTACTTCAGCGAGTTGGACAGTCTCGGCGCATTCCTGTTCTTTACTCGTGGTGAGGCAACAAGCAGTCCCAGCTCTGTTATTCCCACAATTGCATTCGGGCTGGCTCAATCAAACACCCATGTCGCATCTGCAATCTGTGCAGGCATTGATGGCTATTCAAACGTGGACAAAGCACCTATGCACAAACAATTCGAGAAGCTCTTGCTTGAGCCCCTCAATGCTGCTCAGGGCCATATCCACAGCCCAATTGTTATCATCCTCGATGCGCTGGATGAGTGTGGAGATCCTGATTCACGGAAGAGTCTTATATCCATACTTGCCAATGACTTCCCCAAACTCCCCAGCATGTTCCGCTTTTTTGTCACCAGCCGCCCTGATTCAGACATTGCTACCACATTTCTAAAGCAACCAAAGATTGTCAAGCGGCACCTCGACATCACAGAACCATTGAGTGTACAAGATATCCGGTGTTATATTGTCCACGAGATGGTTGAGATTCGGCAGCGGCACTCAGATTGGGATTTGCCTCCTACATGGCCAGATGAAAAAATGACTTCTCTGGTTGATGGTGCTGCGGGTCTCTTCATCTGGGCTTCAACAGCCATGAAATTGCTGTTAAACACTTATAATCCAAACAAGTGCCTTGATACCCTCATCCATGAGAAGTCGTCCAACATCGACAGCCTTTATGCTGTAGCCCTCAGAACCACAGGACCTTGGGAAGACAGTGGCTTTGCACAAGATGCAGGAGCTGTTTTAGCTGCTGTTGTGCTCGGGAAGGTCCCAATGTCTGATGCAACTATTGATGCCCTCTTAGGTGGGCGAGCCTCTAGCCATATCCTTCCACGACTTGGGTGTGTGTTGCAGTGGGCTCCTCGCCAGGAGGCTCGAATACTGCATGCATCATTCAGAGACTATCTTACAGATAGCAACCGTTCTGGCCATGAGCCTTGGTTTATCGACCCTATTGTCCGAGGTCGCCAGCTTGCATCTGGGTGTTTGCAGGTCATGAAGGCAGACCTTCGATTCAATATCTGCAGGCTTGAAGACTCCCACATTCGCAATAGCGATGTGCATGACCTGCCAAACCGCATTGCAACTTACATATCCCCCCAATTGTCATATTCCAGTCGCTTTTGGGCTGACCATCTTGACGTTGCCGATTTCAATGATGGGATACTCGAGGATATCCAGCTTCTGGTCTACAGCAAGTTCTTATATTGGCTTGAAGTTCTTAGTGTCCTACGGGAAACCACAATTGCAATAAATGCTCTCACAATTGCAGCCAAGCTTGCCGAGGTAAGTCTATCATGTAGTCCTTCCCAAATACTTCAAGTTGTAATGATTCACTCAACAGAAGCACAACAAAGCCCTGGCAGATTTTCTAACGGATGCAGTCAAGTTTGTGATCGCATTTGCACCTGCCATTGCATCCAGTGCACCACACATATATCTTTCTGCGGTCCCTCTTGCACCCACCGAATCAAAAGTTGCAAAGCAATTTTCTGGATTGTTCATCCAGAAAATAGGTGTCCAAACTTCTTCAGGGGATCACTGGCCCCAACTTCAAACAACAATTGAGGGGCACACAAAAGCTGTTAAATCAGTTGCCTTCTCACCCAATGGGCAATATGTTGTGTCTGGTGCTAATGATGGCACGGTACGCATGTGGGATGTGCGAACCGGTGCCCTTGTCACCGGGCCGTTGGGAGGGCACGTGGAGGTCACTTCAGTCGCCTTCTCCCCCGATGGAGACCGGATTGTCTCAGGGGGGTTTGCAGATGCCACAATATTCGTCTGGGATGCACAAACTGGTGGGATCGTTGCTGGACCCTTTGAAGGGCACAGTGATGCAGTAACTTGTGTTGCTTTCTCACCACGGGATGGAGAGAGGATTGCGTCCACATCCAATGATGGAACTCTGTGTGTGTGGAATGCACGGACTGGTAGCCTCATTGATGGGCCATTTGATGGACACAATGATTCTGTGACTTCGCTCTCCTTCTCGCCTGACGGTCAGCGAATTGTAACTGGGTCGCATGATGCTACACTTCGTGTTTGGGATTTGCACGCAGAGTCCAGTGTGGAGGCTTTGTGGGCGCAGTATAGTAACACTGTCTTTGCACCAGGCTTCTCATCCGACACAGATAAACAAACTCAATCATCCAATATGCCAACAGATGCACTTGTCCTCCGAGGGCATGAGGGTACCGTCAAGTCTGTCTCCTTCTCATTGGATGGGATGTGGATTGTCTCTGGGTCAGCCGACACAACAATACGCATGTGGGATGCATATTCAGGGGCCCTTGTCCGTCCACCATTCATCGGGCACACTGCAGAGATTAATTGTGTCATCTTTTCGCCTGGCGGGGAGCGGATAGCATCTGGGTCCCATGACGGAACAGTCCGTGTGTGGGATGTGCACACAGGCACGCTGGTTGCTGGTCCATTCCGAGAGCACAGTGATAAAGTGTTCTCCATCTCCTTTTCACCTGATGGAGAGCGGGTCGTCTCTGGGTCGGGAGATCACATGGTGCGCATTTGGAACACACAGGTCACATCCACCAAGTCCATCTTGAAACAATGTCTGCCAGACAGACACAATGGTCCTGTCCTTACTGTTGCTTTCTCTCCTGATGAACAGCAGATCATCTCTGACTCCGATGACCAATCACTGTGTGTGTGGGATGCGCGAACAGGCACCCTTGTTGATGGGCCGTTGAACACACACATTCGTTCAGATGCTTTTACCCCTGGACAGTCTTGCATCTCTTTCTCGCCCAACGGTCCACGGGTTGTGACTGTGTTCAACAACATTGTCTGCATTTGGGATCTGCACATACAGCCGACTGTGGCAGATCTATTGAGAAGTCACGTCAACATGGTGTTCTCTGTTGGGTTCAGAGTTTTGTCTGATACCAAACCTATGGTGTTGGAAACTGTCCCCCCCACCTTCCGACAGAATTACGCAGTGTATTCCCTTGCTGATGGGGAGCGGACCTGGAGCGTCTCCATCGGAGTTGCCATGGACATGCCGACAGATACCCTTGTACTCCAAGGGCACAAGGATAATGTTCATTCCGTCTCCTTCTCACCAGATGGGAAATGGATTGTCTCTGCATCAGATGACGAAACAATACGCGTGTGGGATGCATATTCGGGAGCCCTTGTCAGTCCGCTAATTGACGGACATGCCTCGGACATTTATTGTGTTGTCTGTTCGCCCGGTGGGGAGCGGTTAGCATCTGTGTCTGGCAAAACAGTGTGTGTGTGGGATGTGCAAACAGGTGTGCTTGTCGCTGGCCCATTCTGTGGGCACAGTGATAGTGTGCTCTCCGTCTCCTTTTCGCCCGATGGGGAGCAGGTTGTCTCTGGATCGGAAGACACTACGGTCCGGGTCTGGGATGTGCGGACGGGTGCACCGATCGCTATGCTGCTTGAAGGGCACACCAGATCTGTCCAATCTGTCACTTTCTCACCAAATGGAAAATGGATTGCTTCTGGTTCCTGGGACAGAACGGTGCGCTTGTGGGATGCACACAACCTCGCGGCAGCACCGAGATTATTTGAAGGGCACAGCGGACCAGTTTTCTCTGTTGCCTTCTCTCCAGACAGTCAACGGATTGCCTCTGGTTCTTGGGATAGGACAATTCGTGTCTGCGAGGTTTGTGACACATGTGTTGGCATCTACTACCACCCTGATCTTTTTGAATAGATCCAGGCTAACAATATCTCACACCGACCATTTGGAGGTAGCTGGACACTCAAGGACGGATGGATAGTGAACTCTGCATCTGATCTCATACTTTGGGTCCCGGCTTGGCTGCGCGAAGGGCTTTATTTTCCGCAGACTTCCCTCGTCATCTCCTCATCCGCAACAACAAAGTTGGACTTCACTGATTTTGCACATGGAGAGTCGTGGCAGGAATGTATCAAGAGTCTTCACTTGGTGCATTCGTAGTTTTTTTATGGTGAGCTCAATGGAAACCCACTCATAATGAGATCAATTCCTTCAACAGACTCCATTTAGGTTCACAAATAAATCTGTGATGAGCTCCGATGGATTCGGATGGCTCGATAGATGTTTTAAGGGCTGTATTCATTCAAATTTCACCCCACTTGGTTTCTCCGTTGCAAAAGTAAATATAAGTACCGTTATTATTGATCAAAGCTCATCAGTACGTGCCAATCGTGCTTCATCCTGCACCACCATGTATTCTCCAATTCTGTGCACGGCAGCAATAATAACATCGGCTGCCTTTTCGGATATCTACGGAGGATTTAACAAGGTTCGGAACAGAGTGAATTATATTGTCGAACCATGTAGGTCGGCGTCGTGACGAACCATCCAGGAACGTTCGGCCACGAGCTTATATCAACCACCCGGAGGTTTTCGACTCCTCTAACCTTGAAATTTCCGTCCAGGACAGCATTCGGATCTGTACGAGTCGGCTCAAAATTTTGAATTGTGAACAAGAAACGCACCATCAGCGGTACCCATTGGGTTGGTGCAGCAAGCATGGTGGCCTGCAGATAGGGTTGAGGTATTTCAATGGCAAACAAGAATCCAACATACCGAACACATGCTCCAAAATATGATCATCTATCTGCTGCTCTGGGTAAGGGAACACTTGTGCTTCGACATGTTGAGTGATATTCGGATGTTCAACGATGCTTCGCGCGACCTTAATTGCTTCGCGGATAGAAGTAATATCCTCCTGCCCACCAGGCGCCTCAAAGTGGTGTTTCTCGATCTGCAACGGGTCCTGTGGATGGTTTCCAGTTAACTTGACTACACCACGAGTGGATGGATGAGCCTTCAACACTATAGCGGCAAGAGCATTGTGGGTGTCGACTAACTCATCCTGGAAACCGTAGAAAAATCCGGGAAAGTATCCAGGCGCCCAAGAGATCATAATGTCTGGCTCGGGGAGGTCGGGGGAGCTTCTGGACATCATCATGACTGACGCTACGCCGAAGGAGTACAAATTCTGGTGGTCGGACTCGATCCAAAATTTAAGGCACGGGTCGTCTTCGGGGGTGTAGAGCGCGGTGCACCCGTCGAACAACGTGTGGTTCTTCTTGAGCGTCCAGATATTGGAAACCTCGTCGTGGTCTATGTTTCACTTTAGACGAAGATCCAACTTCGAACGGACTATGCACCTTGAAGGTTGGTTCCCACACCCGGCAAATGAACAATCGGCTTGATGCCGTGCTCAGAGAGCTGTTCCCGGTCACCGATTCCCGAAAGCTGTCAAAATCAATCTTACAGTTCGCGCGGGCAGACAACCGAAATACCATGAGCTGCAGCCGGTTAATCAACGCAACGTCGCGAAGTTTAAACACGCACCAATTGTGGGGATTGGAAGACTCCAGCGCTAATTATGACTTCATGCCGAACGGTAATAGTCCTCGTTCTCAAGTGGTGTTTCCCGTTGAAGTTACTAGCCACAGCCAATGCAGCACCGGGCGCAATTTCTACACCATATGCGGTGGGAGATCCTTTCGACTCGTTCTCGCACAGTAAAATCTTTGTGGCGAGAGTGTCTAAGGCAAAATGCAGCTTTCCGTGTCTTTCTTTGACGCGGAGAAGATGGTCCCGGATGGACGATCTATTGTGGTGCTCGTCGATCGTGTACGATGGAAATCCGACACCGACGGCAGCGTCGTTAGCTACACTGTTTAGGTCGTCAACGGCAGGTCCGGATGTCACCAGTGTGTTGATTATATCCTGCAACTGGGGATCTAGAACTCCGATCAATTCCAAGTTCGTGCGACATTATCGGTGTCGCACCTGCAAACTCTGGATCGGCCAAGATAGACGTAGGGTTGAGGCTTGTTTTGAGCCATCCGTGGAAGCCGTGATCAGGGTTCGATTTGTCGAGGTCCAAATTGTGTTCGATGCGCTTGAAGTAGCTGCGCATATTCTCATACGACCAGGTCGGGTCGTCAAACATGGTTGCGAGATTGTCGAAGTCGCCTCTTGTGACTGCAATATTGTTCGCCATGGCGTTGTGAACCTTTAAAAATCTGAGCAAATTAATATGTACAGCGAGGGTTTGAAGATCATACCGTCGATCCACCAACGGCACGCGCACGCGGATACCTAGCACCCTCGAGTTCGCATCTGTGTTCAAATTTTCAGATTGAGAACTCACCAGGAGTCATCTCGCGGAAATTTGGCGCCCGGGGAGTATTCGGCGTATGTATAGTTGAGTTCCAACTGCGGGTCTACAGCAGAAACCAACCGTGAGAATCTTTCTGTCAACAGAAAATCCAACTCACCGCTAATAGCCCGGAAGAAATAGAAAGGAATGGTCGTGTTGACGTTGGCGACGTCGTGGCCTGAGTCCACAACTAGAACTGCAGAAGAAAAACAATATCAATATTCGGCGAAGGGTCTTGGTACAGGTGGTATGCATACCAGAAAATCCACTTTCGGCCAACCGCGCGGCAACAGGGCCTCCACCAACACCTGCACCAACAACAACAAAGTCAAATTCAGCGTCAGACTTGGGAGGGCATTTTGGCAACGAAAACGCCTGCAGAACGTGGATCGAAAGGGATACGAGAGTAAAGAGTGTCTGAAAGCTTCCGGTCGCCATTGCGATCGAACTACTCAGCGGCAAGTTGTAGATATGAGAGATGAACACAGCGTTATATACGTCCAGACCGGGGCAATATCGTCCCCCTGGACGGAGCTAGATGCATTTTAGCTCATCCATCGGACTATAAAATGATGGTTTGAACCCGGACCACTGCAAGGGGCGGTAATAATCTCGGGCAATGGAACGGCGCTACTGGCGGTAGTCTAAGCTCCACGACAACCACCTTACCAAATACCGCGACCACCTTACCGAACAAGCCAATAAATTAGTCGCCGTGCAGTGTAAAGCCCCGCCTAGCCGCCCGAAAAGATTTTCCAAGACGACGGTCTTCAAATAAACACACCGTATCAGTCTTTAGACTATTGTGAACTGGGATTAGTTAGCCTCGACGCCTACCACTGAATAACCGTGTTTCGAAGACCTTTCGGACTACGGACCGGCTTTTACTCGGATCTGCGGTTTCGAAGGAGGCAGCAGGATCCCGAAAGGTGAAGAGGGGCTTCAAGTCAAAGAGCGCCTCTGGTCAGATGTTTGCTTGGAGGAGCAGATCCGAGAAACAGGTGTGGAAGGCTGGCTACCTTTCCGGGCTTGACCAGATCAACAGCAATGTTTACGCAATCTCATTGCGCGTCGGGCGCGGAGATTCAGGACGCCATGGTGAAGTCTGAGTTCGGGTGAGTCAGATGAGTCTGGGAATAGCGTGATTACTTGGCTCATAGTCTTTGAGACCAAGTTTTGACCGAAGACGGGCACTGCGCAGTGACAAAGAGTGGTTGTCAGCCGCAGATAATCCCGGAGCGACTTGCTGTGTTCGATATTCCCGTGCCATATGTACGGGAGGAAAGAGCGCGCTTCGATTATCGCGTCTACATCGAAGACACGAGCCAAAGATACTCATCACTGCCCTCCGCCCCCATGGGAACACACGTTCGGATAGTGCAACGCTTTTCGAGCTTCTATTTCCTTGCGCGCGCCCCAAATATGCCAGTACCGACACGAACAATATCGCTCCCCGCCTTCAATGCCGCCTCGAAGTCGCTCGACATGCCCATGCTGAGCAGCAACCGACCTTCTTTTCCCCACTTCTCAGCCCCAAACTCGCCCATCAGAGCCTTCGCGAGAGCGTCCCGCGTCTCCTTGAGCCGCTCGAAGTCTGCGTTCTCGTCGCCACCCAGCGACTGCTCCAGCGCCCCGATCGTCATGAGGCCTTGCAGCCGCAGCCGCGGACACTCCGTGATGATATGTCGCGCGAGCTGCGTAACGTCCGCCTTCGCAACCTCCGCTGAGGAGTCAAATCCAGAATGAAGCGGGCTAAGACCAGATTTGGAGTCTTCGCCTGAAGTGTTGATCTGGATGAGGATATTGAGGGGCGTGGTCCGTTCGGTGGGCAGGGCTCTGTTCAGCGCGGTGGCCGCCTTCGTCGAGGTGAGGGTTTGGATGGAGTACAGGTTCGGGATCGCTTTATGGAGTTGGCCAGTGTTGCGGAGGAGGGTGTATCGACGAACCTGCGAGGACTTTCGCTTTATTGGACTGGAGGGTCCCGATGAAGTGCCATCGTATCTCTGCCGGAAGCTGCAAAAGAGCCAGTCGAAGTACGAGTACGAGGGATTGGATGGGCTCTTACCACTTTCGCCTTGTCCTCCAGTTCCTGGACATAGTTCTCCCCGAAATCAAGCTGGCCGTCTTCGAAACACGCCTGGATGTCGGATGCTGGCTTATACTTCGAGACAGCCACGAGAGTCGCGGTGTGGAAGGCTTCAGAGGATGGTACTGCGTGCTCCACGCGCGATCGGATTTCAGCCAGAGATTCTAGGATTTCTTCTTTCCGCGCAGCCAGCTCATCTTTTGTTGCCGTAGACATTATGCGATAGCTAGTATGTGTTCTGCGGGCTAGGGAATATCTGAACAAGGATGCAGAAAGAAAGGATCTTTGCATCCACAAGGCGCAAAGCAAGAGATTACCGTAGCGTCTCTGATGGCGTCCGATAAAGCCGACATCGTCCCCGTACCACCGCCTTGTCAGCCACAATTCGCAAAAATCCTTGCTCCTGCATACCCACTCTCTGATGGGTCTGGAATCCCCTCTCACTTCGCTGATCGGACTCGATTCGGCGTCAAGTGTCCTCAAAACCTCTAACTGTGGTACCAACCCTCAAAACTGAAAACCCTCTTGCGCCTCTATGTCTGTCGACATCCTCATAATCGGAGCTGGTGTACAGACCCTGCCGCTCCCGCTCCCCCCGCAGGCATACGTTGTACAGCCCGCGTCGAGATTCTCCCCTCCCACGATCCTCCGCGCCCTTCCCCTTCCTCTGCGTCTCCTCCTCCTCCTCCCCTTTCCTCTCCCGCTCCACCCGCAGGCATACCCCCGGCCCTCCTCCAAGTCGCCCTCCGCGCCGCCGCGGACGAGGAACAACGCCTCGCCCTCCAGGCGGCGCTCGAAGCCTCCCTCCCCGCAGCTTTACAAGTAGCTCTGCAGGCCGCGCTGCAGGCCGCGCCGCCGCCGTTGCTCACGAAGCTCGAGGGGAAGACCGACGATTGGCGGAGGTTCGAGCGGAAGGTGTGTCGCGTGTCTTCTCTTCTCTCCTCTACCAGTCTCCTCCCTCCGCCATCCTCCTCCCTTCTCTTCGAAGTGCCGAATGCTCATTTTCTGTACATAGAATCACAACCGCGCCCTGGGCGACGGCTCCGCTGTCCCCGTTCGCGCCGGTGCCCTTCCTGGACGGCACCCTCCTCTCTGCGAATCCGAGTGTGAGTTCACGTCTTCCTTTTTTTCCTTTTTTTTTTTTGCCTTTTTCCTTCTCCTTATCCAAGAAACGATAATTGATTGACTGGACGTTTCTTTCATCAGACGCCCACGCCGATCACGAGCCTTGCCGCCATCGATGGGCTCGAGACCGCCGAGCTCGTGGAATATTGCAGTCGGTACTACCCCGACCGGGTGTACACTGGCGTATCTGCGGGGCTTGGAGCGGACGGGGAGGACGAGCGGGGAAGGGAGAGGGAGAGGGCGCAGAGGATACGGGATGTGAGGGTGGCTGTTGGGTGGGTTGGGGACAGCTCTGAGGGTGGGGATTGTGAGGACGAAGGTGCGGGTGCGGATGCGGGTGCGGGTGGGGATGTGGAGGGTTCCGATGGGAGTGGGAATGGGCAGGCGGCGGAAGACTCGGAGACTAGGTGCGATGTGCCAGTGCCAGACCCAGCGTACGCGGCGTTGGGGCTGTGATGAGATGACTGCCGCTGTACGACTTGCCTTGCCTTGGGATTTTGGGACTTTGAGCAATGTACTTGCACACATAGTTGCATACGCCACTACAGCTACTGCCAATGTAGAGTAATAATATGCTCCAATCTGTATCGTACACATTTTTCCGAAGAGAAGCGCAGAGCCAGGGCCAGAATCGGGACGCCCATGGGGGAGTCAGATCGGTCAAGTCCGTCCGCGCACGCTTCCCCTCCGCCTCCACTTCTTCATCCAACTCCTTCTCCGTCTTGGGGCTCAGACTGCGGCGGCGGCGGCGGTGGCGGCTCGTGCCCATTTCCATTCCCCGGCGCAGATGAGGGAAGTGGGTTGGGGGTGGGGTACAGGCGCCCACTCGCCAGTCCCCCCGCACTTCGATCGGCTGCTCGCCTTACGACAGCACAAGCGGTGGGGCGAGGAGACGTCCGTGGGTCGTCGTCGTCGGCGACGGCGGCTGTCGGTCTTCGTTCTCGTCGGCGCACAGGCGCACCGTTTTCACTCGCACTCCCGACCTGCCTGCCTCGCTCCGTCTCCCCCCCTCTCACGGCGGCGCTGGTCGAGGGTGCGGAAACGGGAACGACGGGCGGGGTACGTGTGTCCGGTGTCCCACTACCGCAGCGCCCACAATCATCGCGTTCTCTTCTCCACGCCCACGCCCACGCCCCCCATCTCCTCCGATCGCGACCAGCACTCCTCGAGCGCGCGCTCCCGCCCGCATCGCATGCGTATCCCGTCTGTCGTCCTGAAGGGTGCACCTCGGGATGCAGGCAGGCGCGGAAGGGCGGAAGACACTTTTCTCAGCCCCACCACCCGTTGGAGGAGGGGGGAAGGAGGGGCGCCGCAGGATTGTGCACGAGATGGATTTATCGCAACAGGAGGCCAAAAGCGCGGTGTGCCCCGGGAGTCGGTGTTTCCTGCACGGGGGAGGAGGCCGAAGGTGGATGGTGGAAGGAAACGTCGAGTCCGCTTCGCTGAGGGCCGACGCGCTGTGGGTATCTGAAGCCCAGAGTAAAAGTGGACCTCCGAGAGCCGTTGCGTGGACATGGGTCTGCAAGACGTATTCCAGAACGAGCCGCGATAGATTGTCGTCCTCGTTGTTGAAGAAACGCGAAACTGCGAAGGAAAAGGCGAGGTCCAATTACTCAGTAACGTCGGGCACAGCTTGCGTTTCCGTGGTCGCTTGTAGTGCACGCCGGTCACGATGGCGCGCGCGAGGTCGAACCCGTGGATGAGATGCAGGCTTCCCTGTAGTAAGAGACACCAATGAGCAAACAGTGTACCTCAGATGTGAAGGGATCAGTCGCTTACCTTGTCTGCACGTCTTTCGTCGGCGCAACTCGCGGGAGCCATTTGCGGACCGCGTTCAGGCCCGCCCCACAGTCCCGTGGAATTGAGCACGGTCGTGGGCGCTACGGAAGGCGGCACCAGGAGCTCGACTTGGGCGTTGGCGCGGTCAGTGCGCATGAATTCGGAATGGCGGTCATAGAAGAGAGAGCTGCTTCCGATTTGATTGGCGAACAGCCAGAAATAGCCGTGACAGCGATCGTACAACGTTGGTAGTAACTTGGTACGACATGTCGACAACTCTCAGCAACTCTCTCACCATGGCGCAGAGCTACGAACTCAGCGGTACGTGAACGACGAAACCCAGACCTAGTGTGTACTTTGAACTCACCAAATGTCCCAAAAATGTTGATTTGCTTATAATGGTTTGAGACCGCTTGCGGTGTTTAGCGGCAGGTATAAGCCAAACAAGGTAACAAGGTGACTATAAGGACTCATAAGCAGTCATAAGCCAACAGACGCTGTTCAAAGGCGGTTCTAAGACAACTTTAGTACCTTTCGGGGACTCGTAGGTTCCACTGAGCATGTTGCTTATAACCCGTAAAATGGCGGTTTTTTGTCTGTTATAAGTAGCCATTTGCTTATGACACTTATAACGGGTTATCACCGCTTTCACGTCGTTTTGAGCAGATCGGGGTTTTTGGGACAAAGTATATGTTCTAGTTAAAAGTATCAAGGGGGTGGACACGAAATACGGAAAAGCACGCCTTTGCGTGGCGATTCATGTCGATGGCAAGTGGGTGCACAACAGTCACCTAAAGGAGGCTTTGGTAGCGATGTGGAATGATACTACAACCCTGTGAGTTGAAGTGATAGATCTATGCTTGCCGGCTTTCTTAGAGATTCCGCAAAGATGGGCGGATAGCTCATCATCCATCACCAGCCTTCGCATTCATGATCACCATAATTGGCGACACTATGTGCCGTTGATGGATGAAAAATGTCTGGCTGAGGCAGAAATTGGGATACATACCCTACTTGAGGACCAGAAAGGTGAGAGGAACTGATTTATCTGTGTGTCAATCTGATAAAATGATTTCAGATGTTGATGTCCCACTCAAGTATGTGAAGTCAAGAGCAATGCCGGGACCTACACTTGTCTTGAGGGTGAACACCATCGGCAACATCCAAGTGAGAGAAATCGAAATTGCCAACACCAAAGTGGATGTTGCACCTCTCGAAAGCGGGGCAGTGGGGTTCGCTGCACTCCAAGTTGCTGGCACAGTACAGAACAGCGATTTTATGTCAGCACTGGGAACCTTACTCGAATCTGTCCTCAAGATAGGAGACGAATTTGCAAAGGTGAACTGCTGCCTTCCTGTGTACCCACATTTATTAATATGTATTGACAAGATCCACCCGTTAACCCAGGTTGCATGGACGGCGTTGCATACAGTTTACAAGGTATCCAATGGTTTGACCTAGTTCTTGGTGTATATTACAGCTATTTGCGGTACATAAGGTGCGGATTTTTTTTTTTTTTTTTTTGCAACATTTTGCTTAGAACACTCACCATGACCTCAATTCTGGTCAGAATCCTTCAGGAGTAGGTGCGTTCGACTCGCACTAAAAGTCCGCAGGGGATCGAGTACCGGCTTTTTTGATGTAATTATGTAATGAAAATCCTCCCAAAAGATCGTGGTTTCCATTAGAACAGCTGCTCCACAATGAATACTGGGCCAATTGACTTAGTTCTTGGATATGTTATGTATCAAAACTAGTGCCAGGGGATGGTGTAACCACAAAAATAGGCCATGCAAAACCAGCGAGAGACAGATGGAAAAATGGTTCAACTGGTCCACACAATTGTCAGGGGAACCCCCGCCTTGCGCGCCTTTCCGGCCTTTCCGGCCTTTCCGGCTATTTCTCTGGCTTCCGCTCCGGCCTCCGCTCCGGCCATCCCTCCGGCTAATGCCTCCGACCTTCCGCCCGCCCGTTCTCATTGGCACGTGCTATGCGACCAGGCCCGTGATCATTGTAGATACCTCCGGACACGTGCTACTGGGTAGTTACTAATTCGTATATAAGGTTTCACCTAGCATGGGAATCCTCATCCTTTCTTCTCTTCGGATTCCCCTGCTAGGTGCATAATATTCCCGCTCCTGTATTATGGTACCCATATTTATACTTCGGATTCCCCTGCTAGTTTCCGCGCCCTGCGCCGAGCTTAAGGTTGCCCTTACAACAATGGCCAAGGTTTATACCTTCGCAAAAGACACAAATTTGCTCTCTGCAGCAAAGAAGCATCTTGAAGATACTGTCACCACCATTGTTCAACAAACAGGAAAATGTGTGATATTTGTTAGGGAATACACTGGGCATGGTGATAGGGCGTGTACCAAAACATGCATGAAAACACCAGTTTTTATTTCATTTTGAACCTATTAGTGGGCAGAAGTGAGGCATTAGATTATGAGCGTACACCCTCCCTGGGGTGGTAGGCTACACTATTGATGGCCGAAAGTCAGTGTAACAAATCAACTATGAAGGATTGAGTAGACTTGACAAGGCAGCCCAAAAGGCTGTTACGTCCTGACTATGATATTCTACACTGAGCTATAGAGGGTGGCGGTAAGCCATTGTCTTATGTGCTGGAGGTGAAACATCAGGGAACTACTCAGAATTATTGACTTGCCGCTTCAATGGCCTCTGAATAGTCTGATGACTATTAAAACAAGATATACGAAGTCAGGATTGGTACAACCACATTAGGGCCGGCAGAGATATAGTGCCGCACCATTTTGTGTATAAGACCAACTGATTAGATTGGGATGAAGACATGTTACTGAGTAAACCATCACTGTGGTTACTCGGGCAGATCTGACCGTTAGAAAGATGCGGGCCTCACATCAAGGATTTACTGATATGATTGATGAGGATTGGCACTATAGAATAGCGCCGCGCTATATTGCACTGGTCACTATACTGGTCCGCCAGTATAGCGCCGCGCTATATTGTCAATCCGCTTGATATGTACTATGAGTTCCACTGAGCTTGTGAAGTACAGGACTGATACAGAAGTTGAATAGGACTTGACTAAGACTGACTTGCTCAGTCAGAAAGATGGAAACCAAGACAACTGAGCATGTCTTATGGTGTACTAGAGAAATACATGTGGACTAGCCCCAGTAGTAGGTCATAATACCCATGGTTGAGAATGTCTTCTACGCCATTGGCCATTCACTACTCGGGCTCCTACCCTTTATTGTTCCTATTCATTCCATCTATCTCCTTTACTTCTCTCTAAAATGTATAAAAGCCAGTTGTGTACTCTGTATTAGCCAGTAAACTATCCCCCCAGATATACGGGCAATATAGTAGACTCTAGATTTGTTTGGAAAGATATCAGAGATTTGAAGACACACAGATAAAGATTGTAAGACACGGGACATTGATGGGACAATACCATTGCCCAGATATAAGTGTTACGCATTCAACCTTGGTGAAGAGACCCGCTAGAATTAGGTCTCACGCAATTCAATTGTGAAGAGCCAGTTTACAATGTAAACTCACGCCTCAAACTAGAGCAGCCGCCAGCAGTGTAAGTGTGAGCACACTAGCCCCGCCCTCACCATCTGCGTAACTGCACCTGCTTGTTGATTGCCTCCATTCTCGCAAGAGAGTTACGAGTCAAGTGTCCGTCCGCCGAAAGTCTGCCTACCTATTCTGCTTCTTGGCTAGCTGCCAGTTAGTGCTAGGGTCTGACGCTCACAAGGAAACTGAAGACTTTGGACAAGTCAAGGGTTTACTCGAGTCTTGATATACTGTTGGTGTGAAGTCTGTAAGGGCAACCTTAAGCTCGGCGCGGGGCGTGGAAACTAGTGGAGGAATCTGAAGTATAAATATGGGTACTATAATACAGGAGCGGGAATACTAGGCACCTAGCGGGGGAATCCGAAGAGAAGAAAGGATGAGGATTCCCATGCTAAGTGAAACTTTATATACAAATTAGTAACTACCCAGTAGCACGTGTCCGGAGGTATCTACAATGATCACGGGCCTGGTTGCATAGCACGTGCCAATGAGAACGGGCGGGCGGAAGGTTGGGTGCATTAGCTGGAAGGATAGCCGGAGCAGAGGCCAGAGCGGAAGCCGGAGAAATAGCCGGAACGGCCGGAAAGGCTGGAAAGGGGGTTCCCCTGACATCACCCCCCCCCCCCCTTGGAATACGGTGTCCCAATGTATGAAGCGGATGGTCCTGTCGCGCCTCCGGAAGGACAGCGAGTCAAAGGCGGCTGAGGTGATCCAGCGGGGGGCGTTGGGGTAGCAGCGGTAGTAGGTGTCAATGGCGTCTTTGGCGAAGATGTCAGAGTGCTTTACCCACTTATCGTGCTCCGGACCGTAACCCTTCCAGCGCACCATGTACCAGAGGCTGCCGTATCGGACTCGCGCTTCAAGGATCTCGTCGACCTCCCACCTTTCGTCTCTGTCCGGCTGGAGGACGGGTGGCGGTTCGTCGTGCCGGGGGCGTCCAGGGAATGGGTCCGGCTTTGCAAGCTCAAGCTTAACGACCGGGAAGACCGGGTGGAGCTGGGAGTAACACGGCAGAAGCTCGAGCTTGTACGCACCGTTGCCCACAACCTTCACGACTTTGAAAGGTCCCAGCCGTTTGTCCGAGAACTTGGGTGACGGACGCGTCGTTTTGATGTCGGAGGCATCCACCCAGACCCGGTCTCCTACCTTGATCTCCGGCGCAGGCACACGCCTGCGATCGTAGTACAGCTTGAACTCGTCCTTGGCTTTAACGAGGGCAGCTTTGGCTTCGGAGACTCCAGCAGCGATCCGGTCACAGAACTCGTTGATGGACTCATCAGCGGAGCGCCTACCGTTTGGCTCAAACCCCATCCGAGGAAGGTGGCCGGTGTCCATCATGAATGGTACCTGCTGCGTCAAGGAGTGGATGTGGTTGTTGTAGGCAAACTCAGCTGCCGGCAGGAGCTCATCCCAGTCGTCCTGTTTGTAGCTCGTGAAGATACGGACAAACTCTTCGAGCTCCTGGTTGACGTGTTTGGTCTGACCGTCGGTCTGCTGATGGTAAGCGATGGAGGTAGCGGGCTCAATGCTGATGAGGCGCCACAGTTCGTGAGTGAACTCGGTGATGAACTGCGGACCCCGATCGGAAATGTACTTCCGGGGGGTTCCGTGGTGTCTCCAGATGTTCCGGTAGTACAACCGGGCAGCTCCAACAGCACCGAGGCCGGTGTGGCACTCGTTGAAGTGGGCCCGCTTACCGAGGATGTCGACCACAACCATGACCGCGTCAAACCCGTGGGCCTCTGGAAGCTCGACAATGAAGTCCACCGAGACGGTGTCCCAGCGCTCGTCCGGAATCTCGGTCGGATGAAGCTCACCGTGGGGAAGTTGCCGGAGCGCCTTCGTCTGGTTGCACGCATTGCAGGTTCCGACGTACTGGCCGATGTGTCGGGACAACTGGGGCCACCAGTAGTTCCGGGAGATCAACTCCAATGTCTTGAAGCGGCCAGCGTGTCTGGGGACCCGCGTGTCATGGTGCTGCTCCATAATCCGGCGACAGAGGTCCTTATTCCGCGGCACGACAATCTTGCCGCGGAACAGGAGGAGTCCGTCCGAGATCTGCCATTCGGCCGAGTGGGGGGAAGGAGCCTTCCGGTTCTTGAGGAGCTGCTGGGCGACAAGTGCCACGGGGTCCTCGAGCTCCGGCTCGGTTGCAAATGCCTTCCAGAAATCGCGCAGGAGAGGAATTTCGGGTCCGTCAACTGCAATCCCCTCCATGGCACGAATCCGGAAGAGCTCCAGCCAAAGGAGCGTAACGTCCGAGTTCTCCAAACCGGCTGCGTGGTCCGGACGATGCGAGAGCGCATCCGGACGGCCCATGAGGCGTCCAGGCTGATAGAACAGGGCGAAGTCAAACGGGGACAGGTACAGGGACCATCTGGACTGTCGCCAGTTCAGCTTCTGCGACTTCTGGAAGTACCCCAAGTTCTTGCGGTCCGTCCAGATCTTGACCGGGTGCTGCACGCCTTCGAGGAAGTGTCGCCGCTCCTCTAGGGCTCGGACGATCACAAGCATCTCCTTGTCGTGGATCACGTAGTTCCGTTGGACGTCATTCAAGCTCTTGGAGTAGAAGGCAATGGGGAGCCACTTTCCATCAGTCCCCTGTTGAGACAGAACCGCTCCGGTTGCCCGGTCAGAGCTGTCTGCCTCCAGCCGGTATGGCCGGGACTCGTCCAGAAGGACCAGGACGGGCTCCGTGGTTACCGCATCCTTGAGGGCTTGGAACGTGGCGGCCAAGGCAGCGGTCGGTCCAGGCCACACCCTTCTTTGTCAGGTCGAAAAGCGGCCGGGCGATGTCCGAGAATGCCCAGATAAACCTTCGGTAGAAGTTCATGAAGCCAAGGAACTGCTGCACGTCCTTCTTGTTCTCGGGCTCAGGCCACGAGGCAACACCGGTGACCTTGACGGGGTCCATCTCTACGTGGTTGTGTGAGATGATGACATCGAGGTACTCGATCGTTGACTTCTCGAACTCACACTTCTCCGGACGGAGGAAAAGACGGTGTTCGCGAAGTCGCCAGAGCACCTCCCGGACAATTTCGCGGTGACGGGAGAGGTCGGAGTGCGCAATGAGGATGTTGTCCAGGTAGACCATAACGTCTCCGGAAAGGATGAGGTCCTGGAAAATGTCATTCATCATCGTCTGGAACGTAGCCGGGGAGTTGGTAAGGCCAAAGTACATCACCATCGGCTCAAAGAGCCCCCAGTTCGTACGGAATGCGGCCTTCCATTCGTCACTTTCCCGGATCTGGATGTTGTTGAAACCCCACCGGACGTTGAGTTTCGTGAAGAACCGGGCTCCCTTCAAACGGTTAATAAGATCGTTGATCAGAGGGAGCGGGTACCGGTTTTTCACGGTCATTGCGTTGAGTGCCCGGTAGTCCTGGACGAACCGGAGGGCTCTGTCCTTCTTCTTAATGAAGAAGACCGGAGACGCCATCAGTGACTTGGACAGACGGATGTGGCCGGTGCTCAACCCCTCTGCGATGAAGGCATTGAGCTCCTTCTGTTTGAGCGGAGAGATCGGGTAGACCTTGCAGTTGGCCGGCTTTGCATCCGGGACGAGTTCGATGGCATGGTCCCATGCTCGCTTCTCTGGCAAGGAGTCAAAGGACTCCTTGTTGAAGACATCCGAGAAGTCCGCAGCCCAGGGTGGAACATTGGTTCCGGCGGGCGCAGATTTCCGGGCATAGGCCTCCGCAAGGCGCTGCGAGAAGGTGCTGCCGGCGCGAATCTCCTCGACAGGGGCGAACACAGTGTACAGAATGCGATCACCTTCTTCGAGGTCGTCCTCTTCGTCATCATCGTCCTCCGAGTCCGGACACAGCTCCGGCAAGTCATTGTCGTCGGCCGGATTGTACCCATTGTCTCTGTGCCACTCCTCGGAGTCGACGGCACAGATAGACGGAGTCGGACATTCACACAGCTGTCAGAGGATCGAGGCGGTGAGCTTCTCGTTCCTCCGGACAGCCCGCAACTCATCCCGGCAGGTGCGGCATCCGGTCGGGCAGCGCATCATGCAAACTTCCTTGGTCTCCCAGTTGATCTCCGGATTGTGTTTCTGGAGCCAGGAGTAACCGAGGATGATGTGCTGCTTCCCGAGTTGGGTTACGGCGAGCTGGATACGCTCGGAGTGCCCCTTGTAGTCGACCACCATA
Source organism: Mycena olivaceomarginata (assembly GCA_029378375.1). NCBI lineage: Eukaryota > Fungi > Basidiomycota > Agaricomycetes > Agaricales > Mycenaceae > Mycena > Mycena olivaceomarginata. The sequence continues at coordinate 126,532 of JARKIC010000847.1, forward strand.
TCGACTACGCCAGTGATGCCTCCTGCTTGGTTTGGGCTGCCGTCCACGTTGAGAACTGGGATAGGCTGTGAAAGTCGCCGGACCAGAAGGTTGCGGAAGATGACATACTCTGAGTCAATGAAGTCTCCGGTCGCTCCACAGTCGACAAGAGCCTTCACTGACATCTGGGCAGCGGTCTCGACAGACTGCAGGTCCAACAGGATGTGCAGAGAGTTCCGGCCTTCGACAGAGTCGATGATGTACTGCCGGGGAAGTTGCCGTTCCCACTTCGGGCGATGAACGCGCTGAAGCGAGCCTGTCCTTGTTCCCGGCTCGGGGACAGGGGCCTCCGTTACTACCCTCGTTCCCGGCTCGGGGGCAGTGCGGGTTTCCGCCTCCGGGACGGAAGGAAGAGTCTCTGTCACTTGGATGGAGACTGGGATGGGGGGTGCGCCTCTCGCTACTACCTCTGAATCAAATGAATTGTCACTATCTGAATACAGGAGGGCATAGTGATTTGGGGATGCGACCGAGGGCGCACCACTCACTCGGCCGAATGGGGAAAACCCGCCGGGTCCGTCTCGTCTCCATCCACTGACTCGGCCGGAAGCGAGGTGGAGGTGGAGAGACAGGCAAATAGCTCGTCAAGGAGGTGGGAGCTCACCCTGTAGTACCAGCAGTGCACATTAGAATGTGGCCGCTGTCTTCCATACCTGGTACGTATTATAATGTGCACCCTGTTATAATAGGGAAATAAAAGAAAGGCGGTAGCAAGGCTTGAACTCAAAAGCCTCTAGGTGATCTTACATAATAAGACCACCGGCACTCTAACCATTACTCCAAAGCAGTGGTATAAGGTAATAGGCATTGATTTCAATATATCTTGCTTCTCTTGTCCCAATATTTATTGATTGGTGCTGAACTACCTGAAAAATTGTAGTGGTTAGTGTCAAACAATTCTCCTGGAAATCTGATGCTTTCCAAGGCTGGCTGATGCCCTTTTATGTCCCTTGAATGCCATAGGCTTGGGACCCGAGCGCAACTGTGCTGCGCGGAACCGAGCGCAACCGTGCTGCACGGAACCGAGCACAACCGTGCTGCACGGAATACCGCCCGCAACCGGAGCGCAACCGTGCTGTGCGGAATAGCCACCCGCAACCCCAGCTTTTTGCTGGCAGTAATATTCAAATCCTCTAATTGCAGTCTGGATATATGTACACTAAAAGCCCTGCACACAGGCTTCAAGAATCACCCCGCCCAAGCCCAATCCACCCAGAAATGCCCGCAAAAATGCTCTTTTCTTGGGCCACTGGTGCCAGGGGTCCAACATTCAAAATGGGACCATGGGACATCCCACAAATTTTTCTGTTCCGCCTGCGGCGGATGGTATGTCCCAAGCCAAAAAACCCATGGGACATCCCATGCAAAAAACACAAAACATGGGACATCCCACAGCGGATGGTCCAGACATGTCAAAAAGACCCCCTTTAGCCCAGTTAAGTGGTACCCAAAAACAGCCCTAACAGGGGGTCTGGGGTTGTAGCCTGAGGTGTACTAGGACTTCTGCCCGTTCACGGATGTTCCTGACCCATTGTTTCTAGGAGAACCCTTGTGATTCCTGCTCGGGACACCCCTCATCGTGCACATTTATCCGCTGGAACGCACCATGCTTCCCATGCATTATTCAAATGACCCAAGATTACTGCACGTTCTGCAGCCGCGAGGCTTTCTGCCTCCGCTTAGCCCAGTACCGCGATATCTGTTCTACTCTACTCCCAGACATTGGTACACATTTTATTTTCCAGGTTTTTGGAGACGTTCTGATCAATCGCGATAGAGCGTGATGCCTGGATTGCCCAGTTCTACTCGGATTGTGCCGCAGCCTTTCATCTCTGGGACATCGCTCCTATCCCTATTGGGTCTTTCTTTGCCCAGGGAATCGTAGAATACATCCGACCCATCCCCATGACGCGCACCTTGGCCGGTTTCGATGAGCTGGAGAAGATCTTTAACCTTCCATCATACTTGATGTCTAGGCTTCATCATTTGATCTTTCAACGCGCTCTAGCGTAGGCCCTTCGTAGCCGTACCCTTATTTTGTTACTACCATGTGTAGAACTCATTAGCTCCTGATTACTTTAATCGGGATTAAGCATCATTTTTGACACATCATCGATCTTAGCATCCGCGGAAGCTTTCTCATCACTATTTTTATCGGATAACATGTTTTCCAAGGTCCGGCCCGTATGCCTACGTGGTCTGAACCGCTTAGTGCCTCTTTGTCGCTTATGTGGATGCTAACCGAGTCGACTATTTTGCAAGTGATGTGTTCTTTTAGCCGATGACCAACTGAGCTTTACTCTGATCTACCGCTTCGCCTCGCCTGTGTCGGCTAGCAATTCGTGTAGTCATCGTTAGAGTCCAGAAATTTTAAATTTTTGTTATCGTCCAAGTCCCATCTCCCCTTTTCATAAATTGTAACTGTCCCCAGTTACATTATTACTCAGAGCGCATTATTTCCCGAATGGGCAGCATCCACGATTAAATGATCCCTTTATAGTTTTCCGCGAATGTTATTTCTAACTTCGTCCAACTCTGTAACACAGTCCTTCCTGTATCACTTTCATTCACCCAACTCCTAATACGGTCTTTACTGTCTCCTTGAATGACACAAATTTTTTTACTTCTTGGATCGCTTAGAACACCTCGGCCCATCGTTCATATGGTCCCTCCGGATTTCATCCAAGTCTAAATCAGAGTCACCGTCACTGATATAGCTCTCGGTATCTGATTTATCATCATTCTGGGCATCCGCGATTGCCAGCTCCTCTTTCGATTTTACTCGAATCTTGTGGAATTGCAAGTCCATGCTCCCGGTTTTCTCCTTATCATTGTCCTCTCTGGCTAATTCCTCTAGAGCTTCGCCTGATAGATCAATTAAGTCCAGGATATTATCTGGTATCTCGATCTTTTGACGTTGTTCAAAAGGTATAACTCGGAATGCTGCAAGCTTCCCGTGGAACATGGCCCCGTTCATCTCACAACAGAGATATGAACCGCCTGCGGTGCGCCGTACTATGACCATAGGTCCCATGTAACGTTGCTCCATTTTTCTGTCCAATGATTTTTCCACCGAAGTATTTCGTACTAGTACCAGATCACCAGGTTTGAAGTCATAATCAACTATAGTTGATCCAAACTCCTCCTTGTATCTCCGGACTAGCCTCCACTTCTCCTCACTAACCCTTAATCGCATTTCTTGGACGTGCAGCGAGTGTTTGGCTAGGGCTCTTGCCCTAAGTCCAATTAACTCTGCTGTGCTGATAGGTTCACCAGGATATTCAACCAGCCAAGTTGCTTCTTCAACATCCAATGGAATAACAGGATGGGCGCTGCAGACTGCGAAATAAGGCGAACAGCCTAGCCCGCGTCTTATAGTAATTCAATCTGCCCACAATATCTGAGGGAAGAACCAATACCATTTAGCAACGTCCCCTCCTGTAGCTTTCCATATTGTCTGTCGCATATCCCAATGCCCTCTTTCAACTGGTCTGTTTGCCTGCGAATTATAAGGCGAGACTCGGATTCCGCGGATGCCATATTTTTCATTCAGCCACTTCAATGCCGCTATAAATTGCGGTGCGTTGTCAGTTACAATCCATTTAGGACAGCCCCATCTACAGATTATATCTTCTAGAAGGAACTTTCCTATCGCCTCTGCATTCTCATCGCGTAGGGGTCTCCCCTCTACATATCGTGATAGCGAATCCCGCCCTGCGACAGCGTACCGGTGGCCATTAGAGACCTTGCCCATGATCATTACATCCCTATGAATTTTTTGGAACAGGCTAGGCATCAAGGTTGGCACTGGTGGAATTTTCACAAGAGTCTTCTGTCGTAATTGACAAGTATGGCATGTGTTAACAAACCAATTGACGTCTCGTTCCATTTCCGGCCACCAAAATCTCAATTCTATTAGAGATTTGGTCGCATATACCCCGCGATGTCCCAAGGAATCATGAGAAGCATGCAACATGTACATTCTGTGTTCCTTTTCAACCACAAGTTTATGCGTTGAACCTTCCCCTTTTCGGTACAACCTCCCATCTTTACTCAGGAAGAAGTATCTGCAGTATCTCATGAACCGTTTGAACTCTTTATCACCCATCCATGTAGGTCTCTCCAAGGGATTCGTGAGCCAGGCCTGCACTAGTTTTAATCTTTCATCCTGGGCGATTCCTGCACCCGACCTGTGTTTTTCTAGATACGGCTCCCGTTTTGCAGGATCGTTCTTAAACTCAGGCCTTGGCAACAGTAATTCTCCACCTGGAAGTGTAGACTGTAGATACTGAGGCACTACTAGCCCTTCAGATTCATAGGCGTGGTGTATTTTGGACCGAACCTCTTGTTCCTCAGCAATCGCGATTGCTAAATCCTCGTCGAGTGAGACCGCTGAGCCCACCATTTCTTGTAGGTAGCCGCCTCTCTCGTCAATATCTTCCTTGAATTCATCAAATTCCAATGGTTGCTGGCCATCATAATCCTATTCCTCATGGTTCTCTGGAGACGGATTCTCATCCAATCCATCTTCATTATTTTCCCAGACCTCATCGCCTGGCTGGGGTTCTCTCCTGGATAAGCCGTCTGGTGGAAAGGTAGCCCCTTTCACATGCTTCAATTTAAAGTGAAACATCAAGATTTGTTCAATCCAGCGATTTATCGTAGCATTAGGACCCATGCCCGGGTTATTTAACATGCCCTTGATGTAGAGCGCATCTGTCTCTACTACAAGTCTCCGGCAACCTAATAACCAGTATTGCATTGCTTCTAACGCTCTTTTTAGTCCGTACAACTCCCGCTTGGGCTGAGAAAATCTCGATTCCCTCCGGTTTAGAGTTATAGAAGCGAACTTCGCATAGTGTCGTTTGAACTTATCTATCAGATCCATCTGATAAATTTGGAGCCCCACAGCCATCCATGATGTGTCTACCGCTAAGACTATGTCCGTATTGATGTCGTAGTTGAGGGGACGCAGTGCAGGACTTTCCGTGATTGCTTGTTTAAGCCTTTTCATCACGTCCTCTTGCTCTTTATCCCACACAAACTCTTGATCTCCTCGAACTAGCTTCGCTATAGGCTGAGATAGCTTCCCGTAGTCTTTTATGAACATACGGAGGACCCCAATGGTACCCAAGAATTGCCTAACTCCTGAGACATCTTTTAATGGGCCCCAGCGTATTATTACTCCAATTCTATCAATGCTAGGCCGTCTCCCTTCATATGAGCAGATATGACCCACAACTGGGAAAGTATCCCAACATATAATAGACTTTGCGCCTGAAAAGGTTCCACCGCAATATTTTAAACGCTAAACTATCCTGTTCACGTTCTGGAGGTGCTCCCAGACAAATCGTCGTATGCCCTTATTCTCAGGGATGGTTTCAAATTTCCCATCTTTATCCTGATACCTCGAAATAGGCCCTCGGATAGGTACATCGTCGATGTAAGGAATTGTTACATGTGGAATCTCGTCCTCCAAGATATATGTCACATCGTCGTGAAAGATAGGGACCGAGTTCGTCCATCCCTGAGGTAATTTAACTAATCTCAACGCCCCAAAAGGTGTTGAAAGGTAGTAAAATCCCTGGAACCTTCCGCGATATCTCGATGATCATATCCTGAGTATAAATCGAGACTCCCCCCACAGGCACGTCCTGCAAAATGATTTGCTAGTTCGTCCATAGCTGGTGGTACTCCTGAATGGGCAATAGTGACCGCATTCAAGGGTTCCAACACATGTACCAAATGGATGCTTTTACCATCCTTCTTTACTACACCGAAGAATTTACTCCTATACGAGGCGTTGGAAGGTTCATATACGCCAGCATCAATCTTCTTCTTTATGATCTTGCAGAACTCTTCCAGCTGCCCTCGGGGAATAGGTATACTTCTTTCTACCCAAGTCTCATGTTCCACTAAAGGAAATTCAACCGGTGGGAAGAAATCGTGTCTAAAGCTCCCTCACTCTTCATCATTCCAGGCGAATCCTTTCTCATGAACCATCATTAACTCATGCATGAGTTTTCTCTCCTCTGGCCATAGGAAATCACCCTCGTGTAACAAGTCAATTATCTCTTTGCGTTCCACCGTGTAACGCCCAGTAGGAACGAAATCTCCTTGGTTCGGATTAAGCGTTGGTAATTCCGCTAATGGGTCCCCAGTGATCTTCCTTTTAATCATATATTGTTCAGGTAGCTCTGTATACACCGGACGAACTTTAAGCCCAACGGGCTTGTATTTCTTCCCAGCGAACACCGAAAAGGGAGCATCCGCGGATGCTCGCTTCTCGACTTTTGGCTTGATTGGTTCTCCACTGATGAATCCAATCTTCTCCTGACAACTACAGGGTTCCCCTTGCGTGAACACATGCATTGTATCCGAGCTTCTCTTCCTACAGGACTCATGGACCCCCATATCTGCGCTAGCTTTCCGCAGACAATCTTCAGTCTGACCCGTTGGTCCTTCTGATTGACTCCATGTAAAGATATCACATCTCTGAGGTTTCCCATCTTTCTTGTCCTTAGGACGCTCCCTAAATTCCCTAAACAGTGTCGCCGCACTTTTATCTTTCTTCAGATCCTTCGAATTCTTAGATGCACTAAGATAGGCTTCCTGAACCTTGTTTTCAGAGAATGCCCTTTCCTTAGGCAGGTAATATCCAAGGATCTCCATTTCCTGCTGCTCATTAAATCCGAGTTTCAACGCCACTTCTCCTCGTTCTTGCAACTGTACTAATTCATCGAAGCTTGGCGAAAACCCTGATTGACCATATCTGGGTCAGCAGTCGGTCCTAAGCGTTCCTCTTCTTCCTTATCCGGGACTTTAGACTTGCCTTCTGATTCCTTTTCTCTCGGAAAGGTGATCATTGTGCAGCGCTTGCCCGTGTTAGGATCCTTCAAGGTAATTGTCTGAGATTCATCGCGACTGTTATTTATCTGGCACTCGGTCAAGACTTCAAAGGGTCGCCCCAGTAAAACCTTATACGCTGGACCCCTTATTACATGGGCCTGCAGGTAGACAGTTATGCCTCCGAATGTGAACGGTACGTTCTTTGCCAGACCCACTGATCTCTCCAATGACCTATTTGCGCTTTGCATGTAGATCTGTATATCAGGATCCCAAGTTAATCTTGACTCCGCTGCTTGATCCAACGAAATCGAGACTATTTGAGACCCTGAATCCATTATAGATTCTACTTTGCCTTGCGTATTGATATTTGGAAAGACCACTCGGAGATCGGCTGAATCCCTTGCTACGTATATTTGCTTTGGATCGACGAATACCTGTTTAGGTACCTCGCCAGGAGCCAAACTTTCCAAATATTGAACGTAGGGGTCCGGTATTACTACCGAACCCACAGGGATATCACCATCCGCGATTGTGGTAACAAATACTGACGAAACTATAGGCAACTCGCTCAAGTTGAGTGCGTCATACTCCAGTTTCAAGTCTTCCTCCTCACCTAGGAAAGGCAAGACGTCTTGTTCCTCTTTGAACATGACTTGTTTCACATGGTTGGGTTTTACAGGTCTTCGAGACTTCGTTAGATCCCTTCTAATCGTCTCCCGAACTTCAGGAGAAACGCTCGCCAAATCTCTGAGTTCCAAAGTTACTTCAGAACTTAGTATTTGATCGGTCAATTTTCTCCCTATCCCATCCCGTTGTACTGGAGCTCAAACCTGGTAGGCTCTTTCCTCCATTTCAGCTTCTTCTTCACCCTGAATAGGTGCTGGTTCTTCTGAGGTCGACTGGACCGGCGGAACATTGCGATACGGTAATTCAACAGTATCCACGATTGCTCCAGTCCAATTTAATCCAGACGTTCTCTCCAAATCCCGCTCCTTTTCCATGATCTCAGCTGTTCTAGCCCTCCAATCCCTTCTAGTGTTTGCTAAACTAGCTTCATTACGGTCCTCAGGAGGCTTAGCTGGTCTCGTAAATCGAGCCTTTGCCTCAATCCTAGGACCATTTAGAAATTTGGATTGGGCGAGGTACCGGTTTTTAACCCGGTCCTAGTCGTCGCAAACTGGTCCTGTGTAACAGGTAACTCTCCCGAACTCATACTTTTCATCATCCAAGTCTGAAAGGCTTGTCCGAAGTCAAAGTTTGACGGCATAACCGCAGTTGGTTGAGTTTGAGCCATATAGGTGGGTTGAACCACCTGTGGGACAGAAGTCTGAATATTTACTTGCCTAGCCTTTGCAAGCTGGACTTTCAATGTTCTAATTTCGTCCATAGCCGTCTCATGGAAATCCATAGGCCTCCCCGCTTCTTTGTACGCTTCGAAGTCATACGAGGCACCAACCCAGTTCTGGCTGATTGCCTTGTTTTTCCAATAGTTGTCTACCCTCTGTTTCTGAGTCCCGTTGCCCGACGGAATATAATTGCCATCACCCAATTTGTGTTTACCATCTGCGAATGCTAACCAACCCTTGTTGATGTGTTCTATTTTGTGAGGGCATTCCCTCGAGAAATGTCCTGATTCCTCACAATAATAGCAATCATGATCCTTCGTAGGCTCTCGGTCTCTCGAATACTGAGGTCGACTTGGGCCTTGCGTGTTGTACGCGTAATTCGAACGATTATTGTTCATGTGCGGAGGCGGGTCTTTCGCGAATTGTGCCAACATTTTGAGAACTTCACTATGAGATTTAAGAACCTCATTGTGACGCTGCTCACTCGCTTTCTGGCTCAAGACGTATTGATCCCTCAACTGCGCGATAGCGCCGTTCATTTCCTCCAGCTGTTCCTCATAAGGTTCGACTTTTGTGGTTGGAAAACTGAGAGGCCTAACAGATATCTCGTCTTTTGTACCAACCACTGGTTGGGAGATTCAAGTTTTTCAGCACAATTTATGGTGAAAAATGTTGTTTGTTTTTCAGACATTTTTCACTGAAAAAAGTGGTGAAAAATTCAAATCTTTTTCATCTCTTTTGAGCTTCCTTTTGAATTTTTTCACCTCAAACTCACAAAATGGTGAAAATGCTTTGAGTTTTTCACTACCTTTTTCAGTGAAAAATGTCTGAAAAACAAACAACATTTTTCACCATAAATTGTGCTGAAAAACTTGAATCTCCCAACCAGTGAACTGAGAGAGAAGCCGATCTACTTTGACTCCTGGCCAAAGTTTCTGCTAATTTCACAAGATCCGCAACATCTATCGGATCTTCAACTCGAGACTCTCCCGTGGTTGCCGCTTTCGCTGGGTTAATCGCGGGTACGAGTAAAGCAGGAATTTGAGCACGTAGAAGGGCAGAACTCTCTATGGACATTTTTAATGTTGTCGCAAAGGTATGTTCCAACGTCTCGTAGTAGAAATCGCAAGCGATCTGGTTCGTAATTAGAACAGGAGCGGTCAAGAGTTTCTTTACTTCTGTAAGAAATTCTATTCCGAAACGTCCAAGACGACCTTCTTCCTTCACAGTGATCCCCCGGTTCCTCTTGCAGAGTTTCTGCAGAAGATCTATGGTACCCGCTCTCTCTGATTTAATCTCAGGATAGCTAAGATAGATTTCTTTGAGGAATTCCTCATATGTTCCATTTTTGTATGTAGGAAGCGCTCTCCAAGTTGCCTTCCGTTTTGTAGGAAGATAACTCGTAAAGTGTAATTTCCTTTCAGCATCGTCTGTAACGCCGGCGTGTTCCATTATCTGGTTCACATGGTCAACAAATGTCATGAGGTCTTCATGATCATCCGTAGTGAACTTAGGAGCATTATTATCCCAAGCGTATGGAATTTTAAAGCTCGCGACTCTGGCTCCACCAACTGGTGCTGGGTTCGCTCCGTCTGCCATTTCTAATAGAGATGACTCTGAACGTAGGGTTTGGGATGAGTTTTGAGAAGCTTGAGGTTCAATAAGACCCTCTAGTTCGACCCTTGGATCCGAACTCGATTGAACTGGTTCGGACTGAGTATCCGCGGATGCTAACTGTAACTGTTTATATGCCGCTGCTCAAGATAAAGTTTGGTCTTTCGACTTTACTCTTGCTAGAGCTGCTGCACTGGGAGTCCTTTTTCTACTGGGTAGAGGCGGAAGAACAACTGGTGTGTTGTGCCTTTCAGATCGACGAGGTAAAGGTTTAGGAAAACCAGGTGTTTCAGGTTCAAGTTCGCCCTCTGATGATAACTCGTTTGTTTCTGCCGTAGCAGAAATCTTAGGACGAAGGGGGTACTTCGTCCGAAGAGAATGAACTGACGGTTTACGTCCTTCTCAAGTCGTGAGACTCAAGGAATGGGTTCTCGATAGTTCTGAAGACTTTGAAAGTCTAGAAATGCGGGATCCAACAAATTTTCCAAGTCTTTATAGACCAATTGACAAAGTTTTACTTTGAGAAGTAAAGTCAAATGAACCCCTCGCGGTGGGCTCCAGATGAAACACTGACTATGGGGCTGGCGGTGAAATAACCACAACACAAACCTTGTAAATGAATACGCGGTTCGATAATGCGACTACAACAAGTCAAACACTATATATAGTCCTCGTGCAAGTTCGGGGTTCCAATCCAGTATAGATTGTGGCAATTTGAACTTTAGTTCTCTTTGGGAAGCAAGACTTTACAGGTCTACAAGTCGTATAGATAAAACTTACTCGAATCTGTTCTAGGCGCAATCACAATAAACAGATGAGATTTTATGTTCAACGGTTTTGTATGATGTGGGTCTAGGTGTGGAGATAGTACTCCGATGCGTAAAGCAAGTGATTCTTATGAAATCCCGATTCCAAATAGTATGATTGCTAATCCTTGCGAGATTACAACCAATTGTCAAGTCCGATCCGTTTCCTTATATTCCACGTGTCCGTTCCGTTTATCCAATATGTCCACGCGTCGTTTATAAAGATCCAAATCCAACACAGATAATATTCAAACAGGGAAAACAAACGAAACTTGGTATAGCTTCTGGGTGTCTCCGAATGAATGACTACTCTACCGGTTAAGCGTGAAGTCTAGTAACTTCGCATCCAACATGTGGGGTGAGATTCACTGGTGTTCCTCCCATAACCATCCACTTAAATATGTTACAGGATTCTAAATATAAACGAGACTGATACAAACGAGCAATAGGGTTCAGGGTATATGACTAGTGGTATGGCAGCTTAGCCGATGAACTCCTGTCAGATATCAAGTGATTAGTAAAATTGAGAGAGATTTATAAGAAACATCAACGAGCCGAGCTTAACGATGAGTCAAGATCTACATCACTTAGAACGATCGTGATGGGATATTGTTTATATGTCAACTTTTAGCCGACCTCCTCGTCAGCACTCCGTTACCCTCCTTGGTAACCATCCGCCCAAATGGTTCTGCCTTGAACCGCTTAAGTGATTTGTCTGAAAATCGTGATAGCCGCCGCTTCCCAGTACCCGAGTGTGGTTTCTTAGTCAACTGGTAGATCGACCAAGTCCAGTCCTCTCTTGGCAGTTCTGGAGACGTCAGATGATGCCCAACAATGATCCCTCTGGTTCAGAAGGATGTTCCCTCGTAATATGCCCTTAGTCAGGGATGTGCAGTAGCCCCAATCCGTTTCCAGGATGGTAAGGCACTTTCCGCGATTGCTCCATTAGCGACTTCCCACTTCAACCCTTTACCAGGATTGTCGTCCAGCGCCTTTCTAATGGTTCGTGACACATTATATCCCTTTTAGCTAACTGCTCAGGCCAGCAATAGCCCTTGTGAGATGATGTCGTAATGTAATGAAGTACATTATAGTATGTTGCAACTCGAGCAGATTTGAATAAATGCCCGGGTGCCCCAATACCAGGTCTGTCAACGGCCTCTGGGTCGGCTAAACAGCGAGTAACCCAACCAGGATAAACCCGATAGACACTAATAGCTCGTGTGTTCCCCAAGCAGTCGTACGGCGTCCTCCCTAGGAGGACATATGTCGTAGGTCAGGATGCGAGGCGGAACCCGGAACGAGTCAAAGAGGGTGTGGTATCCACTCAGGTATACAACCCAGGGCATGGATACAACCCGTAGTACGATGTGGAGGAAGCGGGGCAGGGTGGAGACAATACCTATGTCAAGCCAAGGTAGAAGCCTGAGATTAGACGAGGTAGAATCTACTGTACATGGAGATTCTACTGAGTTTATATAGGCTTCTAATAAATTAAAGTGATTGCGGTCAATTGCAATCAGTTCCTGTACCACAGCATTACAGCTATTTGCAGTACATAAGGCGCAGACTGTTTTTTTTATTTTTTGCAACATTTTGCTTAGAACACTCACCATGACCTCAATCCTGGTCAGAATCCTTCAGGAGTAGGTGTGTTCAACTCGCACTGAAAATCCGCAGGGGACTGAGTACCGGCTTTTTTGATGTAATTATGTAATTAAATTTCTTCCAAGAATTGTGGTTTCCATTAGAACAGCTGCTCCACAATGAATACTGGGCCAATTGACTTAGTTCTTGGATATGTTATATATCAAAACTAGTGCCAGGGGATGGTACATCTTTTTTGGGTGTTATCCCAACTCATTGTGATTTGGCACTCACTCTACCAAACACCATATTTGTGTACTAACATAAGTAGAGCCTACCATGCAGATTTGAGTGGATTTATATCCGTAAACCTGATAGTCCCCTGGTAATAATTCTGATACATAACATATCCAAGATTTAAGTCAATTGGCCCAGTATTCATTGTGGTGTAGCTGTTCTAATGGAAACCACGATTTTTCGGGAGAAATTTTATTACATAATTACATCAAAAAAGCCGGTACTCGATCCCCAGCGGATTTTCAGTGCGAGTCGAACGCACCTACTCCCGAAGGATTCTGACCAGGATTGAGGTCATGGTGAGTGTTCTAAGCAAAATGTTGCAAAAATAACAAAACAGTCCGCGCCTTATGTACCGCAAATAGCTGTAAGGAGTGTTAACGCTGATACTCCTGGACTCCTCTGTGTCCGTTTCCATGGCGTCGGAGGACTTAGGAGACCCAACATTTTTTCCTAATTCTGAATGTCATCGTATCCAGTGGTTCAAACCCCGATTGGTTTGCAACCAGTCATGTACTTCGTGTACGCTTCCATGTCAGCTGTTGGTGCATCCGGGGACTAGGATCTGTCAGTACGGGTTCCTAGTCCCTAACATCTCCTGTATCCCATGGCGCAGACTCCCCGAGTCTGTGGCTTTAGAATCCATGGCTGGGTTTCAACCATGAGAAGGTCACGTGGTGGCATCATGAGAGTCCTGTGCCGCTAAGACACGTCTGTATCCATATGGACGTGTCGCGTGCGAAAGTAGAACCCGGGGGATTCATGACAATCCGCTTCCTCCCCAGTGTTCCAGGTGGGCTTTATCACACGTCCACTTCGTGTGTGCACAGCATCATGGGTGTCCCCACCCTCATTTTCCTTCCCTTCCAGGTGCATCTCCATTGTGCTCTCGACGCACTTGCTGGCTGTGCTCTGGACATGCACAATGGTGGTGCTCCCAGCCTGCACTTGTGGTGCGGACTCAGCAGATGCCTCAGTTGGGCTTGCCACTTGCAATGTCCCTGTGCCTTCAACGCGCGGTGCAGCCTGGCCATTCAGACGAACGGTCGTGAGAGCTTGATGCGCGGGTATGGTGATACGAAGCCCATTCACCATGGTCATTGTCTGTGGCTGAGAGGCGGGTACGACAGGTGTGATACTGTTAGGGACGCCTCCCTTGTACTCTTCTCCATCTGCCTGGCCCGCTGGAACAAATGCAACATTGATAAAAGAAATTTTGGTGTGTGCACAGCCCGGATCATATGGTGTTGTCGAGAGCTTGGTGCTCGCAAGCCTAGTGCATACTGCCCACCGTAGATGCCACCAACAAACACTGATTTATGTGTTCCAGACATCCTTGAGCATCCCGATCTCCACCATGTCTTTGTCAATGTGCATGAATTTTGCCATGATCCCATACGTGTCATGGACACACTTGGCCCACGCCGTAAGTGCTTTCATGTGTTTCCCTTGATCTATCGATAACGCAGTTGAGAGAAGCAAATACGACAAGGGGAACCCTGCCCTGTCCAGCTCACCCATGATGCTGTACAACTCAAGGTACTTCGAATTTGTGTTATCTGCGCCGCTGTCAGTCTCATTTTCCTAATTAGGCTACAAGCACCTACATGTCGCGTCAACCCCAATTTCCACCACCTTCCCCTTCAACAGCTCCCCAATCTTCTTTATACCTCCACAAATCATCTCTACACCTTCCGGGACGTCTTGCAGCTCGAAGATGTGCACATTATTGGTTTGTTCTTCAAGCAGTTTCTTCGCAGATAGAAGCTGGTCGTCATCGAAACACCAGAAGGGCTCACTCATCTCCCTCCAGGCCCTGTGAATTTGCATGGCCGTGACACTGGGGAAGACGGCTTGGACTTTGGTAGCCATTGCCACTGGCATCAGTGACTCAACATTATCCCGAATTATGTTGAGAGCTTCAGGGGGCATCGAGACATCTTCGTAACTGATTTGCTTGCCACGTGCTTGAGCTGAACAATTACATCCAGTTCTTCATCGTTATCCTTCCGCATTTGGCAGCTGATGGATAGTTTATTGCCACAGGGGAACCTGTTCATGCCGACATTGTTGTGATTACAGATATCTGGGCTCTGCGATGCCTTGGATTTTTTCTTGCGTGCCGCATCCTGACTACACCAGAACCGTGTTTGGTGCCCGGTTTTTTTGCTTCCTATGGTCTTTTACACTACCTGCCGGTCAGTATTCAATTTACAACACCGTATTTCTACTCACGTAAAGCAGTAGCTGCTAATTGACCACAGTTCTTTGGCAGCCATCTGTACCCACTGTCTCAGAGACACAATAGGATCAGCAGGAACAGGGTAAGTGCCATGGAAGTCTATAGCCTTCCCGGCCTTGAATTCTGCTCTTAGTGTGTCGTAGAAACTTTTGGCATTTGAGAACTTCTCCATGAAATAATCCCATGTTAATCAAGGTGAGTGGAACTACTTTGGAATATGTACACCACCGTTCCCATCCCCACACATGTCGTCATCCGAGTGTTCCTCACCGGAATCTCCTCGGGCATTTGAGCTGTCATCGTCGGAGTGATCTGTCCGTGGCCAGGTCGTAGACCTGCCATCGGCAGCGCCGAGCGAGTCTCTTCTTCGCTTCTTGGGAACTGCACTGTTGTTGTTATTCTCTTTGGCCGAGGGCAGCGGCTCGAGCCCTACTGTCCTTTTGATTTTTCCTGTTGATAGTTCGACAGTTCTCGCATGTAACACAGCATGAATCCAATGGAATCCTATTTTTGCGCCCGTTCTTCTTGCACTCTCTGGTGGTGTCATAAGGTGGCGGCATAGAGTCAGGAGTGGATTCCATAAGTGAGAGGTTTGTTGATGCGCTCAAGTGTGTTTGTTTGGAAAACGCATATATGCACGTGCAACAAGGTAACATAACGTTCTGATGAGATATGCCTTTTAAGGCAGTGTCAGAGTGGGGGCACTCAATACAAACCGCCTCTACCCCTGAACCTTTTTGGGAAGGGCACCGCCCCCTGCCGACGGCTTCCCAGCGGAGCTTGAAACCTGAAGCCAAGCTGAGGTGTGTGCCAAACAAATGTCCTCCCTCTCCCTCCCCCTCCCCCCAACGTCCCCGGTGATACCCCTGCAACGCCCTTGTTCCACAACCACTGACTCATGGACTTCAACGTACGGGTCGTTCCTTGTCTGTAACCCACCTCTACTCGGGTCCTTCCTGCTCCCCGCTGGTGCCAGTCTGGTGCCAAACCACCATGACGGCAAGTGATACACGGCAGTATGTTTCTCAACGTGTTTTTTTTTTTCACCTCAACCAGCACTAAATGCATCTTCTAGTGCTTTAATGAGGCCCACGGCCTCAAGTACAACTTCTGGGGCCTCGGCATCACCCCCAATGCTCTTTCCGTTCCCACCCAGCCTCTCCCTGCTCCTACCCAGCCTTCTTCTGCCTAGATTCCCGCTGCGAGAACACCCAGTGTCCATTGTACCTCTTGTCTGGGAACGTGCAGTACCCATCACGCCTCTGCAAGATGCTGTCATGCCCAGTCCGCCGTTTTCTGCCGCATCCACGAGCACCCGTGCCCGCCCACTCTCGCCCCCTCCTCTTGCCAGCTCCCCATCGCCGGCCCCGAAGAAGCAGCGCCTGGCCGCTGCAGCGAGAGCGTCGCCTTTCAAACGCCTCGCCCCCGCGAGAGGGAGCTTCTGCACAAACACCTTGCCAGACAACAAGAAGCTGCTGCGCGTCTCGCTGTGCTGACGCCGCTGCCCTTGTCGCGCCACTATACCTCAGCGGGTACAGGCCAGTTCTGTGGATGGGCCACAAGGGGCTTCAGATTGCAGAATTTTTAAATCGCCTCAAAATCTGGAAGAGATTGTGATTTTGAGACACAATCCACTTTCCTTAAGGTGCCTGGTGTAGTGGTTGTCGAGGTTGAAGAGGATACATTATTACTATATCGGGGAATTGATGAGGGATTGATCGGCCGGAGGTCTTCCCAATATAGCAAATGAGCATGTGGGCTCGGCAACAACACGGCAGCGGGACCCCATCACTGAACATCTTTTCACTCAGAATTGTTCAAACAATCCTGAGATGACTAGCACAACTGATACTTTGTCAATTTAGTGTACATATAAGGTCCCAAACATCAAACCAAGCTCCACAAGCCTCCAGAAGGCGATTCATCACTTCCCAAAAAGGAATTTCCTCTTTTGGGAGGGGGGGAGGGGTCGCCGATTTTGCTGAAAAAAAAACTTCGAGGTATGGTGCAAATTTCGCAGATTTGTACCCCCTTGATGGGCCACAATTTCTGTTTTATGTACCGCCTGAATACAAGTTGCTTCATATTCATCCTGTAGCTTTGTATTCTATACTATTCTTGTAGCCTTGTACATACTGGGCATGTAATCATATCATTTTGCAGCATTCGTGGACTTGTCCGTTTGAGCCTCATTCGGCACATCACGGCAGGTTTTGCCTGGCCGAAACCTTGCCAAGCACCGCTTTCCCGATTTAGAAAGCCGGCGGAGGCGGTTTGTAACCAACTGAGTGGGGAAGGCGTGGGTCATTCACCTCAGTAGGCACCGCGGATATTACGTACCGCACCTCTTAGGTGGGTTGTTCTGTATGAAAAGAACCTACCTAAGAGGTGCGCCTCCGCTCGGTGACGGGGTCGTTTGAGGTAATAGATGAAAAGATAAGATTATGGCAGCCAATTAGATTGCCAGTCTGGTGGCCACGTGCCAGCATCCTCTTTCTTTCCTGCCGCCTCCACCCTTGCCTCCACCTTTTCCGATGCTCTACGCGCGCTCTCCTGTGCGCGCTTTCCGTGCGAACTGATCTACGGGCGCCTCCAGCCACTCTAGTCCCTCATTTGGTGCCTCTTCCGCCTCTTCCGATCGCCGCCAGGGCACCGTCCGCGCCGCCTTTTTGCACGATCTCAAATTTGAATACCGCCTATGCGCGCTGTCCGGCGTTACACAACTCGGGTAATCGTGTGTGCTCGACTGGCTCCATCTCTGGCCACTCTGCGCCCTCCAGTGCCGCCTACACCGCCTCCTGCTCGTCGCCTCTTCCTACCCATGCATCTGGGCGCATACTTTGTGGTGATGTCCGCGACTCCGACGGGAGGCTGGTGGCGATGAGGCGCAGTTCGGGGGTGGAGTACGATATGCCATTGCCGCCCGCCGCGCGGGGCATCCCGCTCCCATTCCCACCCCTGCCGTTCTGCGACTCGCTCCGCCCCCTCCTCGAACTCCCGCTCCCACTCCCCGCCGACCTGGGCGAACTCGATCTCCTCGCGCCCGTGCTCTGTGCCTTCCCACTCGAGTTAGAGTTGGAGTTGGAGCTGGGCTGCGCAGAGTCGCGGCGGAGCAGCCCTGCAAGCGCCGACAGCAGACTGGGCAGACTCCCCGGGATATTCGGCAGGCTGGGTGTGAACTTCGACGTGGAATTCGCGCCGGGCGCCGGGCGCTGCGGCCCCGCGCCGGCGCTCGCCCGCAAAATGGAGATCCCCACGCTGGAGGCACCGGTCCCGCGCTTCGAGTGCGCGGTGCTGAACGCAGACGCGTTGCTCGACGCAGATGGGGAGGCAGAGGAGAACGACGCCCACACTCGCGGCGCGCTGCAGCCCCGCGCCGGCGCTCGCCCGCAAAATGGAGATCCCCGCGCTGGAGGCACCGGTCCCGTGCTTCGAGTGCGCGGTGCTGAACGCAGACGCGTTGCTCGACGCGGATGGGGAGGCAGAGGAGAACGACGCCCCGACCGCACTCCGCAGCGCGGCAGCCGCGTCCGGTGCCCAGTCGCGCTCGCCCACCGTCACTCACTCGTCCGCTGGCTCGTCCCTTGCGCGCCGTGGCTCTTCCCGCAGCGCATGGGGTTGGTGGCGCGGCTATGGGTGTTGGTATTTGTTTTCAGTAGCCAAAGATTCCAAATATGTGGCATAGTAGCTCAATAGATCCATTTTTGATGTTTCATCCTTTCCGTAAATTGGGTCTCTCATTGTTTAAATCAATGTCAAGTAGTGTTCTAAGGTGTATGGAATAGCTATTAGAACATTAATGAAGACTTCTCACAGCTACAACAAATTATACAGCCATGGACATAACATTCCGGAGATGTGCCCAGGATTGTAGTAGCGAACGTAGTTCAACTTCATCGTGTTTCTGGCACCGACCTTATAAGTCCAGATACCTCAAGATATTCCGATGGTATGTTGGTGGGGCAGCCCAGGGCTTTAATTTGGGCCCTACACGACCTTATTTCGTTCAGAATTGAGCTCACAAGGAATTATTTTCAATGGTTCTACGTTTATTCGCCTTGTGATTGGCTGATCAAGGACCGTCCCGGCGCCGGCCCGGAGGTGGCCCGACCTGCCGTTCACCCATCTCTCGCCTCCATCGGTATAAAGTCGGTTTTCAATGCATATATTTCAAAATATCTGGGTACATGGTAATAGTGGAGGAACAGAAGGCCCACTGAGGCGTCCCAGAGGTGTCTCGGAGGTGCCACGGAGGCGGTGGAGGCTGTGGAGGCGCCGGCGGAGATGGCGGGCGGAGGCGTGGCAGAAACAGTCGAAGCCACGAGTTCGGACACGATCACAGCACCGCCTGGCGCTTCGTCGGCCAGTGCACGCGCATTCGGAGTCGCTCCCGGCGCCCCCCTTCCGCTCGTGCGTGCTTTCGTTCTCCTCCCCTTGCTTATGCTCTATTCACCGCACCGCCATCCACGTCCGGCGCGGCGATTTCGCATGGTGGTGCCCGACCACGCGGCCCGTGGACGAGTGCTTCGCGCCGCTGTCCGCATACACGCGGCGCGTCGAGGAGGTGCGGGAGGAGCTGCAGCGCGCGCGGGGCATCGAGGTGCAGCGCATGGTGCTCACGAGCGACGAGACGAATGCGACGTGGTGGGAGGAGGTCGCGGCGTACGGGTGGCACCGCGTCGACCACAGCACGACGGTGGAGACCCATAGCCGGTGGCACCCCGTCCTCATCGACGCGGCGATTCAGTCGGGCGGTGGTGGAAGCAATGATACGGTGTATACATAAATAGACAGCACCCTTGAGAATCCTCGATTGTCCAGGCGGCGCGCCCGAGGGAGGGCGGCGCCAAGGAGATGGGGGGAGGCGAGCAGAGGCGAGCCAAACCGCGTCTTGGGTACAGTGAGAGGGTAATGGTTCCCTTTGAGCTCCGCGGCGTGCCCAGGCGACCTAAGGCAGGCGGGAGGCGAGAACGAGCGGCGTGGTGGAAGCTGAGGCGGCGAGGTGTGGTGCCGCGCCGCATGTCGTGGGCGCCAGGCAATGCTAGCGGATGCGGGGTCGACTGCCGGGAGAGCAGCAGGCAGGCCCTTGGTTCTTTATGGTTAGGCGGCGGTATATGTACGAGGAGGAAACGGGAGAGGCCGCAGCGGCGCGTGGAGGCAAAAGAAAAGAGCCGCGGCCGGCAGTGCCCAAGCGGTGCCACTGATGGCAGCATTGCTCCATCGAATGTTCCGTACTTACCTCAAGCGCCACCGTCACCGACCGGAGGCGCACCTCTTAGGTAGGTTGTTTTCATACAGAACAACCCACCTAAGAGGTCCGGTACGTAATACCCGCGGTGCCTGCTGAGGTGGGGTCATTTGTCAGAAAACGATATCTCATCGCCTGTCGGACGGGTCCCGTCCCCGTCAGACGGGACCCGTCGCTGTCGCTGACGGGGTCGGCTCGGAGCCCTAAGAAGGATATCTGGTTCTGCTTTATCGCAAAGCCGCCACTGCCGACCCGGATCCAATCCACGTGAAGCACATCATTACCTTTATCTCAGCTCCGTTATAGTGCAGTCATTCTTTGCAGCGGAGCTCACCTCTCACCAAGACTTTAACCCGTACACTGATGAACTACGACAAAGGAGCCCAAAATCATGGCCTACTTCGCC
Organism: Mycena olivaceomarginata; assembly: GCA_029378375.1. Lineage (NCBI taxonomy): Eukaryota > Fungi > Basidiomycota > Agaricomycetes > Agaricales > Mycenaceae > Mycena > Mycena olivaceomarginata. The sequence goes on from JARKIC010000847.1 coordinate 146,966, forward strand.
ACCCAACACCGCCCCGGCACCTCTGCCCCGGGGGACGGCTCACGCATGCGGCACGATCACCATAATGCCCGCACCCACAAACGAGGACGGCTCTGGCTCAGCAGAGGAGGGAAGTGGAAGTAGAGGAGTGAATGAGGGAGGGGAACCCACGAACACGATTGTGGGTGCGCTGCACCTGCACGGGCAAGAAGGACGCGGGTGTGGGTCGCGTGGGATGAGGATGTGGTGGATAATGAGGGCTGCGGAAGGAAGTTGTCGAAGAGTGCGTGCTCCCTCCTTCCTCCTCTGCTTTTTCTCTGCAAGGAGTAGGCTGATTGGGCTGGGATGGACAGCCTGCTCTATCTACCACAAGCCGAAAGATTTCGACAAGTCGTCCTCGGAGGACGACTCCCTCGACGCCGACAGTCCCCGACACTCCGACTCTACCAGCGCCGCCAGTAACAGCAGACTCTGATTCTGTACCAGGCCCGCCGCCGCTCTACCGCCTACACCAGCGCTTTAAGTACACAACGGTGTCCCTGCTGCCATGGGCTCATCCTGTCCCTGCTGCCATGGGCTCATCCCCACGACTCCTGTGTCGAGCCAGCTGCTTAAAGCGCAGTGTGCTGCGAGCACTGTCTCTGTCTCGGGATCCGCTGTACCCGCAGAGCCTCCAGTCGCTCTCCCTGCAGGTGCACCAGCAATTCCGGCGCCGCCAGACTCAAATGTGGAACCCAAGCTTCGAGTTGAAGCCCCGAATCCGAATCCCGTGAGTCCACCCTGGGCAGATCCTCGTCACAGAGCTAATACAGGCTCCAATGGGCGTGAATAAAATACCGGACGAGCGATATCACGACCTTCTGAATAGTAATGAACCCCCGAAGGACTCCGAATGTCCATTCATCTGATCTGTCCTTTCAAGCCAACGCGACCACCTGGCGCAGCATGACTCGGCGAATTCTGTCCGTCAACTTCATGGGCATATGGAGGAGTCTTTCGTCGCAGGCGTCGCGCGGCATGCTATTCCTTCCCCTCTGCGGCGTATGCCTCCGGAAACCTTCTCCGAGATCTTCTCAACGGCGCTACCATCGGATTCGCAACTTCTTGACCGCGGCAGAATCGATTTAAAAGATAGTCCATGGACGCTGAGCCACATCTGTAGTCATTGGCGAGCGATAGCTCTCGACTGCCCATCAATATGGTCTTTCATTGCGATCGACTGCGACATCTTGGACAATCCGTTGGTCGCCTATCCTTTGGCTTTGCTTCGGGTGCAACTTGACCGCGCCTCCAAGTTACGAGTCCATTTCGCGGCCGGCCTCTCTTATTAGCGCCATCAAATTGCTCTGCTCGAGCTGTTCGTGGAGTATTCTCCGCTGTGGGTAGAAGCCAATTTGACCCTGCTGCCGGAACTCCTTCCCGTCATCGCGGCGGTCCGTGGTCGTGTTCCACTTTTGCGCAGCTTGTGGCTGGAACGGGGCAACCACAACCGCGCGCACAGGCAGCGGCTCCCGGAAGCCATCATTGACTGCTTCGAAGACGCTCCCGCTCTTCGTCGCGCCTCCTCACTGCTGGATGAATATCCCCACGTTTCGCTTCCTGCTTATCAGCTGACGCGATATCAGCTTAATGGTTCATGGCAGACGCACGTCGACATTTTACGGTCCGCCAATCTGGTCGAGGCCCGTGTCCACATCATCGAGCCTCATTCAGCTCATACAGTCTCTGGCGGAGTCATTGAACTACCCAGTCTCCGCCTCCTCTAGAGTCTACATTTCCCACGCGGATATCCTGAACTCTCTCAAATTGCCGGCCCTGCGCGAGCTTGGTCTCATCGTTACCAGTGATCCGGATACTCCCCGGTACATCGATTCAATGGTCGTGCGATCCTCCTGCATACTGCGAGAACTTTGGGTCGTTGATCTTGTTGGAGAGATGATTGTTATGATCCATTTATACGTCGTTTATGAATATTATGGCGATTCGTTCTTATTCGTGGTTACGCGGAATCGGTTTATTGTGCACCACGGGGAAGCAAGTAAGTGTATCGAGAAGAAACAATTCGAGATGAGACTGATGAGTGATCTGGGTTTATCGGAGGCGCGGACACGTGATGTGGCAAACACAACCGCGCGCGTCTGTGCTTGATGCTTGAAGATAAATTTCTGCAATGAGGAACTGTATTATCATCCAAGCTCACTTCTATATTTGGAGAGATGGAACCCCCGAGGCAATACTGAATCTAAACCTCATAGGCAACCTTTAGAAAGCCTCCGTCCTTGACTGAAATCTGCCTCGCTGGTTTTCAAAAGTCAAAACTTGGAGAACGATGGAGATCACACACACTACGTCGCCAGCAATCAAAGACTGCATCTCTGTCGGTCGAAGGTCGGTAACCGGATGCGCCATTCAGCCTCGCTATGATGCTTCGCTTCCCGCCGAGGCTATGCGTAGTTGGGACCTCAATACGAAATTATGACACCTCACTCTGGACTGTCGGCGCTCCGGTATAAATGGATCCAGATGCACCAGTTTCAAGTCGACGGCATCTGCTTCTGCCATGATATGAAACAGGTCCTCTGCGTGTTGGCATCTACTCCACTGATTATCGTGTGAAATATCAACAACTCCCCGGAATCAGGTTCAGCTGTCATTTTTCGCAATTTTCGGAAGTCTGTTGGTAGTACCCGTCATAGGTGAGTGGCCAGTCCCGACTTCGGTCGATACTGGGTGATTTCGTGCCCCAAATCCAAAGGCAGCCATAAGGCTGAGATCCGAAAATCCTAGTACTTGCCCGGTATAATATTACAGAATCCCAACACGGAAGGGATCATCATGATCATCGGTATTACACAGGCAACATAAATCAGGTATGAGGAAGAGGCAAGCAAGCGCACTGTCACTCGTCGTCCTCACCGAGCTAAATAATCTCCGTTTCCAGAAGAACCCATCGCTTCGGGGTCCTTTGATTCGAAATCCGGCCCAACGTTCGAGGCACCGGTGGAGGCGACGTTAGTTCCCAATTTTAATTCAAAGGCACGATCCGTCGGAGGTCTTCTTGCGACCGTTGTGAAGCTTGTATTGAGAAGAAGGGTGGAATGGTTGTCTTCCGGACGCCCATCGGATTTGATACTCAAGTTTAGGCCGATGCGTACAATGATGAGGGAGAACTACGAAAGAAAGTAAGTTTGTGGGCCGATACAAGGGGGTCGATGAACATACCACAATTCCCTGTTCGTCAGCTTTGGTTAGTACGAACACAAATACTGGGTCCTGTACTCACGATAATGGAGGAAGTCTGTATACCTCCATTCAGAGTTATTCCACGCACGGGAGATGGAGCTTACGGCGTCAACCACAACGTTGTACCCAGGGGTATTTTTGCTGACGAACAACACGAGCACGAGGATGAGCATGGCGGAGTAGATGGCACCTAGGGAAGGTTTGTCGGTCTGCAATTTCCTTCAAGGTTGTTTTCTATACCTGACTCCAGGATAATAATTAGCAGGTTGCTGAGGCTCGACCCGGTAGCTATGCCTGATATTTGTCGTTGGCCTCTCCAAACCCGAAACGCAATCAAAGCTTCTCAAGGCGTTAGAGCTACAGTGGTAATGGTAAATGGACGCCCACCTGTCGCTATATACCGTTCGTAGCCATCGTCATACCGAAGAACGCCGAAACGACATTGAGCTGATCCTTAATAAAGAAACTCGTTGTCGTATGCGACAATCCTATGAGGCCGGTGATGCCAGTGCCTGAAGAATTTTCATCTCGCTATTCGTGAAAGGTCGATAGGGATTCTTACCGATACCGGCGAGAAGGCAGAGCATCGGGAAGACAATGATTGGAATGGAGTAATTCCAGACAACGAAGCAACGATACAACTTGTGGTCGGTCAGAATAATACGGATGAAGATTTCGTGAGTTTTCCCTCACCATAAACGCGTCCGAGACCAAAGTCGTAGCAACGTAGAGAGCCGTCTTCATCACATTCAGCGTGCCCGGAGTACCGTTAATATAGTACAAGTCCGCCTCAGCAGTGGTCTCATTGCTGTACGCGAGAAACAGCATGGCCGAGTCGATGGCCAAGTGCTAGAAAATGAATCTGGTATGGAGTATGCGGTGGTCAACGTGAGGAGTACGGACCCAGGTGATCAAAACAAAAAGCAATAAAGCTGTTGCCAGGAACTTGTTACCAAATCCCCGCTTTGCTTTACGTCTGGCGAGCGCCACACTCAAGCTAGCGAAGAACAGAATGAGGTACATACCTGCGAAAACCACTGGTTAGGAGTACATTAGAAGGACCACATTGCAGACGCTCACCGTAGGCCAAAGCCTCTACGACCAAGGCAATAATTTCTGACAGAGCAAAAGAAATCATTGTGGGCTGAGTTGGAGGGCGACTTCAAGTTCAACACACGCTTTATGCTGGGAGGAAGTGTTGGAGGAAGCTTCCCCGAATGATACTATCGCCAGTTTAAAGTCGCCCGAAATTTGGCGCGAAGTGACAACCGTGTTGTCCAGACATCATGCTTGATGAGTATTCATCTGAATATCCACCGTCGCTGAAACCTATCGCCGACTTTTGAATACATTCCTATCAACCTGGTGGCACACATGGTCCGAGTTGGAGATGATTGACAGGCGGTGTCACCGGGGGCAGCCAACAAGGCATATGAAAATCATATGCGCCAGAGGCATGTGGCTCGCAGTTGGAAAGCAGCCCACAAAGGTGCCACTCACAAACAAAGGGAGGCTTTGTTACATGCTTTGTTCTCTGGTGCAGGGAAACAAAGCATGCAACAAAGCCTCCCTTTGTTTGCGAGTGGCACCTTTGTGGGCTGCTTTCCAACTGCGAGCCACATGCCTCTAATACATATGGTATTCATATGCCTCATTGGCTGCCCCCAGTGTGTGAAAACGAGAAGCACTAACTCTGTGTCTAGGGAAGCATCAGGAAAACCGGATGTAACTATGGCCACTATGCAGTGCTGTCAAGTGCTGTCAAGTGCTATCAAGCGCTGCATAGCGCCCATAGTTACATCCAGTTTTCCAGATGAGTTCGACATTGTGAGTGTCACCCATTGGCCATGGCCGAAGGAGGAGGATGAGGATTGCCTGTCCGGCCTTAAATTGAAACAACAGATGACCATAAGGCGTATCATGTATGCTACGGTATGAACAGCATTATTGATTCTCTCTCTTTATAAAATTAAGCCTGTCCGAAGCCTTTAAACTAGATCTTTGGATCTGAGTCACGCTCTTCACACTGTTTGACAGATTGCAGATTGCGCGGCCCATGATTTGACGCCCGAGCCCAGTGCTGGGGCGCGAAGCGCTCCTGCCCGCTGTTTCAATTTGGGACCGCGCAGGCAACCCTCCTCCTCCCCACGTGTCTGGACCCGTGATATCTGCTGACGCTCCGTCAATAGCAATTCATTCGAGCCAACGCGGGCAACATGGGACGATGCCATACACATAAATCTCAGAACTGTCACGGATGTGATCAAGCAGCAACTGCCGATCGTTTAAGATGGTGCCGTGGGTCGACGAGGGAGCCCCTGTGAATTAAATAGCCACAGTAAAGGAAAATCAGAAAATCTGGAACCGATCGAGAATAACTCAGCCCAGAGGAATTCGCTGATGACAGGATAGTTCCACTTAAAGTCCCTTCCTTGTCCACGGTGCGCATAAACGGTCGGCGCCTACGTTCGTGCATTCTCAGCCGCAACGGCAAATTGCGGCGATCAGTTCGGCCATCGATGGCATCGGTTCATTGTTGTTTCCGCGGTTTCCACGCATCGCGCCCTGAAATGCGACGCCATTCCGGCCAATGCATCTAATCCCCGACCAATCACCATTATTAATAGATCGCTTGAAGACCAGGTTACTTGAAAAGAGCCGGTCGAGAGCCGACGCATCATAACCGCAACGAAAAGCCCACTTGGTCGGTCATGAATTCGGCCCTATCTTTGATATCTTTCGCGCTCCTCGCCGCTGCCTCGTCAACTCCAATCCTCAATGTCTCTCAGGCTCAATGGCGTTCTCTTAACTCCACAGTCGGCGGGCGGCTTCACACCGCGACACCATTCGCACAACCATGTTTCTCGGTGTACAACAACCACAGTGTGAACCCGGACGAGCAAGCGTGTGCGGTGATTCAAGCCAACTACAATTCTCCGGAGTTCAGAGTAGACTCCTTCAGCGCGAATATGTTTGTAAGTAGTCTCGGTCCGCTTACTGTTCTGCACCACTGACGGCGGATAGGTCGAGTTCGAGACTTGTATGAAGACAGGTTCAAAGTGTCTCCTTGACCCCACCGACCTGGCGGCGATTGCGGGCCAGTCCTGCGACCAGGGTGAAATCCCGCCTTATTATGTGCATGACCTCACACTTGAATCACACAACGGATACTCATTTTTTTCCTCATTTAGATTGAGGTTCAGACTGCAGGGGACATCCAGGCCGCCTTCAAATTCTCTCAAGAAACAAAAGTTCCGCTGTCTATCAAAAATAGTGGGCACGACCTTTTTGGGCGCTCGCGGCGGCGTGACTCTCTAGGACTGTGGGTGCGTTAAACTATCCCTAGTTTGGCTTCGCTCTCTCTGACACCTCCCAGACGCGCAGCCTGCAAACGGCAAGTTGTAATTGTGCTCAACCAGTTCAACTGATTCTCACCCATCACCCATGGCTCTTAGATGAGCTACGAGCCGAGCTTTGTTGCTGAGGGCTGCAAGGGGTCGCCCCATCGTGCCATCACCACTGGTGTGCGGATTCTTTGGTGTGGCCGGCTGAAATCATTTTGAAGTTCTTTTAGGCCGGCGTTACACTCGCGCAGGTTTATCGGTTTGCAGACCAACATGACTCCACGTTCGTGGGCGGCTACTCCGAAACGGTCGGTGCCAGCGGCGGTTGGCTGATGGTATGCTTTATAATCGTGTTGACCGGGTTCCGTCACGCATCCTGTAATCTAGGGCGGTGGACACTCTGTACTTTCTCCAACTCTGGGGTTGGGTGTCGATCGCGTCGTACGTTTAGGTCTCAAGTCGTGTACAAGGCGAACTCACCGTCCCTTTCTAGCTTGAAATTAAAATAGTTACCCCCGACGGCCAGCTGCGCACCGCCAACACATGCCAGAACACCGATTTGTTCTGGGCGCTAAGAGGCGGCGGCGGCGGTACCTTCGGCGTCGTATTAGAATCCACACATCTCGTCGAGGAAAGCTTCCCGGTTCAAGTGTGCGTCCTACCGGCTTCCTACATCTCCGCCTGGTTATCCCGAGCTGAAACACGAGCAGAATCAACATGACATTCTCGGCGACCCCCGCGAACCTACCGGAATATTTCGGAGTCCTCGTTAACAATTCTGTACGGTGGGCCGATGAGGGTTGGGGCGGGCACATCAACAACGCTCCCGCTGGAATCGCCTACGTAAACTCGCAGCTGTCCCTGGCTAACGCGACGGCCTCCATGGCGCCTATCGCAGCCTTCGCTGCGGCTAACAACGGCACGGCGACATTCACGACGTTTTCCTCGTGGTTCGACTTCTTCACGAACTTCGTCACGAAAGCTCAAGTGGTATGTCCCACCATTCTCGTTCTTCGTATATTATTTATATCTCACTAGCCTGTGGGCGGCTCCGCGTCGCTCGGCTCGCGACTCATGCCCAAGACACTCTACGAGACGGACACAGGGCGCGCGCAACTCGTCGCACACCTGGTCAAGCAGACCACGGAGCATGGGATGCCCACCGTTGGCGTAGTCACACCAATCTCGTTTAAGGCCACCCCCAACGCCACAGCCGTGACCCCCGCATGGCGCAACTCGCTGTGGCATGTGAGTACATGGACCTTTGGACGCAGAACATTACTTACGCAGTATTAAGCTGGAGCTACCCTCGTTTTGGGCATACAACAGCACCCCGGCGCAAGTGAGCGCTGGGTTGAGTGTTGCCCACGACTTCGTTCAAACTGAACTGGTGCCGCTGGCTCCGGATTCTGGCTCGTATATGAACGAGGGGGATGTATACGAGAGCAATCACGAGGGTAGGCCGTGGTCCCTCTCTGGATCTGCAAAAATTGAGCGCTTTGTCTACAGTCTCGTATTGGGGACCGAACTACCCACGTCTCCTTGAGATCAAGAACAAATAGTGAGTTTAAGTTACTTCCATATAGTTTCCTGTTGAACTGAGTGACGAACCCCCGCTAGCGATCCTAAAGGACTGCTCAGCTGCTGGAGATGCGGTGAGTGTTTCCATTCACTTATTCAATGTTGAATTCCTAACGATACCCATAGTTGGCTGGACGAGCCCCAATCCAACGGAGTATCCGTGCTACCCCACGCTCGCGGCAGTCCCGAACACACCGACCTTATATACATGATGTATAGGAAGACTGTGTCCCGATCTAATATGATACGGCGGCCCAGTACTGTTACATTCTTTCCCTTCAATTCTGCTCACCTACCTGACGCTCTCATACCCTCTGAGCTCGGCCGGAGTGGAGGAAACGAGCTCGAGTGATGTAAGTCAATTCTCCGTTTTGGGGCGTGGCTCTGACCTGAGGGTGAACAGTACAACATGCGAGGTACGAGCAAAATATGTTGTAGCGTCTGTCTACGAGAGACTAGGTGAACAGTGCAAGTTGAAAGCGGGACAGTTGGTTTTTGAAGTTAATGAAGCAGCATTTCCTTCTGGACAATATTAAGTTGTCACGGTGTTGCTGTTAGCCAGACCTTGAAGCGGATGAGCTTCAATGGAATGCTTCTGTGGCAGAGTGAGTTTCATTGTCCGAAACGCTTCAAAATAATATATATATATACATCCAAAATTAACCACTACATCTGTGCCCTTCCACTGTAGATCGGACTCGTGAATTGAGCCTTACACCAAGCAAGGACCGGCTCTAGAAAATTGAAGACGCTGTTGATGCAAATAAGTGAACGGCTTGATATTTTTATACAGTACATCGTTTCTAAGGTGTCGACGATAATTCTTGACGAGTGGTATTCTCTCACGAGCCAAAGTCAATAGGTATTAGATACAAATTGTTTATTTCAACCAAATTTCAGGCAGACAACCGACCGAGGCCGATCGGCCGAAGCGGAAAAAATTCGACCAAGGTTCGGCATCATGCTTCACAGCCACCGCCGATCTCTTCTGTTTTCTCTCATCACCTTCTCATTCTCTCTCTCAACCATGCCACCGATACCGTTCCCGTTCCCTGCGCATCTGGCTGCCGCCATCAAGAGCAACAAATTCAAGCGCGATCTGGAGCTTCTCACTTCAATGGGGAGTAAAATAATAGGGGTGTTCAATTCTTAGGTTGACCTGGTCAGGTTTGATTAACCGTTCTTTAACGAAATCCTACGAAACCTGTGCAAGATCCCCATATACCCATCTCCTTTTTCCTCTCTCTGGCTTTCTTCCATGGTTAACTCCTTCCGTTTATCGTGGTTTCCCGCACTGCCCGGAGATATTCAACTCATGACTAACTACGCAGTTCTGCGCAACAACTGCGAACTGTCAGCTACAACCCAAATTGGGACAATGAAGCAGTCGAGCCAAGTCTCGTGAATTGCCAACCGATCGGACAACACTCAATGGAGTCTCCAATTCACATTCGGGTTCACACATTGATTTCACTGGCGCTGCGTATGGATTATTACTCAGGCAGCTGACCCTCTGAATCAAGGATTAAGTTATGCGCCCGGGCGCTAGAGGAATCAGAGATCACCGATCAGCTACACAATACCTGTTCAAAAGGCAGGACGGCAGATTGCCCACACGTTCTTCATCTTTCCACCCCCATCTTCTCGCGGTCTCATTCCTCCTCGCCAATCACATCCTCGCGCTACCTGTCCAACATCAAGTCACTCAAACACTCAAACCATGTTCAAGGTGCCTCAAGCCAAGTCTCCGTTCAATCTCTCTGGTATGGTCAGCAAATACCATGTTGCGGTCAACGAGCATTAAAAATAATTCAAATGGTTGTTAATACCTCAATTTTCATCAACCCAAGCCTTCTCAAGTGCCATCAAGTCGACCAGTGCTCTCAATCCATCCTACCTGCAAGCTTACCGTGCCTCAAGTCCCCTCGTCCGCTGTCAGTGATTGTGGGTTTGAAACAAACATGTCGGTGTAAGCACCAAAGGCTTTGTCAGTTTCCATTCTATGTATTTACTCCTCCCATTTGATGTTCTCGCAGGGCAGACTGGACAGCCGCTTGAGAAAAGGTGCGTGTTCCTTTGCCTTTCGTCCCCCCAACCTCAAGTTCCCACCCAGTCCTTCAGATATTCTTCAATGAACCACATTGCGACCACTGGTTGGTGACATGCTAACATGGTTATTTCCCTGCCCCCTTCTCGGTGGGTGACCTGCTCGATAATTAACTCCGTATTCTAAAACTGTTTTACTCCAGCTTTGAACGTTCTCATGGAGCCACCATGCACGATGCTCGAGGGGCGATTCGTACCCGGGCCCCTTAATCATATCTCAACGTTGCCCAATCTCAATGAACAATTTCACCGTCAAATTCTGTTCCCGATATCAAAAATACAACTCTGCTGTCCTATCAAGCCTTTCCTATACCCAGGCAAGCATCAAGATTCAAATATTCAAGACCAATGACGGCGCAAAGCTTGGTGAAAAATGCGGCTCGAAGTTCGTGAATGCATGTTCAATACCAAGTGTCGTTCCATGTCTCTCTCACACTTCATGTACAATCTATTGACGGAACACACAGTAACAGTTTCGTTGATCACTCCGCGCCTGCGTATGGTGCGCAACTCGTGCCCCGAATTTTCTGATCCCTCGTACGTGGTGTGTACCGTCTCATGCATCAGACGACTATGGTGATTTCCTTCCTTTGAAGCACAGAGTGGTGCCGCTGAAGTACATTATATCCTTATATCATATCTACCCTTCTAACGCACTGCAGTATGGCCTGCTTCTCCCATGTTCTGCATGAATGTACACTGGCACAATCTATTCCCCACCCACCGCTATCGTTCTTCGCCGTATTTCCGAGCCGAGGGGTTATCGTAATTCGATTTTGGTGGTCCCCGAGTACCGATGATGCATTACTGGTGGGTTTCTCTCAAACACTCTCCGACTCGCTCATAGGTCATTCGGGATACTTACATTTGATTTTAGCAGCTCTATATTGCAGCGGCGCATTGCTTGACCCTACTATTTTCCCTGTGAGGAACCGGTTAGCTTCCACGCGGGCTCTCCACCACCCGTTTTGTCACTGTAGCCAATTTCAATTTCCTATATCATATTCTCCTGGTTGCCATACATTCAATGATGAGCAGGCTATCTGGCCTTGCCTGGAATCTTGCTAATGTTGGGATTCCTGTGCATTACCAGGTTAGATGTACATCTCCAGGATTAACATGAGTCCCGAATGGTTAATCAGGCACATCCTGCATGAGGGCTTAATCAGCCTGCCCGAGAGAACATTAATCAGAACCTCCCATACTGATTAAGGCTCGATTCAAAGGGTTTAATTAAAGAGTCCTTATAATCACTTGATTAAGGCCCTGTGGGGCCAAAAAATATTAGGGAACTGAAACATCCACTCTGAAGAACAAGTGTCTATCAGCAGAGATAGATCTGTGGGATTTAATCACCTTGTTGTGGTTGATTTGGACTATTCTGGGGACATGTCTGGACACATGATAATCACTGATCAATGTTGCTATCCCAATATGGGTTCTTGACCTGGGCAAGGCTTCATCGGTGTATATCTCAACAACTACTGGGCGGTTCGGGGAGATTAGGGTATCTACAGAAAGCTGATACCCAACGCTCCTTGAATCTGAAGGTGTTAATCAAGGGACTTTCACCATTAAACTGGTTCAGCCCCGTTACCGTCCCAATTTGGGCTCTTGGCTTGATCAGGAATTGACAAGGTTATATCTTGGGAACCACTTGGCGGATTAGGGAGTTCTGGGTGTCTACAGAAATGGGAGACTCAGCACTTTCTGAATCCAATGGTCCGAAGGGCAGTACAACACTATTTGGCTTGGAAGTTCAGTCGAGTCAGACAACCGATCGGAAACAAGGAGTTAAATGGCAGATCTTTAGCTTACTCAGGTAGTGTAATTAGAGTAGTGTAAAGCGTAAATGTACAGTATATAAGGAGGGTAGTTCTAGCATGGACGCACTACTGCAGTGGTGGTGGCGCAGGTGCTAGATCCTAGTCTCATAAAGAGAATTGGATCTAGTGCTTGTGGCACTAACATTGGGGTGGCACAGGAGCTAGGTCCTGGTCTCAATTAAGAGACTTGGATCTAGGGCTTGTGTTACAACGGGTAGTCCGCGCTTGTGATCCTGGACTGGTTCTATTAAGAGCTTTGCTTCGTTTGCACAATGTGATTAATATGTCTTGCCTTCGGTGGAAGTAAAACACATAATTTGGGATTGCAATTAAGATGTGTGAAGGGATTTGGGATTTGGATTGAGAACACGGCACCACTACAGCAGCCTTGGAAGGCTTATTACTTGGGATTATGGGATACGGTCGAAAGGGACCTTAAACAATCAGCAGCCTTGGAAGGCTTATATTTGGGATTGGTGTTGGATTGACGCACTCGGTTGGCTATGCCAAGAGAGGTTCTTAATCCCACCACAACAGTCTTGCACGCCATTAGTCAAGTGCTCTCGTTCTGAGCGCTTGATTAAGGGCTTCAACCAGTCGAACTGAAGTATCTGTGTCCCTTTTCTACTCCTTCACAGTTTTGTGAAGAAGTCTAAAATGCATGAATACTCGTCGGCACGTCTAAGCTTGTGCAACCAGGGGGAACAAGGATGTGGATTTCGGTTAGTGGTTGTGGCTTGTGCTGCTGCATTCCACTCGTCGGTCCATGTCATCAGTAGTACTCCAGCTGTAGATGGACCGAGGCAAAGCCTTTCATCGGCGTGTTCTTTACGAGGATTTTCGCTGTACTCTTCCCTAACATTCGAAGCCTCTTCCATAGGAATCCTTCTTTCTGTAAAGTTTACTTTTCAAGAACGGTAAGAGAAAAATGTGAAGGTATTGTTGGAGGCGTAGCCTCAGGTCGCAAAGGCGGGAGGCTCGGTGTCGGCTCGGGGATACTCAGTGCAGGACTGGAATCAGGCTGCGAGCGGCTCAAAGCAAGAGATGATGTGTGCGTGCTACGACATCCGATACTAAGAACGGAGCACAGCCACCTGCAGCCAGATGCACTAGTGCATGTACCCCTTAACCCTTGAAGCAATGTCCGCGTCGCGTCTCGGGAACGTCGTCTTTGTCGGCCTCCTCAATATCCTCTCTACCCAACTCCTCATCCCCCGTCATCTACTGAACGATGTCCCACCCCAAAGAGCGTAATGCAAGGCTCAAGCTGAAAGCCTCGGATCGTGGTCCCAGTCAAGGAAAGAATTTGTGTCAGCAGTGGAAGGTTTCAGCGCTGAGGGTATGGAGCCACGAATAGCGTGCGGGCGCGTAGCTGTTGCGGAACGGTGGGTACGCCATGGGGATTTCTGTGTGCGATGAGCACAATATCGAAGGGTGGCGAATGGCTTCGAGGAGGTCGAATCGGAGCAAAGGACGGAAAGATTGCGAGGAGGCAGCCGTTGGGAGTTGATTCGCTCGGAAATGCGTACATCCGAGGGCTCATCTGCCCAGATAAGGCACGGAGTGTTACCGAGGATAGGCGGGACGGCGTCATACTGCGCAACGGTCTGCGCGGAGGCAGAGGCGTAGGTGACGGTCAAGGGAGCCGGGGTTAGGAGTAGCTCAGTGAGAGGTGAGTCCGTTCCAGCGTCGACGAGGATGTGTTTGGATGCGAGAGGTTTACTCAGCTTTGCAGTCTGCTTCTCTCCAAATTCCCTCCCTGCGACAAATCCCAGGCGCTTCCCCTCGCTCAGCCCCCTCTCAAACCCGACAATCTCCCCCTCCTTCAACCCCTGGGCCTTCCCCGCCTTCCGCCCTTCCTTCTTCCCATCGCGCAAGCCGCTCATACGGCCTTCCTTCACACCCTCATCATGCCCGAAGGAGTAGTCGTCGAACTCCTCGCGCTTGGGGGCGATCTCCATCGCACCCCGCCCCGCTCAAAATCCGATCTCGAGGGCGCGCCGCCACAGGTTCGACACACAGTCGTCACCTAGTATGGCAGAGAATGCGACGGCACGCTCGAAGGCTGCCATGAAGTCATCAGCGGCGTCGAGTGGGTGGCAAAAATGGTCGTTGAGACCGGCTGGAATTTTGTAGTTGTCTGCAGTGTTGCTCATTTTTGAGCAGGGTCGCGATAGCGAGAAGCAGAGATTTTTATGGAAAAAAGCAGCGGAAGTGGAATGGCGGAACAGCAATGGGCAGTGTGTATTGGTAAAGCAGTGTTAAACGGCGGCAGGTATCGGTAAACGGCGGTGTTCGGTGGTCGCAGAGTAACAATCGGTGGGGAAAAAAAGCTCGGCCGACGTGGCGGTGCGGAGTCGGAAAGGCGGCGCTTCAGGGTAGAACCGCGCTGCTGTTACCAAATGGAGGCGTAGCCTCAGGTCGCAAAGGCGGGAGGCTCGGTGTCGGCTCGGGGATACTCAGTGCAGGACTCGTCCCTCCGATTTCGAGAAAAAGCCCGAGAATAAGGGGGAAAAGGTTGGTGCCGGTATTGCGAGTGAATGCCATTAAACTGAAAACAAGAACAAGAGCCTGAGGAAGTCAGACGGAAGGTTTTGAAGAATGTGTTGATTACTCACAAACATAGGGTTACAAGTGAACCCCATGCCCTTCCAAAATCCCTCCGTCTCTCCTACAAATTCTGTGCTTTCCTCCGTGCTTCCCTCTGGTGTCTCCTCCCACTTTTCGACCTCTCGGGGCGTAGGGATGGGGTCCTGCATCTTGAACACTCTCAGCAATGCAGGAGTCTGCGTATCGGTTACAACGATTGAGCGTCTCAAGAAGGTTCTTTCAGAGGACGCCGTTGTGCACGCTGTTACCCTCATGCAGTCCCCCGGCATGTTCTACCTTATATTTGACAATATAAACATTTTTTCTGCGCAAATCCCAGCAGAGATTATTCAACAAGAACTCAATGATTCATGCTACCAACACCGCTGTCATCGCATTGCCAGATGCCCTCCCTGCGGCTGCTGAATTCAACACAAAACAGAAAGCACGGGGAAAGCGTGCAGCTGCAACGGGGATGGACATACTGCCCACCGATGACAACGAAGAAAAAATGTTCGTGCTACCAGTCAAGAAATCTGTATGGCTACCTCTGACTTCACAAACTATTCAAGTCCTTACCCTTCTACCCTTTATTCTGCCACTTACTTCAGCGAACTTACGTTCAACGAGGCTGCCGAGATCGACTTCCCCGTCATATATCGACCCAATACTATCTTGACATGGACATTCACACATGACATTCCTGCTGCCGTCGATTCAACAGTCCAACTGAACGAAGGCGTTCCCCACAGCGATGACCTCCTTCCAATCCAACAAGAGATGGAGCACAAATATTCCGAAGGTGCTCGGTCGGTCGCTGTTAAACTCAGGGTCGCGGGGGAAGCCGTCACTAGGGTGTATTATTTCTCTAAGGTAAACAATGTGCTCCAATTCGGTGTTCGCATTTTCACTTACCTCACTAGGTTCGCCTTTTTGTGCATTTGAACAACAACAAAATGGCAGTGGACTCTGCTCACACCCTTGTCGCCCCTTTGTGCGCAGCAGATATTGTGCCCTCGTCCGAGTTGGAACACTTTTTGCCTTTACCAATTCGCTTGCTCATCAGAGGATTCTATGGCGCCGATTTCCCCCCTCTGGAAACTATCTTGCTTGCTACAGGAAGAATGGGTCCATGACGATGTTCTCAACGTGCTCGCCGAACTCTTCTATTTCCAACAAGCGGCACTAGCGGACACATCCCTTCCCTCCACACTCATCCTCCCCACACATTTTCTCAATGACGCCAGGTACCTCTTCAACAAATCCCCTCGGCTCCTCTCTGCCAATCTTGCTGCACTCCGCTGCAGAATTGAAAGAACATCCGTTGACAAAATCTTTGCGTTGAACTGTTCTTCGAACCATTGTTCCGTGTACCGCATATGCGAAATCTCGGGGCTTACATACCAAGATTCCATGTGCCTTCACCCAGACGCGAAGGTCCTCTCAATTTTCCAGTGGCTTCTCTCTAGAACTGGTTTTGCTGTTCCCACATCCGTGGAATCCGCAGACGGGGAGGTCTAGAGTGCAGGTTCCGGAAGCTGTGCAATTGCAGCTCTCAACTTTGTTGAGACAGATTTGAACCCAAGCTGCGCTGTATGGAACTCATCTACGAGCCCTTCCTTTTGTAACAGCACTCTTCAATACCTCCTGCTGTACCATTTGACTGCATCGGACCAAGGAGTCGACAATGTTAGTGATTCTGTTCCCATACATAATTTGTACTAATTGATTTATGTTAGATTTACGATAAACCACTGCCTTGCCCTGATGAGCCATTGGTTGACTGTGGCCCTTTTGGCTACAACAATTTCAACCTTCTCGCTCCCAATGTAGGACCTATTCCCAATTCATGTCCATCCAGATTTCTGATTTTCTCTTGCAGTCATCCCATCCTATTTATCGGTTTTTGGAGATAGTTTCACCCGCTAATGGTCAATCCCAGGTGAATTGCTTTACGTGTTGATCATTGTAACATAAATCTAACGCCAAATTGTGCAGCCCATGCATGTAGAACCCGAGGACTTTCCATTCAGCCTCCATACCGTCCAACCCATATCCCTTCTGTTATCACCATTCAGTGAAGTCCCTCGGATTTGCACCTCCCCATTCATCCAATTGGAATGCACCCCGGAGCCGTCATCGTCTACTATGATTGACTTGTGCACCCCGAGTCCGGCGCCAAAGCTTGTATCAATTAAAACAGAGACTATCACTCCCGAACCATTCTCTTCAGGAGCTGATATGATTGACCGGTGTACACCGAGCCCCGTGCCCCACCACTGGCAAGCAAAAAATGAAGTCATTGACCTCTCATTCTCTCCAGAGCACGCTCGTCCACCATTCAGTCGAGTGCTCTCGTTCTCTCTGCCTCAAATGTAATTGGACCTCATAGTTCTTGATCCGGTCAACACCCCTTCCTCCCCATGCAGTTCCGAGAAGGAGAATTTGATTCGACCGCTCAAAACTGCAGGTTCAACTGACCCATTATCAACGGTGGACACCATTCGCGTTGGCTCCTTCTACGCAATATTGGAGCAGGGCAAGGTAGCGCTATACACAGCCGAAGGTCGTGGCGGACATGTCTGGAGGACAGGGCAGACAAGGCGGGGCCCTGATGGCCAACCACGCCGGATAACCTACCGCTGCAACCACTATGGAGAGCTGAATGCGACTCATCACGATGAAATTGACCCATCAGATCATCGCCAAGGTCGTAGCATTTGAACGAATTGCACAGCATATGTCAACTTCGCCTCGACAGGTGGTGGATAGCATGTTACGGTGGCAGACTTTAAACACAACCATCCTCCTCAAATTCCTGTTGGGGGACATATTCCTCGTCCACCAACCACACCTCAACACGAGCTGGTTGCCGAATAAGTGTCCACCGGGAATTTCACTTGTACACACCTGTCCCACATACTCCGTGCTCGCTTCCCTGATCATGTTCTCGAGCCGCAGCAAGTTTCCAATATGATCAACACAGTGCGAAAGGAGGCGAACAAACTCGTTGAAGAGCTTGGAGGGGATATACAGGCGGTCTTCGCTCGACTCCGTGAATTGAAGGAGGAGGATCCCCGCTGGGATTGGGATGTTAAATTCGATGAGAATCATGTTGTGGTAGCGATTTGGTGGCAGTCACCAACCCAGGTCGATTTAGCGTGGCGATTTTACGATATCCTCATCAACGACAACACCTACTGTCGCAACCAATACGGTTATCCACTCAACATTGGTACGTGTTGCAACATGAGTCTGCTGTGCTCAATTGAACACCCTATCCACACAGGAATTGTTATCGATAATTTTGGTAGCACACGCAACTGCTGGTATGCCATTCATCGAACTGAAGACACGGAAACCCACAATTGGGTATTCAAAAATCATCTCTGAGGTGCGCGCAGACCCCCAGAGGTTCTGGGTTCAGATCGGCACCCCTCTCTTATTGCCAGTGTAACAGACACAATGCCTCTGACATTTCATCTCTATTGTCTACACCATCTTGGGGGAAACGTGGCCTCAAAACTGTGTCCTGTCCTGGGATCGCAGTGGGATGATTTCAATCGCGATTTTTGGGCTGCTTTTCAAGGTGTATCCCCTGCCAAATTTGACCGCTTGTGGAACATCCTTGTAACCCGCTACCCTGCCACTTCCGAATATCTGGATACAGAGCTTTATTCTTGCCGATCCCACTGGGCCTGGGCTTGGGTAAGTAACATATTCACGGGTGGTGTGCGCACCACCGGTCGCGCAGAAGGTGAAAACAGAATCAACAAAATCATCGGAGGTCCCAAAAAGACCTTCTTGCAGCTCTTTGAAGGCCTCAACCAACGCTCCCAGGATCAAAGCACCAAAGAGCTCGTTCAAGTTCAGGAGGTAAGTTGATGTATGACTTCTTCCACATTCTCATCACAATGTCCAGTCTTCACGTCGCCGCCATGAGTCCAATCTGGAATCCCTGTTTGTGGGGCCATTGAAAATGCTCCGCGATTATGCCGGTCCTTTTGCGCTTCAAACTTGTTACAAGCAAATGCAACTCAGTTTGTTCTACACAGCCGAGGTCATTCAACGCCCAAATGAAACCAAACCCCGGGCAAGTAGGGCCACTGTCCGAGTTGATGTTACCCACTAACATCTTTTAGAATGAATATATTGTACAAGTTGGCGAGGAGTTACGACTGGACTCCAGGCGAAGAAAAGGTTCAAACTTCTCTTTGTCCCTGGTTCATGCAGGCTGAAGTCTTTTAAAGCAAATGCTCAATGTGTTCGAAAATGACAAAGCCCATATTTCTGTCAAATGGCTCCTTCAACTCATAACAAAACGAGGACTTTGGGTGCGGCATCTTCTCGTGGTCAGACACACATCCACAGGGGCGTCACATTATGTTGTTATCTTGCTGATGGACGGTACATATGTGATTGCTGCATGCCAGCAAATCTCGGCATCCCTTGCCGCCATTATTTCCGTCTTTGGGTTGATGTTCAAAACCTACCCTTCCATATCTCTTTGATTCGTCCAAGGTACGTTTAATGTGCTGGTTCCCTTAATATGTGAACTAAATGAGGAAGGTGGTATCAAAATCCGGATGCCGCGATTGAATCTGTCCCAGCTGTCTGTCGCGCACATGAACTTGGTCCGCAAGAGTTCAGGTTGCCAGCAAGAACTATGTGGTCTGTGTTCGCATCCAACCCGCTCGACAGCACTTCACACGAAAGCACTCCCCCGCCCGCCACTCAGACTGTCCCTGCTCGCGATGTTTTCCACAATGTCCAGGCCGCCATTCATCCCCTCATTGCGGGTATACAAACTCGGGAACAGGTTGCAGATCTGATCCACAATCTCGAGGGTTTACAGTATGTGTCACAATTTTTCTTTACCACAACATTGATATTGATTTTATTTTTAGTCAACAAAACATCGAAGAGGCTCACCAAGATCGAATCATCAATCCACCGGTCATTTCACACAAAGGGCGGCCACGTTCTGCACGTCTTACAAATGCCCGCAAGGGTCGGCATAGAGGAGGTGGAGTTCCTGCTCAGCGACCCACTGTAGTGGCGGTAGAGGATGTGTCGGGTCCCTCAGCGAAGAAAATTGCTGGCAGGAAGATCATACAAATGTAGTCTATGTCGGCAGGAGGGACACAACCGCGCAAAGTGCCCATTGCAATCCTAGATAATAGTGCAGTCTCAAAAAAAAAATTGTTGCAATTCATATTGAACTGTTGTTACAAATTCCCTGTGAACGATTCAACTGCACCGATAATTCAAATCAACGGGAGGTCATGTGATCGAGTCATGTGATCGCGTCCATCAACGGCGCCGGCGGGTCTTTCCGGACACCCGCCGGCGAGGAACCCCCGAGAATCTGGGTTTCTAAATAATATTATTTGTTAGGCTGGGGTTTCCAGGGGGTTTCCCTTGGAAGCGGGGTTTCTCAATAGAATAATCCAACGAAGTTTGGGCGTGACACCTGCAAAAATTCGGCTTCCAAGACGGAAATTTCGAAAATTCTGCCTTTTTTGCACCTCCGAGGGAGATTTGGCCCTGATGTCACGCATTTTACATTCGGCACTGGGTGCCGTGACCCGTGACCAAAACCAAATTTCATCACGGCACAGGGGGTGCATGACGCGTGACCGCCGAATTGAACGAAATTGCACAGTAACCATGCGCGCATCTTTCCAAGAGTACACCGCCTGTTGGAAATGGGATCGTCGCGCGCCGCGCTGCCCGGTCACCTTACCTGCCCCCTATCCGTCGCACAGCTTCGTCCTTACTCGTCATCGCAAAAAGTAACCGGAAATTCGCTTATTGAAGCAGGAATTTGTGGCATACAGTAGCTACCCCGAAGCGAAACACCATGTGGAAGCGAAACATTGCAACGTTCACTCACTTCGGGGTGTCAAATGAACTGGAAATTTTGGGACACGAATCTACTCCCCTATATTACTTAGATGTGCAAAATATCTTGGGAAATACGGCTTGTGGTCCTCACGCTGCACTGATGTAGATTCAGTCATCAAATTGCTGCACAGGTCCAGCTAAAAACAACAAGATGATTATGACGGTCCCTTATGCAGACCTGGGTGGTTCGGGGGAGTTTTGAGGTCGCTGGTTACGAATATGACCACCAAAAGAATTGAAAGTACATCGATGGGGCGGAAGCTGTTGATTATTGTGTTTCGCTTCCACGTAATTTGGCCAAATTTGGTCTTCCTGCTAGTTTGCGCTCGTTCTCAACCAAACACCGCAGAATGCTACATCCTTTGCACTAGGAGTAGCCAGAAAGCCCTCATGAGGTCTAGATTAAAACCAGAGAGATTTGAGTGGTTCTTAACGCCCCATTTGATACCAACATCAAATTGTTTCGCTTCGGGGTTAACTACTGTATTGTTGGTCTGACTACCCAGATATGGTCATCTGGATATATCCTTGCCCTCCAGATTGAAGTTGGCATTAAAAATTATGTGTGCTTTCTGTGTAGATCAATTGTTTTAGTTCCACTTCATTTTCGCAACATTTGTCCAAAATTGGGATGTATGGCTTGGTCTGCGGGCATGTACGGAGTTTTCAATAATCAGATTGTTCCTCAGGATCTGCCGAACATGCACCATGACTTGGAACTCAAAGAAAGCTAATCAATAGTCATAAACAAGGCATTTCTGTCAGCGAGTCATGCCTGCAAGAATGGTGCACAAGCTGCTCGCCAGTTAAGTTGACAAAATGGAATTGTGAACAGCTCAATTTTGGGTGAAATGTATCTGGAGCACTACTCAGTTATTGTTTGATAAATTCACAGTGCTCTACTGATGAATTACCATGTGAATTGCTTGTTCGGCAATTAATCCTGAAATCCTGCCAGACAAGTTGTGACAACATTTTCAGCAAGAATCTGTTGCATAATCAGGAACTTGAGCATTCCGAAATCCGCTGAAGATGCCTATTTATCTACCCGAGGATACCTCACTTTGAATCTTGACTCCAAGTATTTCTTTTGTGAAGTTTCTTTTGGTGGTCAGTTAGAATGTCATAATAATTTCATGGTTTTCTGATCTGTTTTGGTCTCTAGAGGGCAATACTGGGTCAATTCTCCTGAAACACGTTATGTAGTCCTCAGCTAATACATAGGTATCTGGTGGTAGGGTGTAGTGAAGCTCAGTGCACGTGATCTGACATAATGAATCAATTTCCGGTTACTTTTAGTGATGACGAGTATATTCAGCCTGTATCCGTCGTTCAAAGGCTTGATCGCCCCCAGGCCCACCACATGTATCATGAGGATACCTTTACCCCATACTCCACAATGCGGAGCTCCCCGTCGCATTCAAATGGCGTTGTTTGGGTGGATCCCCACCAAACGACGCCATCTGAATACCCAAATCCATATGATATTTCCTCAACCACTTCCGGGTTCTAGACCACGCGACCTTCTCCTCTTCCTATGACCATGTCGATTCGTACAGCAACCGGCCCATCCTTGAGTGCAACCAACCACGACCCCACTACCGGACCACGCCTGGGCCTTTTTTCTACACCCACCTAGACACGTCCGAAGGCGAACAATTCATCACGTTTCGTCCGCATCTGAGGGACGGGATGAGAACTCGATGCAAACATTCACCAGCACCGAATGCAACAATCCCACCGCACTTTGGGAGAGCAGTAGCCATCCCAAATTTCACCGCTTTGACACAACATTACATCTCGCACCCAAGCGACATCCGACCTCGACCACATTAATCACACCTGCGTCCTGATACCCACTGTCAGCTGGTGAGGCACTTCATACCTTCGTTTTTGTGTTCATTAGTGGCAGAAGACTGATCGTTTTTCCCCTGAATCCTGTGACTGAATCAAACCGTGGATTCTCCGGAGTGCCCCGTCTGTGTGCCATGAGTCTCCAACACGTCTCTTCTGCAGTACAGTACAATTTCTCAAATGCATTAGGTCACAATGCATAATGCTCATTTTGCATTGGATTTGGCTGTCCACCGACTTGGTAGGCGGGGATTTTATGCATTTTTGTCATAATGCATATTGCATAAGATTTTCGGGATCCGTTATGCATTTTTTGCAAGTCAGGACCAGCTATGGTGCAGGTCACCTAGCTGCCGCACCCTAATGTTTGAAATTTGGCGGCTTCAAATTTGATCTGATTTCTTATCCCCTTTACAATGTGCTCCGTTTCAACATACAAGAAGATCCTAAAGAGGAATTTTTATTTCTTCAAAACTAAGTGAGCAAAAAAAAAAGTTTGCCTGCCGATTTGGCCACATGCGCATATTATTGAAAAAAGCTCCGTCCGAGCTGTAAATAGGTGCAAAATGGTGCTACAGAGTTCTACTCATCCACTGGCCTCTCAGGTGCGCGACTGTGAGATTTATATGTAGTCGAGCTGAATGCCCGCACCATCGGCTGAGCCTCTTTGGGTCCCAAGTCGCTACGGTATGCTTCCATCCACCGAATCATGTGGTGTTCCCATTTGCGAATGATGGTGCGCGAGACGGAGGCGAGTGCAGCTGGCATGTTTCGCCTTCAAAAGTAAGCCCAAAATCCCTCCAGAGGTACAATTAATTCAAAAAAAATTCTCCCGGAAGTCGGAACCGATCTGTGAGTCACTGTGACGTGGCGCCTCTTCTGCACAAATTGGGGCAAGGTAAAAGTGATTTTTATTGAGAATAAAGCGAAGTCTTTTATACACAAGAGAGAGTGAATGGAGTAAGATGAATCGAATGAGACTCAGCAGGGACAAGGAGCTGAGGGAATGTAACGATAATTGGAGAGTCAGGGAAGAGGCAAGTGGTTAAAAAACAGGGAAGGTTGAGTCGGAAAACAGGGTAGAGAGGAAAGTAGAAATCTAGGGCGGCAAGGAACTGGATGCAGTCACAGAAAAGATACATATCAAGAGTTTTTGGGTA
Organism: Mycena olivaceomarginata; assembly: GCA_029378375.1. Classification (NCBI taxonomy): domain Eukaryota; kingdom Fungi; phylum Basidiomycota; class Agaricomycetes; order Agaricales; family Mycenaceae; genus Mycena; species Mycena olivaceomarginata. The sequence continues at coordinate 170,555 of JARKIC010000847.1, forward strand.
TATGAACGCCAAGGGGAACAGCGAGGGAGAATAGTAAATTTGGATATCGGTGGCGCAGTGCAGCCGGCAGATGATATGTCAGGGAAGTGCAGAGTGGATACAGCCGCCGAGATAAATATCCGTTCCAGGGAGATAGTGGCTGGAGGTGATGTAAATTCATAGGGTGAGAGCAGCGTGTGTTTTGGGGATACGGGATGGGTGAAATGGCGATGGAAGTAAGTGTGCGTTCGGGTAAATCAACCGTTTGACAGTGATTGACAGGTGACAGATCGTGATCCGCAGTTTACACACTTAGCGTGCTACCGTGCACGTCATTGAATATTCGGTGCTGACAGTCGGGGAGTGAGATAAATCTTGGCTAATAAATAATGCAGAAGCATAACATTTCCTTCCACCTCTGATGAGATATTCTAGTGTGCTTTGTTTGCCTTTTTAAAACCACCATTCAATTCCATGAGTGGCGAAATTTGTTTCCCTCTGTATAAATTAAGCATGTCTGCTGATGTGCCGTGTGAAGGGCCTACATTACTTATTCGCCGGCGCGACCGTTTACCTTCGGCCATCAGTTGCAGATCTATTCGAATGCTTGTTTGGCCCAGAAGGTGCTCGAATCATTCGTAGACGCTCCGAAGAAAACATGGCATGTGTCTCAGATCCTATGCACATATAACATTACTCACGTCCACCGGGTATACATGTCTCACGGAATGTCAGAGTGGTCAGCTGCAGATCAAATGCCCACAAATACTGTCCACAATGCCCGCTAACTTTAGATAGCGTCCTTGACAGTTCCCATCGCCGGAGCGAAGCGCCGCCACGTCTTGTATTATTTTCAATCCGACCGTCACGGGTCACGCACCACTTGGTCGATGTCGAATATTATGGTGTTGGGTCACGCAGCACCCGGCCGGTGGGTGAATTGGTCCAACGGTTCGCCTGAAGCCTTGAAAAATTCTAGGTTTATTCACCTACGAGTTTTTGTTGGTCGTTCCTCTTTAATTGATTGTAGTACCAAATTCATTCCAGATAGTACCACATAATGTCACGCTTTTGGCGTGTGAAGGCATACATGATTTTTTGTGGCCGTGATTATTGGTCCGATTGCCTCACTCTTTGGGACAGTATTATACGTTGAATGGTGATCTATGCTTCCGAATTATTATTTGGACAGAAGCCCATCCAAATAGGTGCACCCAATAGGCGCAGAACGGACGAAAAGGAAAGTTGATCAAAGTGGTCACCAAAAAGTGATGGATCTGAAAACACATCCCATTCAGCCTCCAGTAGGGTTATGGGCCTGAAACTTTTTTAGAGATGTAAATAGCATACATACATTCAAATACCAACAGGATTGGGTAGAAAATGGTGCAAGCTGCGTAAATAAAGAATTATCCATTGAACCCTACTGTATATCGTTTTTTTGAATGCCGGTTCCCCCTTGTCTGATGCCGGCTAATTCCGAGTCCCGTGCTTTTCATGTGACTTTATCAGTGATTTTTGGGTGGCAGTGTGGTGTGTGGGAGCAGAAAATATTGTGCAACTGCTTCGGCGGAGGTTAATTTGCCTGATTATGCTGGAAACCCTCTCGGTATTCCACTCCTGCGGCTCGAAGATTAAAATTGTGAGCATGCAAGGCCAAACACAGAAAATAAAGCTTGCTTCGCGGCGGTTAATTTCGCTGCAGTTTATACTGGGAACCCTCCGATGTTCACGCCGTTGATTCAGCCAAAACATTGATGGGCATTCCACTCGTGCGCCTTGAAGATGCAAAATTGTGGGCAAGCAGGGCCAAACACCGAATTTTTTTTTGGCAACTTGCTTTGGCGGTGGTTAATTTGCTTGAAATTTATGCTGGAAACCCTGTCAGTGTTCACGCCATTGATTCGGCCAAAACATCTGTGGCAATTCCCTCCTGCGATTCGAACAGGTAAAATTGTGGCTTCAGGGCCAAACAAGCAAAATATTGTGAAGCTGGTTCGGCGGGTGACAATTTCCCTAAAATTTATACTGAAAACTCACCCGGTGTGCATGTCGTTGATTCACTCAAAGATTGGTAGGCAATCCACTCCTGGGACTCGAACAGGTAAAATTGTGGCTTCAGGGCCAAACAAACAAAATATTGTGAAGCTTGCTTGACAGGGGTTAATTTCCTCAAATTTATGTGGTTGCAGTCAAAACTTCATGTCAAACCGCATTTTTCACCCGATTCCTACAGGATTTGAGATTTAGAAGGAACATAGGGTAGGGTTTTAGGTAAAATATTCATTTCAGAAGAATCACTGTGGTAGCTCGTGGCTTGATGTGATGGGACAAATACCCGTCAACTTGCCTCTTCAACCTTGTCGTCAAATGATACTCAACAAATCCAAAAATATTTAGGCAGGCAGAGAACATCTATACCTCACCTCTGAAGACCCGACCAAAGTTTAAGAGGTGGGGCAAGGGCTTGAAAACGTGATTACATAATACACTTTTACTCTGATCAGACCAGCATTATTCTGAGCTGTTCGGTCTGTTTGAAATTGCCTGCCCTGCCTTGGTCGCTAAGCCAGGGGACACAGAACCCTCCATACTGGGGTGGCAGTACCTCACAATTAAAGTTTGATGTCTCAATGAAAGCTGGACCACCGACTTGATTGAGGCACTCAGAGGCGTTATCCCGAGCTGAAGGATCCCCATAACCTGGAGATGTTCCGTCGAAAATGGCACTATATGTTTATTTACATGGAAGTTGCTTATTCGCGGGTGTGGCTCCGTTGTGTCTGTTGGACTTTCGCCCGTCCGGTGAGTACAGTTTGCAATTCAAGGTAGAAAGGCACACTCACCAAAGTTCAGGCATACGCTGCGGCGAGCAGTAGGGAATGTTGGAGAAAACATACTTCTCAGTATCAAAAACAAGCAGACAACGTGCGACAAGATAGTACGGACAGCCAGGAGAACCAGTCCACAGAGTGACACGCCAGAGCCCCAGAGAGAACCAGCAGAAGTCCTAGTCTTAGAGAGTATCCAGCCCAGTGACTGCCAGCAGAGAAAACCAGATACGCGTCTCAGACAGCGGGAGGAGATGGCTGTGCCTTACTTGCATCTTCGATTTTTATCGCTGCATGAGACCCCAACCTATTCAGATCCTGGTCCCGCCCACAAATTCAAAACTCCTGTTCGTAAGACGGGCTCAAAATCTTGGCTCAAGAACATCTATTTTATTCCGCCCTGTTTCACGACGAGTTTTTTGACCGTTTTTTGATGTTTTTTCAATACCTTTTTCATGTCTTTTTCAATGAAAAAAACACGAAAAAAACGGGGAAAAAACACGAAAAAACGCGTGAAAAAAGGTTTGTCGTGAAACCCCTCATCGAGGAACAGTCATCAGTCACAATTGCGTCATAGTGACGGTGAACGCACCATCTCCCATTCTCTCGCCGCCGCCGCCGGCATGCCCACGTATCCCCGCCAGAAGCTTCTGCGCGGCGCTTATAAGTATGCACCAAAGCTACAGAAATGGCGCAAACGAGACAGAGTGCAGGAGGCTGATCAGGCAGAGGAGGAAGCCATCTTTGCCGGCTTGGGTATCGACGATGCGCGCTACGAGGATCAGCTCGACAGCGACAATTCTGACAGTGACTCTGTCTCTTTGGTTTCGTCTGTGTCTTCCTGCTCCTCATCTGAATCTACTGGATCTACCCCAGACTCTCTTGGTGACTTCCCTTTCGACTTAGAGTCTTAACGGGAAGCCCTCCACCAGCCCGTGAGCATCATCGTTGCAAGCTGCAGGTGCCGCCGGTGGTTTCATGATGTGTACAGGAGGTATATTAGCATAGCATACTGTATATTACCGTACGGTACATACCTGTTTTTCCAATACAATTCTTTTCTGCGATCTATTTTCTGAAGCCAAATTATGATTTGGATCCCGAGTAATTCTGGCCCAAGGATATGTATACTCAGATATCCGTGAAAAGCTCCCTCGTGTGTGTGCGCCGGGAGGTCCCCGGAGGGCATGAAATATGAATTGCCTGTGAATCGATGTCGACATGTTCCTGGGACCTCCCGCAAATGTCTCAGAACATTGGCCGGCACGTAGGCCCAGATCGCATTTCATCATTCCGGCGCTAAATGTTCATCCGGTCGTATATTTAAGATGACGGCCGGGCGAACGGATTTGATGAAAACTGTAGGCCGTCATCCCAAAGACGACGGACGAGCTAAGTACATCCGAGCTTTGGAATGAAGGCTGATGGTGGGGGTCCTCTGGCTCGTATTCGATGGTGATTGACGCTGGATGCCTCCACCTGCGAGCCCGGGCAGCTGCTTCACATTGAAAGTGTTTCTTGCGACCCATAGTCAAGTGCAGAGACGTCGAAAGAGGTAGTATGTAATTTGAAAATTTTCGTGGCCTCGATTTGAGACTCAATGATGGCATCACTGATTGTTCCAATTTGGGGTGCTTAGCCGATACGCACCATAGATCGGCGGAGTTGATCTATGTATTGAGTATCATAATGATTTATTGTCGAAGCCTTCGTGAGAGTCAAGAACTTGACTATCCCTTGTGACGACGTACCACTACCTCAATCTCCTATGAATCCTCGCACATAGATGCGGCTGGGAGATGCTCAGACGCAACAGATGAGTAAAAATGGAAAGGACCAGCATCGAGACAGGGATATCTTTCCCATGATCACTGCCACAGATCAGACAGATCTTCCCATGGACGCTTCTAGCTTATAAGTAGGCGATCCTTTGTCGCTCTCCGTCCTGTCTCTCGCCCATGCTCCTCGTCCTCCTCCCGGAGCTCCACAATGGCTATTGAAGATATTGGCCGATTCTCGGGCCTGTAAGCTGGAAGTTTTCACGCATCCCAAAACCCAAGAGGATGCTTTCCGCCTTCGGTGTGAGTGTGGTGATCTCCTTCAGTTGACCAGAGGATCACCCCATGGTACACCCACTTGTGAGTACCTTTCCAGCATACTCATCAGCAAATGAACTCCTCCTTTTTTCCAGAAGCCGCTGGCATAGTGGAGGTAGATCATCCCCAATGTCCTGTGAGTTTGCTCTTGGTCTATGGATTCCGCATACTTAAATCTCCTCAGCCACCAGAGGGCGGTCTCGCGCGAACCGGGGGACCACTTCCTCGACCTAAGGCAGTCTCGTATTAAGCCGCTTGTTCCTTCTGATGTACTGATTTGTGTATGTCGTCGACAGCGGCGCAAAACTCATCTGGTGCCAGACATCGTGATGTTCCTGAGGCACCCATGCCTTTCCTCCTCTCGGAAGATCAGTGGACTGGACAAGGTACATTATTGAAACACGTCTTCTATTTCAACCCCAAGGGCTTCAAAGTACTGTGGTGGGCATACCTGTTTTTTTTTTTTTTTCCCCAGCGTTCCTGACACATTTCATTAGGAGCAGACCCCACTCACCCCAATCATGTGTTCGCTTTTGATCTAACACTGATTCATGTATAGTTTCAAACGAGCCTGAAACGACAAACGGTCATCTCATAGTAGTATGTCAGTCGTCCCCAAGGTGAAAATCTAAACAAACCATGAGGGTATGGTTGATCTGACGATTTCCTTGTTGTTCCCGCCCAATACAGTGGCCAACGGGTAGGCCGTCATCTCTCCTCCAAACGGAATCGCCAACTCACCAGCTGACTCGAGGGAAATGGCCCGCAAGCATGGACAACCTGGTGGGTGATGTTCGCCATATGATGTATCGGAGATAACCAAATGCCTTAGATGCATTGATAACCCCCGTGCGCATCCGTTTTCTCTTGGCCCTCGGATCATCCCTGAACATGGTCTCGTCTCATTCAGCTATCATAAGTGCGGAGAATCGGGTACTTCATGCCTTGTGAGCTGCACTTGTTACCTATCCTAACTTCTAGCTAGCCTGAAGGGGGGATAAGCTATAAACACCGCTCCAGTGGTCGCATACCGCGCGTACATAAACGTTGACGCTGTCGCGGACTTGTTCAACCTAGGCAAGTATTGGATGTTTTTGCCCATCAAATATGTGTCACAATATCTCAGCTGAATCGGTCGAGGGACTGGGTTCGTATCTTCCTTAACTTGATTCCTTGAGTACTCATCCCGCAATATGTTCAGGCAATATGATTTATGCCTATGGCACGTGGATGGCGCCCAGGACCACGGAGCTTTCTTTCTACGTAAGTCGCTTATATATAAACTTCGGTTCTGACGCCACCAGTCAGGTGGCGAGTCATCTGATCTCGGGGATAGCATTCCGGCTGCTGCGGCACTTGTACAAGTTGCAGCTGGGGATTTGGTGAGTGTCGTGAGTGGCACGAAAAACCTACAGGATAACCTACAGTCTGACTGCAGTCTCTGGATGCCGGCGTTTCTAGTGAGAGGCCATGGTACAACGTTGATAACATGCCGGAGATCCCCGGGCCTCTTCTCTCGGACCGGCGGTGCCCGACGAGTCCGGCTTCATTTCGACATGCCGACTTCTGCCGGGGACTATGTCGGACCGACACCGGGGAGCTCGGTTATAAACGACGGAGTCGCCCACTGCCATGCCCTTCCGCCCGTCACCATGACACAATGGCCGTTAAATGCTCGTGCGTTCTATAGTTTTGTTTAATGAGCCAATTCTCAAACATAGGCAGAGGAGTACGTTGGAGATGGTCTCAATGAAGGAGCCGAAATCCCTGGTGAGCTCATCGTCACGGAGTTGTGAGCACGATCATTCCGATATTCATCATTATCTAACGCATGGAACAGGGCCCCCGCTCCAAACAGCGGCGACGGAATCTTCACGTTTCCCTACCTCACTTCCACTACCAATCATCCGATGATCCCTCGTGAGTCCCACCGTATTTCTTCCCAGAGAGTTCGATTTTCAGGCTATTCAGATGATTCCATTGGCGATCCGAATGCTAGCGATGTAGGTCCTGGCCAAGGTGGTGCGTCTTCATTGTCCCTACTAGTATACATATACTGTTGTTTCACGCATTTCCAGCCGTCCACGGCTCGGAACATGGTGAGTGCAACTCTTTGTTGCGTCTCCTTGACTAATGAGCCTCAGAAGAAGTAAATTCGCCCCAAACACAGAGAGACGGCAAACAGTTGCCCGGTATTTACGGGTATCATCGCACGGCTGACGACTCATCTAATTATGTATGCAGCGTTCGGGAATCCTTGTTGACTCCCTTCGAGATATTATCGGCGCGATGGAGGCTCCACACCCACAACTGCCCTCATACACTAGCAGCGAAGTCATATACGGACGATTCTTGGGCAGGTTGGATTCCGAACTGGCGTTGAGTCGTCCCGGCGAGCTCTACGCCGCTACGGCGAGTTTTGTCTTGGAAGAGCAGGGGCAGACCCGGATGCGGTTGTTCTTTGCAATGCAAAAGGAAGTCACCATGACACCGCGGGTACACCCACAGCATAGTTCGGAACTCAAATTTTCGGTTTTTCGCGAGATCTGTTTTCTGGGGTTGCACCGCAATCGTCCATTCCCTGGATGAACATCCAAAGCGTGGCCCAGGAACTGCCGGCGGACTTTCGAACTCATGCATGGAACGTACTCCTGCTGCTGCCTGCTGATCCACCGCGCTCGCCACCTGTCCAGCACGTGAGTCCCGTTCGCTGTTCCTTCCATGGCACTTGCTTATTCCCCATTTACCCAGGTTGTTGAGTTTTCCGTTCCTGGCCATCCCAGAATCTGTTTAATTTTTCACAGAAATTACTCCTCAAGTCGCTTTCCACATTTGCGAAAAACGTGAGCCACATCTAACTAAAAACTCATCTGATGTCTGTTTCAGATTTCTCCATCCACGTTCCTGAAGTCCTTCTTCAAATCAGATCCCAGAGTTGACCCTCCTTTTGTGGTGCATTATTAGTTTTCGCTACGCTCTCGTAAATGACGGCGACGCCGCTCACTCAGTCCAGATTTTGCTTCGTAAATTCACTGCGGCGAAGCCGAGAATGAACAGCAAAAATCTGGAGAGGAAGGAAATGATGAGAGGCGCTGCTAAACGCAGAAGCGCGGAGCGCTTACCTTGTGCTGGGTGGTAAAGGCGAAGCCGTGGGCAGCACAAGGAAATTTCCAACGACTATATATTGTCTCGGATCCGGCCTCCGCTAACTCAATAGCACCGAATCAAGACATGCCGATGAAACGGAGGGACAAGGTCGATTGACCTATGGATAGAAGATATGGCGGTGCCATTATAAATTGTTTTTGAGGCGGCGGAGCTGCGTATCACGCGTCGGGTGGGCGCAGAGGCCTCCGAAAAACCTCCCTACCCCCGGAATCCAATTTTACTCCAAACAATTGAATGCTTTAATTCACATTTTGCACCCCATGCCCGAGGATGGCAGTTTGGGTCACATGCTTCATAATGCCATTTTGAGCTCTCACCCACTATTGAATGCTTCAATTCGCATTTTGAACCCCATGCCCGAGGATGGCATTTTGAGTCACATGCTTTGTAATGCCCACTCAGCTCACTTCTCCTTCAGACAAACTCACAATGCTCCACAGATCCCCCAATTCCTCAACATCAACTCAACACAGTTCGATGCGGGGTAAACTCAGTTCAACTCAAGTCTCTGTTACATAGATTTTTATGTGGAATCATGTTCGTGGGCCTGAAGCAAGTCCTCAGGGAGTCGAACACAAAATTAACCGCCAGCGAACTGAGTTGGGCAATATTTCTACTCGTATATTTGGGTGTATTCTGCTTCCTGTTTTTCAGAAGTGGAATGGGTATTGATGTGTTTGTGCAATCACGTTTGTGGGCCTGAAGCGAGTCAACAGTTAACACCTTACAGCCTTTTGCGGAACATAGGGCGGGCACGTTTTTTTCTGTTTTTGTGTTTTCGCTAGGAACGCTCTCCTGAGCTCAATTCTGGTCAGATTGTCTTGAGACAGAGTGCGATAGAATCGCAGTCAAAATCCGTAGTCAATCCAACACCGGTATTTTTGATATCATTACATAATAAAATTTTCACCAAAAATTCTCGGTTTCCGCTAGGAACGCTGTAGCAATAGGAGTAGTGCACCAATTAAGCTAATTCTTGGATATGTTATGTATCACATGTGGTACTGGTCAACTGTACCATTTCAAAATGTTATCACCGCCAAATGGTGGTATATACCTCCATTCATCGTGATGTGTGAATATGTACCTCACAAGAATGTGTACCAAATCAAGATTCATGGCTAGATCGAATATGTGAGTGTGATGTTGACTAGTAACACATGTAATACATGACATATTCAAGAATTAGCTTAATTGGTGCACTACTCCTATTGTTACAGCGTTCCTAGCGGAAACCGAGAATTTTTGGTGAAAATTTTATTATGTAATGATATCAAAAGAACCGGTGTTGGATTGACTACGGATTTTGACTGCGATTCTATCGCACTCTGTCTCAAGACAATCTGACCAGAATTGAGCTCAGGAGAGCGTTCCTAGCGAAAACACACAAAAACAGAAAAAAACGTGCCCGCCCTATGTTCCGCAAAAGGCTGTAAGGTGCGAATAGGTTCAACCGTGACAAATGTGACCATTCGATTCCTCCAGAATCAAATGGACCCTCCCGAGCGCGCACCTGAGTCTCAGAACAACGCAACTCGGGATGGTGGAGGGCTTCTACAAATTGTCCGTGAGTTGCACTCGGATGGGAAAGGGTTCAAGGCAGACTTACGTGCTGAGTAGCGAGAGATTGAGGGGACACCTTGACATGAAATCCACTCACCTTACAGTGGAGGCGTCGAGTCCAGCTCTGGACAGATGAATTGATAAAAAACAGGGATGAAAAAGACGAACGATGAGTGGGAGACAAATGCGCACAGCTTATCTCCAGCCAGAAGTCCGTGGCCACGGAAGTGCGCGCGAATTGCGATGAATGAGAACAACCTGCCCCAAGGAAATGAACCAAGTCTCAAACAAATCTGAGAATCCAACACGGCCGTAGGTGTTCCGGCGGAAATGAATGATGAAAGAAAAGAAAAAGACTCAGCTTGCGCCTCCCAATGACTCGGACGCTAAGGTCATTAAGGTACATGAAATACAGTACTGTCGGCAATATGAAGAACCGGAGTTTGCTCTTGAGTTTCTTTCGGATCTTGGGTGCGTCGGGATATGATTAGCGAGATAGAGAGATCTTGGGACCCCGTAGCGTGAGCCTCTGAGGTTAGTCTGAAGAGCGAGATCGAGCTAGGTGTTGAATATCGCGCTTTGAACACGGCAGGATAGCACGATGTTGGTAACGAGACAATGAGCAAGTAGTGTAGCTTGATTGCGAGCTTGACCCCTAGGTCTTCAAGGTGAGCGGTCTTGCGGATTCGTGAGCTTGGGGTTTGCTAGTGGGTTGACCTTGGCCTTGACATCCTTGCACCAAATACAGGAGGAGAACCATATACTGGAGAGCAGAAATAATGAGGGGGAAAAAGGGAAGGAAGCAGAGCCAGGCTTCGCAGGCTGCTCTTTTTAGTCCGCTTCGAGCGCTGGATGAATGACGCTGTTATGGCGTGAAGCGGCGTCATACCGCACCGCCCATGGAACATCCAGAACTGCGGAGCCGATGAACGCCTCAAGGCAAATTGTCCCGATGAACTTGGGTTGAACCAAGGTTGAACTATCCGTTGAACTAAGCTCGGCACTTGGAGGAAAACACAATAAATGGGGAGAGACACAGTGAACCTCGAGCGATACCACTTGTAGAAGTTGTACGGCTATCAGGAAGGTGTTACGTTGCGGATTTTAACAGCTTCGGAAATTAGCGCACAGCGGTGGTGTGTGAAAATAAACATGCACATACTGATACGAGGCATCTGCTTAATACATGAGGTATTAGGTTTCTTCTTCCATTTTTAAACTCCGCTATCAGCGCCTCGGCTCCACCCGCTTTTTAACGCTCATTCAAGCGCTGGCGAGGTCCAATCTCCGCGGTCCACCGCGCTCTTGTACGGATATGTTGACGGACAAAAATGTGGATTGCAGGTGCTCCCTTTGAACGTGGCATCCGGAGACCTTCGCGCTCGTGGGATAAAGCCGGGCTAATTCAAGTCGCTCAGAGCCCCGATTCCAATTCAATAACCACACACCACCTCCAGAGAATAATCCGCAGTTTTCGCCGCGGGAGTCTTCATCAACTCAGATGAATCGAAGATCGAGCTCAAAACCAGGACTGGCCGTCATTGGTGCCGCCGACGTCGCGGAGAGCGTGTTCTCACCATGGAAACTGTCCAGCCTCGCGAGGCCCATGGGGTCAGAGGGATAAAAATCAATGTTTGGGGTGCCATCCACCCAAGGGTTTCAGCGAGCTGGTGCAGGTTGATGGAAATCTGACTGCTGTGCAGTATGTTGATATCCTCAGTCGTGCATTGGTCCCGCTGTATGACCACTACGAAAATCGGGCACACACCTTCCAACAGGACAATGATCCCAAGCACATATCGCGACTCGCAAAGGCATGGTTCCGCGATCAAGGCATCACTGTGTTCCCATGGCCTGCCAAGTCTCCGGACCTGTCTCCGATTGCGAATGCCTGGGCACAGCTGAAGCGGGAAATTCGCATGCATCCACACTATGCTGATGTCCAGTCTGCGGAAGCGCTCTTCCGATTGGCGCAGGAGATCTGGTTGTCGCCGGAATTCAAGGCATATGCAATCAATTGTTACAATTCTTTTCCCCGTCGTTTGGAGGCACTGAAGGAGAATAATTTTATTTGGATTGACTACTAGTTATATCTTGACCTAAAACACAGTCTGGATGTTGTATATACTCGAAATACTTCTTGGTTTGCAAACTGTGCGCGTTTTGGTGGCTCGATTAGATGGCCATCAAGAAATTACCATGTCGGGAAGGGACATCATTTTTCGCCATGGCTGTAAACCCAAACATAATTGCTGAATGTGCCCAGTAATGGATAGCCCTGATCATTCCGGTCATTTACAGCTATTCAGCTTCTGCTCGGAGGCATTTCTGGCCTCTCCAGCGGCCAATCGGTACTTACATTTTGAAACGCGTGACTTGACTTTGCAGACTCTTTCAATTGCAGCGAGGTCCCAGACCCATTTTCTGAGGCGCATTAGTTGCTTGCACGTTAGATTAAACTGACTTGAATGAGCTTGAATGGTGGTCCACCCCAGTTTGTGTTAGATTTTATCTTCCAACGCAACTCACAGCTTGCCCAAATTGGCTCAAAAGTTTCCAGGACGAAGAATGCCGCATGGGTTGAGACTAGTGCGAAGAGCAACCTTAACCTTTGTCAGTCATCGATTGGCCCCCTGGACACGCTGCTCACACGTGATGTTAGCCCAGATTTTCGAGCTTTGCCTAAGCGAGACGAGAAGCAAACACCCCGTACTGTACCAATCTGTATGACTGAAACACTTCTTGGACTGTTAC
>JARKIC010000848.1:0-182635 GCA_029378375.1 Mycena olivaceomarginata
TCCCGCTAGAGTTCATCGATGCAACAACCTGAACAACATTTGGCGGCTTGACAACCCTGCTCTCAGCTCTGAGCCTCTGACTTGCCTCTCTGACAATGCCCAGAAACATCAGGCGCAGTCTAGCCTCTATGATCTTGGGTTTATTTTCTGCAACAGTTCAACTGTGTTCTGTGTTTCCTTTTCGGAGTCTTACTAGGTCTTACTCCTTCTACATAGTCAAATTTAAATCTGATGTGTTGGTTCAGCCCAATGCGAGTGGTCGACGCGTCAGCGTCGACCGAGCGAGCTTCGGGCTGCCCATTCCGCATAATAGTTTTTAATAGTTTTCTACTTGTTTTTCGTTCTCACAATATAACCAACCATGCTAATTTTGTGCGGCACAACACATGTGTGCCGGGGCCCGGAATCAACACTACTTTGTGCAGTATTTCCATGATTGAAATCAATCGGTAGCAGGCCGTACCGCTTGTCGGCCTTACTTGCTTTATGTTGGCTCAAGTCTTCAGGTGTGTTCATCTTCTTTAGCTTGTGCATCCGGCCCATTCGAACCCTTGTAGAAGCACGAAATTGAAGCAACGGCATTGTTTCCCTCAGTCGAAATTCACGTAAGTAGGGCCACGTACATTTAAGGATCATGAAGTCTCCTTCAAGTTGAAGGGCCAAAACTGAACTGAGCAGAGATTCGAACACTCCACGCTGTCTCCTCAACCTCGCCAGGACTATATTTGAGATTTTACGTGGCCCAAGGTGAGCTGGTTGACGCGGCAGCATCAACCAAGCAAGTTTGGGACCCAGGGCTGCCCACCATCCCATCAACGGGTTATGGCCGTTTTTTTTGGCATTTTAGGCCAGAGATGGTACGAGACGGTAAAATGACGGCCATCAATGGGGACGGGACAGTAGTGACAGCCGAGCTGATACTCGATTCCAAATTGGCCGGTGGGCCGAGGTCCAGTGCCTTCTGTGAGTGGTCTGCAACACCCAAATTATGGGAGTTTGGACTTGCCTGCCCGACAGAAGAAGATTTAAGCTCGGCTGAATCCCAATTGCTGTGATGGCTGCTAAAGTCTTGGTGGAAACCAAGTGAAACATGACTCTTTAACCCAACTACAGAGAGATTTGAGCTGGGCATTGAGGTGCTTTAATTAGTGAAATGCTGGGTACCAAACCACTGCTGACACGTCTACAGCCATCAACGGCTGCCCGCCCCCGTCCCGTAAATTGTTTTGCTCGAAGGCTCAACGGGACGGGACGGCATGCCGCTGCTAACGGCACGTAAAAAACGGGGACGGTGGGCAGCCCTATTTGGGCCGCCTTCGAGTGTGTCTAGTGCTCTAGCCCAATACCCTTCACAGAAGCTTAAAGAAGATTGGGTAGCGGGCTCTGCCGCTCGCCGGCCTACCCACCTTATGCCATCTGATGGCAAGTTAGTTTGGCTGATCGCCCGTAAAGTACAGTAAAGTACCGTAAAGTTAGCCCCGCCAAGTCAAAGGGGCGATCAAAGTTAAAGTTAGGTTACACAAGTTACTTTATTCACTCTCGCCCATCGCCTTTCTGCGGAGCCCCACTTCGTGGAGCATCCGCGCGATGAGTTGGCACTTTTCCTGCGAGTTTGCGTGAGGCAGTTTAAATGTTTAACTATATAAATTATTGGCAACATTTATTTAGAGGGACTCTGTTGCGGGCGCCGGCCCGGGCGGCTGGGGTTTTCCACCCGAGACCCCGACCGCTGGCGCGGGGCCTCGTGCTCGCCGCTGGGCCCACTGCGTGGGGCTTACGCTCGCCGCGGGGCCCACTCCGTGGGGCCAAAAAAAGACTGTCCGTTGGCAGGATCGAACGAGTGATCTTCACAAAACAGTAACAATGCAAGATCTGGCATCCTTAACAACATCATAGAAGAGACCATACGGTAAGCGTCGAATTTATGGGGTCTACGTGCTGGGACCGCTGATCCGCAGCACAGCCACCAAAGTTCCAGGCGTGAGTTTGAATTCCACTAATGCATGGGTCAAACCGCAGCTACGGCCGGCCCGGCGGGTTGTTTATATATTAGGACCACTGACATCTGCTTCGTGCTCAGCGTCCTAATCCCTACCATCCCTCCGCCCCCGTCCAGTTCCTTTGCCGCACACCCCGGCAGATGGCCCGCTCAATGACCGTTACATTCCTCGGCACCTGCTCTGGCGGCGGGCCCAACGAGTCCCGCAACTGCTCGTCCCTCATCGTAGACTGTCTGCGAGACGGATCGCTCTGGATGGTCGACTGCGCAGAGGGAACGATTAGACAGTTCGATTTTCAGCCCTGCGACACACCCGTCCGGCTCAAGCCCCAGAGTGTCTCCAAGCTCTTCATAACGCACATGCACGCCGACCACACCATGGGAGTGGTTACGATGCTCAGAAGCGTCCTTTTTGCGTCTTCCATCGATGCAAATACCCCTGTTCCCGTGAGCGCACCCCCCAAAATCGAAATATACGGCCCCGCAGGAATCCGCACATTCGTGCGCTCCATCCTCCAAATGACTCTCACCCACACCGCCGAGAAATACGTCGCCCACGAGCTCCTGCGCCCAGAGGATACACCCACACCCTGTGAGCCGCCGGAGGTGATGCACTCAAGCGAGCTCGCAGGCAGAGACATCCGATGCTCGGATGCGGCTTCTGGAGAGCCTTCACGCAGGGAAGAGGGGCTCTCGGGGACGTTGTTGTCGATGCTGGGCCTATATTACACCGCGATCCGTGTCTGGGCTATATCCTTCGCGAACCAGTCACACCTGCGCGAAAACTTGTCATCCTGGGCGATACGTATGGTTGCGGACATAACCTCGTGACAAGTTTGTGTCCAAATTTGGTAACCCTCATTACATGCTTGGAAAACCTTTGGTCATCCATTTGAGAGTGTATATAGCACAGTAGGAAGGCCCTTTAGATATTCTACGGAGCAGAACTTGCAAAATCTAATTATTATTTTTTGGCGGAGAAGTTTCGCCATTTGGTGGCTGTGCTGTGGCTGTGCTCGGCCATCAAACCACCTCTTCCGGGCCTCGTGGTCCTCATTGCCTCCTTACTCCTTCCCACTATGCCCAAGGGTCCTCCAAAGCGATCCACTGCCCCCAGAGGCCCCGATGGGATGTTCCTATCAACCCAGTCTCATCCCAATACCTCAGATGAGAGTGATAACCTCAGCAGTGGCTCTGATAGCGACATAGAGGCATCGGAGTCTGATTCTGAGCTCGAGCAGGATCCAGATTACACAGAGGACTGGGTGGGGCAACCACAGCCCACTACATTTGAGCAGTGTGCAAATCGCTATGCTTCCGTCTATCGGCTAGGTGTTACGGGACCGATTGCCGAGTTCTCAGTCAAACAGTATCGTTCCCACCGCGGAGTTCAAGCAAGGGCCTTGGATATTGTCAGGGTCGAGTGGGAGAAAAGAAAGGCAAAGGTTCACACTTATAAAAAGTCGGCCATGGCAGCAAGTTAGGTACATTAACTTTGAAAATTTTCATCCAAAGTTTAGCCATTTTCAACCCTAGGCTAGGGTTAACCCAATCTCTCTGAAACGAAAATTTTGAAGGTAAACCAACCCTATGTTTCCTGCTAAATATCAAAGATCTAAGGGTTTTGCTTAAAATTGCGATTTGACATGAAGAAGTGTCCGCAACCATACGACCCGTCCCCCATCATCCCGTTATGCACCGCGCCATCCCTCCTTATCCATGAAGCGACGGATGCACACATTCCACGAGAAATCTGTCCGAGGAACAAACGAACGCCGGAGACTGTACTCCGCACCGCTCTCGCTCGCGGACACTCTATCCCCAGTATGGCCGGCGAGTTTGCTAAGACTATCGGTGCGGAGAAACTTGTCTTGTCCTGAACCTCATTGGCGGCAGGTTCCCTGCACGGCGGCGTGATCGCGATACGCGGATGCATGTTATGCGGGAGATGGAGCGCCAGGCAACGGAAGCCTGGGGTTCTGGGCAGGATGCGGTGGCGGCGTGGGATTTCATGCGTGTCACTATTCCAGCGCCAGATACGGAGACGTTTCCGCGCCAGACCTCGACCATGAAAAGGAAGCGGTCACACAAATTTAATGGGTGACGAGATACAGAAAAGAAACAGCCAGTAAGTCCGGCTACAATACAAGAGCTTTCTGTAAGTACTAGAACTGTACAGTCGAAGTCCTAATAAGCTATGGTTCTAATAAGTTAGTCATAAGTCCCAGTAACCCATGGTTTTGGGTTCTCCAGGTTCCATGCTTTCAACTACAGCTCTTTGCAGAACTTAGGGTGCGGACAATTTTTTTTTTTTTTTTCCCCACGATTTCCAGCAGAACCGGCGCCACGGGCTCAATTCTGATCGGATTGCCTCAGGATTGGGTGCGTTTGATTCGCATTAAAACTCTGCAGTCACTGAAATTCCCCCTTTTTGATCCAATTATGTGATGAAATTTCTTCCGAAAAATCTCGGTTTCAAGCAGGAACACTGTAGCACTGGAAATACTGCCCCGATTGGTCTAGTTTTTTGGTACCAGACACAATTACATACTCTTCGGTCAATGGCTTGTTCCTATAGGCAATATGTCGAGTGATTGTGATTCGGCGCACACTTTAGCGAGGGGGATATTCACCTGGCTCCATATCTTGCCTCCTTTGGCGGTGGAATCGCGAAAATGAGTGCCATCCAAGCGTGAGGACTGTAGCCGGGCGACCTTCATATCAAATGATGAACGTTTGACCGTCCGAGTCCAGCAATTTTTTCAGGCTCATCTCCATATGTAAGGCATCGATTTCCAACATATTCTATAATTTTATCATTTTGATACCTCCCTCAGTTGGTGTCAGACACCACATCCGCCTAATATTTGTGGTATCAAAGTCCAGGCGTCGGGTTCTCAGGTGCATGACGGAGGAGCGGATTTGGATATCCAGGTATGTTTATTCACTCCTAAAAACATACCTGCAACTTTATTTGGCCGGTCAAGTCCTCTGGCTCGCATGCGGGCCCCATTTCTTGGGCATGACTGATCCCAGTGCTCATGCCTCGCATTAGAAACACTTTTCTCTGCCATGTTTATAGGTCCTTTGTACCGTTATAGTATTCAAAAATGCCGGCTTATGAACCATTAACATGATAACACTGCAAGACCACCGCCGCACCTGTAAACAACAATTTGCACATGTGGCCAGGTGGGAACTCCGACAGAAATAAATTCACCGAGCTACGAAGAAGTATCCAAAATGGCTCCAACTAGGCTCAAACTGTTCGCAGGAAGCGCGCCTGTTCTCTAAGGTCCATAGGGCCTGGGTGAGGTCCTCAATACGGCTACCAAAAGGCCAAAACATCTAAGGTGGCCAAGATCCCCCTCACAGATAGTAATCGTTCCAGGAAATTAATCTGCCCGCGCTGGACTAGCTGTTGATTTCGAACATGCACCATCATATTCCGTAGTAGTGCGGTTCAATTTGATTCGGATTGTATTTTCTCATTTGTACCCGGTGCTATTACCGACCCTTCCTATTTTCGGGCTGAGACCGGGTACACTGTACCGTAATCAGGTGCCTGTGGATACTTAAGTGCGTCGTATAAGTTACCTTCCGGGTCGGGAGCTGCTTAACAATCCGATGGCCGTAGCTGATAGCACAGAAATAAGCCAAAGATCAGGTACCACCGTCGAACTCACTATCATCACCTTGTACCGTGAGGTTATCGCCCGCATCTGCCGAGTTGAGACTCATCGTAACGAGCCACATGAGATGATGGCACGACTCACAGGTGCAGTGCAGGGCTGGGAGTATATGATAAGATGACAAGATAAAACCAAATGAAAACACGAATTTAAATTACCTTGCGGCGGGATATCATCGCCCAAAACTATGGCAGCTGAAGCACCTCGCGTCGAGCTGCTAGTGTCTGGAAATGAAATGATGCGAATTGCAGTTGGTGAAAGTAAATAGAGCGGCTCACCAAGACTTGGTGACTGACAAGGGTGAGATATGAGATCGCATGCAACAACAGAACGACCAACTTGAATGGGATTTTTGTGAAGAACCATACACGGGTGCCCCAATGCCCGCCATTGTTGAAGCTTGCTAGCAAGTTGCTTGCTGTTGATTTCCTCGCCGGACGTGGCTGTGACGATGACCGCAAGGTCCTTCGTTCGCCACAAGGCCCTTTCCCTTTCGCATAGCTGAAGGTTTTCCCGCATAGCTAAGGTTGCCCGTTGAGGTGGGCCACA
The DNA here is from genome assembly GCA_029378375.1 of Mycena olivaceomarginata. NCBI lineage: Eukaryota > Fungi > Basidiomycota > Agaricomycetes > Agaricales > Mycenaceae > Mycena > Mycena olivaceomarginata. Next base: position 6,241 of record JARKIC010000848.1, read on the forward strand.
TTTATCCAAGGCGCAACGGAGAATGACCTTTTTCAAGCAGCTGTTCAAGATATGGGGTCCACTTCATTCTTGTAAAATCCTATAGTATATGAGAGCAACGAGTGTCGGGCGTTGGGGGGGGCAGGTAACAACGGGCGACATTCCTGCGGTCCAGTTTATGTAGATACGAGATCAGATTCTCACGTCAGTTGTCGATCACCCTTATTTCAGCTTCGTTTGCAAATATCTTTTCATGTATCTGCCTTATTACCTCCGGGTACTCTAAAGCACTCCTAAGCTTAAGCACTCTACATAAAGCTTGCCCCTAAGATCTTTGTGAAAACAAATGAAAAACAGTTCGCCTGTGGGAACATCACGTAAGTATGTAGCCGAGGGCCTAGGGTTTGCGTGATATTTGCCATTGGCTTTGTGAATCAATTAACGCTCAATTAGAGCTTGATATCCCCATGCCGTGCTAATTTTTATGTGGAACGAGAATAGCATTCATGGGGTAGCACTGTAAATAGGATAATTCTACAGTGTTCCACCGGTCAATGAAACAGCTAAATTGTGGACCTGATATCTATGATTTCGTCCCCTTTCTGAAAACTCTGAGGAGGTAGAACATGTTGTATATCATGTAACTGCGTCCACCCAAATTTTCAGATCGATTCAGCCAGGCATGAGTCAAAATCAACTGTTTCAGTGGCCAGTGGATCAAATCTTCAGCCAAATCAAGATTTGATCTCAAGCTATTTCTCCTCTCCCAGACCCGTTATCAACTATCGGAATTAGCAGAAGGTGCTTTTATGTACTGTACTTGAGTATGATCTGCAATTGAGCCAGGGACCACCAGGGAACAGCTCACAACAGAGTGTTTCATTGACTGGTGGTGTTTCATTGGCCGGTGGAACACTGTATTTGGCACCCCCAGTTGCCGGGGGTGCCAGTGGCAATATAGACAGTTTCTATTTGGCAACCCCCCGTGACCTCATCAAATATTGATGGAAACTGATCGGCGCATTCCTACAATTCACTGTCCTTTATCCCCGAGTAACAACGATTTTAGTGGGAGTGGGACTCGTCCAGTCCCACTCCATCACTTAGAAAGTGTGACTCAGTCCCATTAATGGGACTCAACCCTATTACAGATGGCGAATGCATCCGAAGTGCGACTGATGCACTGATGGCAGTGATGCGTAACCGTGAAGCACGGAATACGTGCCACACCACATATGATCAGCTGCCAAGTATTTTATATTGCAGCTCAAGGCCATTGGCTGAAACCTAGTAAAGTCACAAAACAAACAGGGCAAATATTATTTTTGCAAGCAGGCTCCGGTGTATCAAGGCAAAAAGGATGTCCATCTGATGCAAAAAAAAGTCTCGTCAAAGGGCCCTGTCCCACTTCTGAGTGTCAGCATTACGACACAAAGATCGAGTCAAATGATAGCAACCGTTGAGGGAACCAGAGTTACAAGCAGGTAAACCATTTGAAGAGCCAAGCGAACACTTGGATATATCCGACGACTACCCGGCATCGCGGAGGAGATAGTTCTTCTGACGCCGTGGCTTTGTGAAATTCGGATTGCCATCCAGTTTGAGGACGTCATGAGTTGTGAGGCCTGGGACACTTTTCATGTTCCTGGCGAGAGGATACGTCTTTACGTCTCAGCATTTATTCCGAACTATAGCAGATCTAAAAGTTGCCGAACGCTGCTGGGATGTGCTGAGGTCTGCTAGATAGGCTCGATTCTGCTGGGAGTGTCTCACTTGTTTCAGGCACATATTCTGCAGTAAAAATATATATATTCAACTATACCACTACAGCGTAGCGTCGCCGGCACTCCTATTTGTTCGCACCTTCGAAAGGGGGATCGGCCACTGACAGTGGTGAGTATGAATCCGGAGGGCAGTAGGGAGTCGTACCAAAGAAATGATCTTCCATGGTCCCGGTAAGTTCATCGTACCACTTTGCGAGCGAGGTCAGGACATCTGGCCCGTATTGGCATCGCTCTGAGTCGTATGTGTTACGAGAACATAGTTGTATTGAAAGATAGTCTTTGAGTGCGTTGACACGGTACCCCATTTCGGCGATGCTAATGGTCTCCGCCTGTGATACAGCATTAATCCACTGCGACGAGGTTGCCGGTATACAAATTGTGTTGTGGTAGTCCTCAGAACAAATTGCATGGCGAGGGTAACACAATCATGTTCTGTCGTACTTGGCTCCATGACAAGGAGAGCGAGCAGAAACCAGCCAGAATGCGCCGCACATGAACAGGTGCGATCCCGTCCATTGGAAGCTTGGTAGGGTGGAACATATTTGTCGTAGTGGTTGGGATACGGGACAGTTGGATTTTATATAGCAAAGTCAGGAAGTGTCGGTCCTGACTTATCTCCGCTGCATTCAGAGCATCCGAAATCGGGAGCTCGTTGTTCCTGATACGTCCCAACCATTGAGCTACAGTTTTTACCCCTAAATCGTGGGCAAAACTTCTGCGACAAAGATGGTAAATGGCGACGAACTCAGGCGACGATAAGCCCTTTGGGTATTGATCGATTAAATTGCCAATCACAAGAAATGCCCAAGTTTCCCATGTCGTCATTTCGTATTTATGGGCAAGGTGGGCGACGGCCAGGATGTCCTGAAGATCTGTGATAGGGATCCGGGTTGCCTGCGTTTTAAGTGCTCTTCGCCCAAGGCTCAGTGTGTATACATTATCCGAGCAATTTACGACTGACGGGGCATAGATATATCTGAACAGGGAGCGGAAGGATCCTTCATCGTCTCCATCAAGGTGAATAGGCAGATCGTCGCATGATCCCTCGACAATCGAATCGGGAGCCTGTGGAAGGGCGAATAATCCAGAAAAGACTGGGGAGTCCCGGATGAGGTTATTTCCCTCCAGGACAGCTGTAACTTTGATTCTTGATACTCGATTAACCTAATTTTTAGCCACAGTGTCTTCTCACACGTTCTCCAGGGAATGAAATACTCTGATAGGGAATCTGACTAAAATTGACTCCCCATTGCTCCCTTTTGCGGGGGCATAATTTTGCTGTCCCAATGTGAAACACTCTATATGTGTAATGCTCTTTGGGACTTCCCATAAAGAGTCCCATCCCTCAGAGATCATGCATCTGTATAACATATCCAAGATTTAAGGCAACCTGAGACCTGTGTCCCGAGTTACAGCTGTCCTAAGCTGAAACGCGATGAAAACGGCAAAAAGGTTTATTTTTGATCTCATCAAAAATTGTAAGGGACCATCCCCTGCAAATTTGCAGTGCGAGTCGAACGCACCTACTCCTGAGAGATTCTGGCCAGAATTGAGCTTGTAGCGTGTGTTCTAAGTAAAATATCCCAAAACAGAAAAAAACAGCCCGCGCCTTATGTTCTGCAAATGGCTGTATAGGGTCATGTTTATAAAGCTGGTTTATAAACCGGTTTATAAACCGGCGTTTATAAACCCGGTTGAGAATTGTCAGGCCAGAATGACCAGTTTATAAATCTCTCGGCATCCGAACCGTCGGCTATCATTCTGGGCTTCCACCTCGCTCTCGACGATCGACTGCTCGCGCACCTCCAGACAGCATGTCCGGCTCTGGCGTCACCTACTACAACGAGGAGCTCAAAATGCTTCTCCGCTTACTCAAAGCTCTGCCTGACACCATCCCCGAAGGCGACCTCCACGACTTTCGGCATTACGTCCTCGACCCGATCAAGATGAAAGACATTGGGTGTGCGAAAACTGTCCTCAGTGCGAAGCTCAAGTCCTCGTTTGGTTACCGCGGTGGCCCCGGAGGCGAAGAGATCATAACTTCGTTCCAATCTCGTGGCCCTGCCCTGGAGGAAGTCGTGACCGTTCTTCGCGATCATATCACCGGGACTGGCGGCGCCAATCCTCTGCTCACCAAATGGGTCGATGACCTCACGGCGGGTGCAACTCACGCGATCGAACAGGCCGGAGGATTTTGACACCTGAGTGCGAGGCGGGGTTGGCAGCACTCAACGCTGTTGACTCGGACGAAGACATTTCCAGTTCCTCGCTGTATAGCACGGAACTTGAACAGCGTCGGGACGGTGTTGACATTACCTTGCCATTTTTCAGAGATTTGCTTTCAGATAAGCCAATCGATGGTGCGGACGCGATTCGGAGCATAGGGGAGGGCAGCAAAAGTGGTGGGAAGGCGAAAAATAAAGCCAGCAGCACGGTATGGGATGGAGAGGCCGAAAAAAATCGCATTTTAGGCACCCCTGTTTATAAACCGGTTTATAAACACCCTTCTGAGGACCCGGGAATATTAAACACGTTTATAATTGCTGAGGAATTATAAACATGACCCTATGGCTGTAAGGATTTGTTGACTTTGATTTTCCAGAGCTGTAGTCCTGCTAGCACGGAAGTTGAGTTGTGGATCGACTTTGTGGATTTTCTGGAGAAGTACTCAGTCGAGTTTCTGCTTGCAATAGCTATCGATAGGTCCCCTTTATAGAGGTACATACTCCCAATCACAAGTACGTTGCCTTAATCAAATCCGTGTCACGCGCATTTCCGTTTCCGTTGCCTCATAATTCACACGTAAAACCGATAATGATCACACCCCAACACAATATATTGCAAGAGAAAACACAAATGAAACTTTAGGGCTTCTGGTGGTTCTCTGAGTGGCTCTACTCAATCCGATTGACCACAAACCTAAATTAGGCTTAACGCGTCCAATAAGAGGGGTGGATTTCACTGCCTACCCAGAGAGCCCTAAGTGCCTTTTTTATACATTACAGGATTACTATCTGCGGATAGTAATAAATAGATACAAGCTGCACAATGGAATAACGGCTCATGTACTATGTCTGTGGTTCTGGGGAAAAAACGCGTTTTTTTCAAGTTGCAAAAAGAGGAAAAAAGAAGAAAAGGGAGGGAGACTTGGATACATACCTGGATTCTATGTACCTATTAAAATCGAGCCCAAAGGTCGCTATTCCAGCGCAAAAAGTAGCCCGAAATCTTGTTTGGACTGTCGATGCCGTCGTTCCGTTGATCATCAAGGCTTTCAAGACCTGTCACTATCGGAGTTACGGGCCTATCGTCAGCCAATGATTTTCAAGATATTCCCGGTCCTCTCACGTGCTGCCAAATCACGTTCCCTTTAGGGATCGCGGCCGTAGCCGTAAATACGGTTACGGTTAGTAAGTTACGGCTTTTATGGTGTCCCGTACCGTATAGGCTCTCAACAGGCCCGGTGACTTTACGGTACGGTACGGCTTTGTCTTTATCTTCTCCCCGGCCGGTAGGAGGATTATAGAGGCACTGGGAGATGAAGAAAGGTATGACCCAGGATTTTGAATCGCACACACCTTCTGCTGACGTTGTTCTCAACCCCGTAATGCGGCTTGGTATGGCTTACAGAACCGTACCGTAACCGTCCCGTAAGGCACTCAAAACCACATTTTTACGGCTCTTATTTATACGGTATGGTCTCGATCCCAGGTTCTCTTTTCACTCACCCCGCCTCTCTGGACACCGTTGCTGTCCTCTGCAGTCTCTTAGTGCGGCCCTCTAGGCTAAATCTAGGTGAGCTTCTAGCTATATTCTGGAGCCTCTGTGCACTCAAATCAGGCTACAAACCTTCAAGACTTTATACAACAATTGAAGAAAACTCGGATGTGAGACTTCGGGTACACCTCCGGGCAGGTCCCGGACTCAAACACATTACTAATTTCATCCGAACAGGTCACTTTCTTCCATCAAGAAACCAAGCCCAACACAATATTGGAATACCTGGGATTCAAATTCGAGTCGCGCCGGTGTGTGCTGCTACATGTGTTGTTCGTGAGGAGTTGCGCACCCTTCGATATCGAAAAATTCCGAAGCTTTTTTTTAACAAGTTGAACGTTAGTAACAGAGTAATAAACTGAAAAAAAGTAATCTAGATATTCTGGCCCCATTGTGCCCAATAGGCAATAATTGTTGCCTCCGAGATCCGTGCTCTCTCGCCCTTTGCCATCGGAGGATGATCACAGGTACACAAATTTTTCCCACCCCTACCGTTGCACTCGAGGCGTCGAAGGCACATGCTCTTCACGCACGGTGCGCATCGCTTTGAAGCCCGCGATGTAGTGGGCTCTGGGGCAGGAGCACCGGGAAACAACTGTTGGCGTTGAACAGCTCGTTGCAGAGGTTGAATAGCAGGTGGAATGGGTAACGGAGTACCCGTAACGTCCAGCATGTCATGATCGAGGCGAACTGATGATTCTGCAGGTTCCAAATCCGTGAACTCCATATCCTGATCCTCAGCTGGGCGCCCTGCCATTGAATCAAAAGATGTCACGCCTTCGGGGACTATGGAAGTATTAAATGGGTGTTACCAAAAAATTGCTGAGGACTCACCTGTACTCGACAGATCAAGTTCGCCATCGGGAACAGCATTGAATCGAATTGCTGGAAGGACGCCTGCGTAGTTATTGTCTGAATTGAGAATGTTGACAAACTCCTGGCGGGCAGCATAGTTTGCACCCGCAGCGAGGGTGGAACGTTCCGAGGACCACAAGAGAGTTTTCTTGTGGTGCGCCTCGAGCTGTTGGGGGATTTTGTAGTAGAGCCGCAGATTGGACTCTGTAATTGTGCGAGACTGGAAATTCACTTGTGCATTCCACCAGCGGGTGAGCTTCTCGAAGTCAATATTCTTCCAGCTCTCGTGAGGTGGGTAGGTCTTTGTTCCTTTTCGAAAGTCGTGGCGATTGATATTTGCTTTGAAGGTAATATATTCCTGGTGCGTATGGACAGGTACCACCGCAGTAAGAACGTGCTGGCGGAGCTGGAGATACGGGTTGATGGGTTTTGTGGAAAGGCGGGTCAGGGTGTGGACAGGGGTATCACGGTGATGAGGTATTCCTGTGATGTGCAGACGAGGAAGGGTGGTTATATTGAATGTGTCAGCAAGGGATTTCGAGATGGGGAGGATCCCAATGGTCTCGGAGGTTGCAATTCGGGTGGAGAGCACACGAGGAAGAGGGAATGAAGTCTTTATGCCGGCTGTAACAGCGAGTTCCACGATCTCATCGCGAACCCAGATATCATGGTGCCCGCAGTATTTCTCACCGGTGCGATTATGGAAGCCGACCTGTGGGATATTAGAAAAAAATTGAGAATGAGAGAAAAATGAAGCTCACCTGTCTGTTTTGCCGGTGTATCCAATTGATTAGCAGACACTCAGCCAACTCGGGAGAGGCCCGCAGCGAGCCAAAAATCCGGCGGACTACCATATGGAAGCCGCCTTCAACAGAGTTGGTCCCGCAAACGTTGCGGTAGAGGTTAAGCCCATCGCGATCCTTTCCCATAAGATAGTAAAGAGAAATTCCGTTCGGGTCAGAGAGGTAACCCTTGCGCACGGTATCAAGCAGGTGGAGAACCATCTCCTTTGCCTTGTCAGAGAAGAAGGAGCCACAGCTCTTTTTTGTGGAGCACTGGATGTCTGCATAGGCATTAAAGAGTTTCTCGAGTCGCTTCAAAAGGACAGTGGGGTTGGGAATGTAGCGGCGGATACGTCGAATGAGAGCATCAGCTTTTGCACGCTTTGCATACTCCCAACTGATGCCATGTTGTGCGAGGACAGCACGAACCGCAAGTACATCAGACTTATCACAAATGAAGATTGCTTCACTGAAGTCATGAGCAAAGGCTTTGAATGCAGAATGCTTTTTAGACAGGAGCCGGAGGAGTCGGTCCATGGAATGGAAAGCATCGTCAAGCACACGGGTGGGGATTGCCTCCGATTCCCTGAGGAAAGTGAATGTCTCGTTCGAGATTCTCGATGAGACGGTCAACCGGAACATTCTGCCAAGTTTATGAAAATTTTGAGAGTTAATGGGCAGCTAGCTGACTTACATTGGCATCCCCGTTCGGGTCAAGCAGGTCAGACTCAATTCCTTGCATTGCATCTGAATTCTAAACACACTGTGAATAAAAATTGCCGAAATGTGATAAAACACTTACCGGCCCAATTTCAGGTACAACCGGACCATATCTGCCATCCTCGAGTTCTGAGTCAGCATTGAAATTGTCGTCTGACTCGTCAAAGAGCATGTCTTCAGACCAATGCTCGAATTCAAGTGGATCCGAGGATTGTGAAGTTGGAGGTTCATATGTAATGGTAAATTCAGTGTCGTCTTCGAGGGATGGAGGAGCTGCTGGAACTGCAAAGGCACGGGAAAGGGTAGCAGATGGAATTTGGGGTGTTTCGCCACAGGTATGAAGTTGTGAGGTTGTTACAACAGCATATGCACCATGATTGAAGATCCATTCCATTGTTTGCCCGTGTAATGCATGCAGTGCTCCAGGAACAAGGACCTGGAACCCAGTCAGTTTGAAATTAAGAGATGCGAAAATTTGACATACTTTAGAAATTCGGATGAGGGAGCGCGATGAAGAAACATTTATCCTCTTTGTATGACCTTGACTGTCCATCACTGCATCCAAAAAACCGAGATGCTGGGCTACAATTGAGCCCTCCGCGATTGGTTGACAGCCCAGGACCAAGGATACAAGTTGTTCATGAGTTTGTGCCTGAATCGGCTGGAGCGGAAGCCTGAGAGAGTTGCAAGAAAGAAGGGAGAGGAAGATCTGCCACTGGCAGTCAACCTCCGAGAAAAGATAATCATTCTGGGACAACGTGGTTGAACTGGACCAAGGATAAGGTGAGAAAAGGGGAGGGGAGAACGACTTCTTGAGAATGATCCCAGCCAGCGCAGGAAGAGAAGCTGATGTATCTTCGAGAACTCTCTTCAACTTCGCATATTTTCCAAGGTCAAGTATTGGCGCAGTACGAGCCTTCAAGATATCGTCAATCTCCTTCAGAGAGGACACTTGGGAAATTATTTGAAGTGCTGGTCGGATTGAATGGCCAATCTTGATTATGGATGGATTGGTAAGAATGGCTCGAAGAGATGGCAGAACATCGCTGCGCGAGGTAAGATCCGTAACCTGCGAATAAGTCAGGTCAAGTCATAGCAAGGATTGAAAAAATTCATCACACCTTGAAAATATGAATTTTATTTTTGGTTCGAAGCTGAATGATGTCCAAACGAGGGGATTCTCCCGGAAGCTGCTCCGTCTTTACTGCAAGTACAACAAGATGAAGCTGGGAGGAAGGCAAAGGAACAGCTGTGAAATCTTCAAGGAGGCCACTTGCTGCTTCCTCGATGTCAATTGAATCAGAGGCAATTATGGTATGTAGACGCCGAAGGTGTGAGCGTGAGGCAGCCAAATCAACCTCTCCTCGGGGAGTCATAGAGAGGGTGAGCGGGGTGTAAGGGATCGGAGTATCTTGATTACTCGAACGATTGACCTTGTGTAAACTCCCGTTTAAACTCGACTTACATCTATCTATCTGGCAGCTGTCATTCAGCTTGATGTTGCACGTTCTGATTCAGTCTGATTCTATCCTTGTGGGTTCCACAGCGATAGGAACGCCAAGCAGAACGCGGGTCATGTGAATCGCGAAGGCAGGCTGCGTTCAATGCCTCGTGTTGCATCTGGATGCTTGCCATTGGTGTGGCTGTTTATGAGGAGGATAGTTGGCGCCACAGAAGCCTGATAAATTCGAGATGTTGCTCTGAATAGTCGCGGAATCGGTTAAATGTCCGCCGAATATGGTTATTTATCATGGAGGAGCCGAGGAACTGGAGATGAACTGAGCCATGTGGATGCGCGCCGTGGTTACATGTACACCGTCAACCGTTCTGCAGATCTGGGCATGAAATGACTATGTGGGATTCTGATATACATCCGCCGCCGATCGAGGACGACGCGCGCGCGATTGTGCGCCGGGCGTGCCCGTGGACGGTCAAGTCTGCATTCACAGGGAAGGTGACGGAGGCGCCGTTCAATATCGAGACGTGCATGGAGTGAGTTGCGTCTTTCTGCCTTCCTCTCCTCTCCGCTTCGAGTTCTTCCTCGTTTTTGCTTGAGGCTGATTGCGCATTGAATTCACGCAGGTTCATAAACACGCACATCCGTGCGGACAAGAAGAACCGCCTCCTCCTGCGCACAGAGATGCTGGAGGAGGACGCACAGGTCGACGGGCCGGGGCCTATGGCTGGGAGGTACGGGTGCAGTGTGCGGATGCTCGGTAGCTGCGGGCCGGCGGGGCGCGGCTGCATTGTTCTCCCAATTCCAAACCAAGTGCACCAGACTAGCGCACCAGTTTATATATGTGCATCTCCGATCGGTTAGCCCGTGCCGTTCTGCTGTGGCGTTTCGTGAATCATATCCCCGCTTCCGACCGCATTCTGCTTCCTGCACTGGAGTGCCGTAACCTCATTCCAAATACCAAGCTCCGCATCCTGCCACCACGCCAATTCACTGCAGTGATATCAGCTCCTATGATCCGACCCCCGTCAATGGGCGCCTCTTCGACGCCTGGGAAACGATTATCGAGCGAAAATGCTCAGCCATCCTACCCTATGCGCAATAATGACTTAACCCGCTATTATGCCACCGCAGGTATTTCTTTTCTTTTCACATTTTTAGGTGTACCTTAGTGCCATGCACATGCTGCATTGATTTGCGGGAAGCCAGATGCCCATGCAAGCACCACGTGTTATGGAAAACAGGGTCACCATCACCCTTAACACGAGGTGCTTAACGGCAGCATTCTTACACACCTCATGTAAATAATGACACCCTGTGGGGTTATTGGCCTCAGCATGCTGGATCCCTAGGATGTTGATATGTTGAATCTAGGGTCGCTTAATTTTTGTGACCTAGCTTTCCATTGATGGTGGTGGGCTAACCACACAAAGTTTCATTATTGACATGAGGTGTGTAAGAATGCTGCTGTTAAGCACCTCGTGTTAAGGGTGATGGTGACCCTGTTTTCCATAACACGTGGTGCTTGCATGGGTGCTCATGGCATCTGGCTTCCATCATGGAACCCAGGACCCTGCAGTGGGAATCACACCCAGTAACGTGCACTGCATATTTTCCTCCATAACCTCTTGTGCCTGACAGAAGCAGTGCCATTCACATGGGACGTGAATCTGACTGATCTGAATGTGCCTCATGTCCCGTTCTAAGTATGCCTAGATTAACATACATATCAAATGATCACCACGCACTCCCCATCCAAGCCTTCGTCCCAGTCCAGGTCTAGAAGACAACATCACCAAAAGATATGTACTGTACTATTTCGACCGTTTATTCAGGTGACAAGTGACAGAGGGTCGCGAAATGAATGAATTTGGTACCGGTGACGGTGACGGTGAGTTTTGAGGCCCAATTACGCTCAAAAACATCAAAATTTTCGTTCTGGCATTCGCCGGACTGCCATTTATAGTAAAGTTGGGGTGATTGCCGAGAAATGAAGACCTTATCCAATGAACTTTTGCGGTGACCGGTGACATGGTGTGAATAAATGGTCGAAATAGTACAGTAATATCCTCTGGTTTGGCTGTCACACCACCGACAAGGCCAGTAGTTTATTGTGATGCATCTGAGATCACCTTCTCGTCCAAGTAAATAACACTCCGCATCCAGGATAATTCATAGCAAACGGCAACTCCAGGGGTTGCCTTGCAATCCGAAGTTTGATTGATCAGACTTCCTGATTGGGTGTGCTGCATGTGCGCCCAAGTATTATCGCTGCGTACCTTACTTCACTGACTTTCCTGAATTATCAGAGCCAAGATAACATAGTGTAGTACCCCCGACCATTCAGAGGAGGCGAAATTAGGGCGGATAGTCTCGCAATTCCATGGTTCGATCGGGTCTTTTGCCTAATTTGGACACCAAATGCAATCGCGGTTGCTCTCAGCTATGGTCGATGGCCTGCTTTTCTTGAGATTTATTTTCATTCAAAGAGGCTAATATCGTCCATTTTCTGCCAGCACGTGCGCTTTGGGGCTCGCAAGGAGGTTTGAGTCGATGCAGAGGATGGAGAAGGAGCAACAGGACTATTGGATGTGGAGGAGGTGCCCTTTGCACGGATGGATTTGAGGGTAGGGACGGTGGTAAGCTTCGGCAGCCGTGTGTATGCGCGAACCAGCTTCACTGATGGTGGTGATGGAGGATTTCCGTCCATTGGAGCACTCCAGGCGATAGTGACGAAGGTTATACGCGTCGGATGAGTGGTTTGGGGGTGCCAGCGATGGTAGAAACGTGAGAGGACGCGTCGCTGTCGCTTGTAATGAACGTGGGAAGGGATTCAAACTCCGATGATTATATAATAACGGCGCGAGCAATGACATGATCGAGCTTACTGACAGACTATAACAAACGAGGTACAAGTTGGTATTGTTATAGTGTCTGTTTAGAAGAGACTAATCGTAGCCGTGGAAGATTGGAAGTAACATAGATACACGGACGGGTTCGTATCAAGATGATGGGGGCAGTAGTGTTTGAGCCAAAGCATTACAAGAAATATGTAGTTCAAGAGGTGAAGATGGGGCCGCGTACAGCATGGGAAGGAAACACACGAAGCGCAAGTGCATGCAGCGGCGTCAGGCTAGCGTGATGCACCGGGTCCGAGCAGGGGGTACACAGACGCCGCATGCAAGAAGGACGCGGCAGCGGCGCGCAGAATAGATGAGGTGGCGGCGGGCAAGACCGACAGGGTGACAGTGATAAAGGAGAATGGACCACATGGGCAAGAATGTAGTGGAGGGTCCTTTCCATGATACTGTGCGCGTAGGTGGGATGTACTCCGTCGATGTGCGCGTATTCCCGACCGCGATGCCGACGAACCTCGGATGGCCTGGGTCCCGGGCGAGTGCGCACGGCGATGACGAAGGAACCTCGCACGATCAGCGGGAGATGAGGGGTGCACCGGTTCTTCATATGCGACATGTTCGAGGAGAGCTTGGGAGGTATTGCGTCACCATGTGAGGCAGGTGGAGGTAAACCCGAGCGCACGGCTAAGGCTGACTGCGTGGAGAGCGGGGGCGGTAGAGATCCAGCGAACGAGGTCACGAGGCAAGCAGGTGCGCAGGAATGCGACGGCGTGGATGCAGCAGCAGTGAACAGTGAATTGACATTGAGTTGTTCTGCACTGAGGTGGTGTGCCATGACTGGCCACATTTTGTTCTGCGGCCTTTGTTGAGGTAAGGAAGGCTTCCATATTATAGAAGATGGTTTTTTGATAGAAATGGGAATGATGAGGTCATTAACCACACCGAATATATGGCAAGTAGTTCCGTAACCGGGCCGGGCTTCTGTATATAAGTAGGGATTGTTAGAGTCGCATGACAACTTCTCCCTCCATCCCAATCATATGCCCATTACCTAATCTCTTGTCTTCGACCTATTCGTAGACGCGCCCAGGTTCTTTGCTTAACCTTAAGGCGTTTGGAGAGACAGGCGGGGTTTTTGAGGAAGGATGAAAAAGGGATGGCTTTATATCTCCTCGCACTATGTATCTTCCCCTTGTTCTAAACCCTCGAAGGGTCGTCCGCTCCAACCACACGGCTCTGACCGCACGACTCGTGAAAGAGAGGCTCATACGAGTCCCTGTTTGTCCCCCTCGTCGAGCGCACCAAATGTCCATATGCCAATGCAAGGTTGATGCCAAGGGCTCCATAACACCAGGGAGCCCCGCGTCACCGGCGGAGGTGGATAATATGCATCCGAGCGGTAGAGTTGATGCGGGTCGGATAGGCCGGTCTGTATTCGAGTGCGTCATTCGTTTATGCTTCGACCTTGTGAAGCAATTCATGCAAAGTGCATTTGACTCTTGTCATTCATAACCTTGGTCATTCAGAATAAAAAATGGTAAGTAGTTTCGTTATCATGCCCTTTCATTGGGCTTTCATTTTACAAATGTAAGCTCGAAATCATTTGGTGCCTTTCTATTCTAGTCTCATTAGGCTCCCGGTTGAAAGGGCCCTTTTTTGGAGGGGCAACAAAAATGGTACCGAGATTCCTCCATTTCGGCCAGTGTCTTCTAAAATGTCTCACAGGTGCCCGAGCTTGCCTTCGACTGGTTCAGGTGTCTTCAGCGAGTTCTAACTCACGCTGATGACGGCACGGTTTGGTGGCCTAGAATCGATAATCGGGTGGGTCGTGGTTTGCGGGGGCCAAATCGAATCAGAATTGCTTCATGACTCGATCGAGTTGTAGATTCTAATGTCACCCACAACTGGCACGCGCTCACACACGTCCTCTTTTCTTGCTCATATTATGCGCACTTCTGGACCAAAACCCTCAATTATAGGCGCGTACCTGGGCCTTTCGGCTAACCTCCACCGCGTTCTGACCCCCTCCTCTGCCGAGCTCAATCGAGCTGCCTGGACGCCCACAAATCTTTCGAGGTAAGCATCTCTCCCCTTTTGGTTGGGGCGATAATGAGTATCTCCTCCAGACCAACACGGCGGGCGGCCAGCGTGTACAAGGGTAATGGTCCGACCAAAATCCTCATGGTCCGTCTCTTCTGCCTCCCCTGATCGTGCTGACCGCTGCCAGAAAATGATCCTCATCAAAGGCTGGGATGTCACCGAGACGACGCTCAGAAACAAGCACTAAAGCAAGCTAGTCAAGGGCCGCGTGCAGTACCATGTTACTCAGTTCAAGATTGTGAGTTCTCGCTCGTTCTTTCCTTTCATTGGTTGATCCGATTGATGCTCAAGCCCGGCGGCGTACTCAACATCCTCGATCTCACCTCCATCATCACGAGCAAGCGAGCGATGGTCCTTTGCGCCCGCGTCGCTCTCATGGTGTGTGGCTTGTTTCTTTCCAGAATCGGCTTATTCACTGGAAATTTCTAGCGCGCTGTCTGTCTCTCGACAACAGACCTCGCCTATTACTTGTTATGTAGTAGCCGGAAATGTGCCAAAATTCAGGCTAACATGTGTTTATTTCGGACTCAAATGGTCATTTTCACGATGCCAATGAAGTGTGGGATGGATTTTGGGTTGACATCAAGTGCTGTATAGCTTGTGCAGGAATATAATCAGAAATCATCGTATTTTTGCCCTGGTGGCTGCCAGTACAGTGGTGCTCTAAATAAATGCCTGATTGTAATTTGCACAAATCCATCAAAATTGGCCCAAACCACCTGGTACACGCAAATGAGACATGAAATAGAGACCAACCGTATACCTGTCCATTTTCTTTTTTGAGTAATCCACCAGCACAGCTTAACTTGCTAAGTTGCTGAAAAATTAGTCAAGTGTTTGCTTATTCCACCCAAATCCATCCATTTTCACACAGTCAGAAATGTGTGACTTGATATGGAGAGCAAATTGTATGCGGCAAATTGCCAGATGATACCCAGCCCTATTTTGAGCAGTCTGGTGTGCTGGAAATTGCTTGGACCACTTTGCTCGATAAACCAGGTGTCACGAAGCTCTCCATATCGAAATTCGTGACTTGATATTGAAACGCGTGACTTGATATGAAGAGCAAATTGTATGCGGCAAATTGCCAGATGATACCCAGCCCTATTCTGAGCAGTCCGGTGTGCTGGAAATTGCTCGGACCGCTTTTCTCGATAAACCAGGGGTCACGGAGCTCTCCATATCGGGGACAATGAAGCTTTGATGGGAAAAGGCTTAAATCAGTCAAGGGTTTGCTTATTCCACCCAAATCCGTCTATTTTCACACAGTCAGAAATGCGTGACTTGATATGGAGAGCAAATTGTATGCAGCAAATTGCCAGATGATGCCGCCAAAAATAGTATTGATGACGCCAGTAGCCCGACCCCAGCTCAGAGTAGAAGGCATAATATTGATGGAACACCGTCCATTCACCATTCTGAAAGAGCCGATCATGCCGTGACACAACCTGTTGCACGTGAAGAATATGATCGGCATCCCAAACAACCCCATGTAGCCTGGTATTTGGTTTCGAGAAGAGAGTTTTGATGCACTTAATCCTGGAATTTTTGCTGATATTGCTTTTACCTCCTGTAAGAGCTCAAATACTTTATGTTCCTCCTCCGAAATGCCTGATACAGTATAGTAGGGTTCCTTGGATAGTAGGTACGGTCAGAGTAGACGATTCTGGGCGATTCTCGCCTCGATTCTGACAACGATTCTGACGTCGATTCTGGAATTCTTTTCCCATCAACATCGTGTGAGAATCGCTCAGAATCGGCTTTTAATTACAGCTATTTGCGGTACATAAGGCGCGGAGCGTTTTTTTTTTTTTTGCAACATTTTGCTTAGAACACTCACCATGACCTCAATTCTGGTCAGAATCCTTCGGGAGTAGGTGCGTTCGACTCGCACTGAGAATCCGCAGGGGATCGAGTACCGGCTTTTTTGATGTAATTATGTAATGAAATTTCTCCTGAAAAATTGTGGTTTCCATTAGAACAGCTGCACCACAATGAATACTGGGCCAATTGACTTAAATCTTGGATATGTTATGTATTAGAACTATTACCAGGGGACTATCAGGTTTACAGATCTAAATCCACTCAAATCTGCATGGTAGGCTCTACTTATGTTAGTACATAAATATGGTGTTTGGTAGAGTGAGTGCCAAATCACAATGAGTTGGGATAACACCCAAAAAAGATATACCATCCCCTGGCACTAGTTTTGATACATAACATATCCAAGAACTAAGTCAATTGGCCCAGTATTCATTGTGGTGCAGCTGTTCTAATGGAAACCACAATTTTTCGGGAGAAATTTCATTACATAATTACATCAAAAAAGCCGGTACTCGATCCCCTGCGGATTTTCAGTGCGAGTCGAACGCACCTACTCCCGAAAGATTCTGACCAGAATTGAGGTCATGGTGAGTGTTCTAAGCAAAATGTTGCAAAAAAAAAAAAAATGGTCCGCGCCTTATGTACCGCAAATAGCTGTAAATTACAGCCAGGATCGTGTCCAGAATCGTTGTAGAAGGGCGCTTCTACAACGATTCTGGAGGGCGATTCTGCATTATGACGATTCTCCCACGATAAAAGAATTCCAGAATCGTGTCCAGAATCGTTGTCAGAATCGCCCATTTAAATTCTACTCTGACCGTACCTAGTGAGACATCCTTGGGTATTATTTTTTTTAAAACTCCCGAGCGTCATCCCAGGTTAAAATTTTGTTACGAAATACATCCTATATCGAAGCCTCGTGTTCTGAATTAATTTCAAGCGCATAGACGCGTCGGTGGTGGAAGAGAAGGTCGTTTGGTCTAATTCATTGCCTAATCAGGTCATCAATCACTTTCCTTCTCGTTGATTGTCCATTAATCGGGCCACTATTGACCTGAACTATTTCCCTTATTAAGGTCAAACTTCTTGGCTGCAATCTCCTCTAAAAAATCGGGCAATCCGGCCGAGATAAAATGAGATCGCGCACACAAAAGACGTGACACCTTTGTGGGCACGTGATACATTTGTTGACAAGTGATCGTCCTTCTTCTGTCCGCGCCCAGCCGCGCCGCTGTCCGGTCTCCCACGCAAATCCGACCTATCCCGCCCTGAATCCGACTGCTACGGGAATAGCCGCCAAAAGTCAACCCACAGGAGCCGATGGGGCAGAATGATGATGTGTGACATCACGCTATCCAAGGAACCCGATGTGTGACTGTTCGGCCGTTGAGATCAATTTTTTTATCTGGCTACATTCTACACACTTAAATTATGAAATTTCGAGGCAGTATAGCTCATTATAAGTTCTAGTATGTACAAACTTAAATCCAGATTTAATTTCTTTGCATTGCGGACTTGGCATCAGAAACATCAAAGTGGGTATCCAAGGAACCCTACTATACTGGTATAGTAGGGTTCGATAAGTACATCCTTGGATAATTATTTTTTAAAAGCTCGTACCATCCTCCCAGGCCATACTTCCGTTTCACAGTACATTGTATACCCTAGGCCCACCTTCTGAATTAATTTCAGGCGCAGAGGCGCGTTGGTGCTTGAATGGGAGGTGATTTGGTACAAATCACTGCCTGATCCGGTCATCAATCACTTTCCTTCTCGTCGATTGTGCATTAATCCGGCCACTATGGGGCTGAAAATATTTTGCTTATGAAATTTCATCCTTTTAGCTATAATCTGCTCCTCAAGGGCGAGGCAATCCGCCCGAGATTGACGCGTCTAGAATTGATACAAGATCACGCACACAGAAGCGTGACATCTTGGTTTGTTGACACACTTTGACACGACCATCATCCTTCTTCCTGTCGCCGTGCCGCTGTCCGTGGCATCCGGATCTTCTCCATGGTCTCCCACGCTAAATCCGACCGTGTCAAGGGCCACGAGAATAGCCGCCGAAAGGAGCTAAATGTCAAAGCTGCTTTGCACGAGTACGAGAGGGAACAGGCGAAACCCGCGGAATTTGGGAAAGCAAAGTCTATTAAGGCTATTGCAGAGAGTCACAATGTCCCGTATGCTACTCTACACCGACGCATACATGGAGGCCGCAGTATCGGGGAAGCGAATCAAGAGAAACAGAAGCTCATGGTTGTCCAAGAGTGGTCCCTCGTCCAGTTCATCCTCGAGGCAGCCGAAAGGGGATTCCCCCTCTCCCATGCTCAAATCGTGCAGTACGTCGATGCCGTCCGCCAAGCCACACTCGGGACAGATTGTGAGGGGGTGGGAGTGAAATGGGTCTTTGCCTTCCTGGATCGACACCATCACGAGCTTCGGCCCTTCTGGAGAAAGGCACTTGATACCCAACGGGCGCAGAGCTTGAATCCCGAAGCTGTCAAATCCTGGGTCGTGTTAGTGCAGAAATATGTGGTGGACATGGGATTATCACCGGATAGGGTCTATGGGATGGACGAGAGCGGGTTTCTGACGGGTTACACAGGGAAAGAGCGGGTGATTGGGGCATGGGGAACAAAGACGCAGCACAAGCAGGGTGGCGCGAGCCGCCAGAACATTACCGCATTGGTGACAATCCGCGGCGATGGGAAGATGGTCATGCCGCTGATGATCATCTTCCCCGGTGTGAATTTCCAGACGACGTGGGGGAACGGGAACACTATCAAAGCATTGTGAGTCTATTCAGCAATTGTACACAACGGAAAGACTCACCTCGTGCCGACACATTCAGTATTGCCAAATCCGTCAATGGGTGGACAAACGGGGAACTTGGATACCTATGGCTCACCAAGGTCTTTGACCCCGCGACCAAGGCCGAGCCCAATGGGCTCCCCCGTGTTCTTCTGCTTGATGGCCATAGTTCGCACTACACGGAGCAATTCGTCAACTTCGCCCGGGCGAATAATATCATCTTATTCGGGTATCCCCCACGTTGCACCCACGCCCTTCAGGGGCTCGACGTCGTGTGCTTTGCCAAGATGAAATCGTGCTGGCAGTCGAAGATCATCGCGTTTGAAGCTGAGAAGATGCGCGAGGTGTCAAAGGCGGAATTTCTGTCGGTCTGGGCCCCGGTGTATGTCGAAGCCTTCGACGAGTCAACAGTTCATGCAGCCTTCAAAGTCACGAGGGTACCCATAGGGTGGGGGGGAGGGGGGACAAAACAGTGTAGCAAATAGCAGTGTGCAACCCAAAAAATGAAAGATTTTCCGGGCTGTGCCCGCATGTATGGAACCGGTGTATTCCAGGTCATATAAATAAAAAGACAAGTACACAGTATGTTTATATACCCAGCCCTGCAGCAAACAGGCCCTGCACAGGCCCCCAAATCCCAAAAATTCCCACCCTGGCGGGTGTGACATGGAAAACAATACTGGGAGCATCCAGCCAAACAAGAGGGTTCTCCCACCGAAAAAAGGATGGGTGGTCCCATGCAGAGAGATTACTACTGAAGGGAGCTCCCACGGCCTGGGAGCATATCTGAACTACAACCAAGATGGGGACCCATTTAGGGTAGTCATCTCAGATATACACAACCACCCCAAGTGGGTCCACAAAAGTGTCTGCCTGAAGTGCAGCCTCTGTGCGGGACGTCCGAGTACTCGGATGGCCGGGAGGCATAACACACTCGGCGCATTCCGCGCTAACCATAGATTCTCGTCATATCTCGGCGGCAGCGAGAAACAACCGAGAGTCATCGTCGACCACAACTCTGGTGTGGCTAGAGCGACCTGCCTCCAGTGTGTACAAACACGGGAGACAGATATCGGCGCGTTTTTTTTGGATGGGACCGTGGTGAGGTGATTCGGGAGGGCAAAGACGAAAATCTGTCCCAGGATTGCAACGATGCGGTCCGCCCTTGATGATAGCAAAAATATCATCAATGTAGCACTTATAGAAGAGGGTAATGTTCTTCAGTTCTTGGAGCGCGCCGTCTTCGTACTTAGCGAGAAAAGGTTGGCATAGGGCGGAGCCGTTGCCGTTCCCATCGCGGTGCCAATTACTTGACGGTACGTTTTATCAGCGAACTGGACATAGTTGAACTTCAGGATGAGACGTAGCAGCAGGACAATCAGCTGTTTCCGGCTTGGGAAGTTCAGGCTCGAGGCCTCTTCATATGAGTTGAACATCATATGGCATAAGCATGATTACGCGGCTGTCTCTTCGCGAGCACTTTGCGCTTTCAGCGGATCCCTAGTCATCATCATCCATTTGTACGCTGCCACTGATATTATCAACGTCGTTAACAAACACATCTCAGTCCTGCACCCGTGATACTGAGATGTGCGTAACCTATTGGAGTGGGCCACTCCGATATGGAATGAGTGGGTCACTCCGATATGCTGGGAAGGCTGCCGATGCGGGCGACAGCGACGACGGCTCTGGATAAGCTGGTGCTGATTCAATGATTGCGAGCGAAGCGAGTACTCTTCCCTAAACGCGCGTGACGAGGCAGAGGTCGTTAGCTAATGTTGCCCGTCTCCAGCTCCGTAACTACAAGTACAGGTTGAATTTCAATTTTGGAACATACAGTATAGTAGGGTTCAATGGATAAGGAGGGTTCAATGGATAATTCTTTTTTTACGCAGCTTGCACCCATTTTCTACCCAATCCTGTTCGTATTTGAATGCATACATGCCATTTACATCTCCTAAAAAAGTTTTAGGCCCATTACCCTACTGGGGGCTAAATGGGATGTGTTTTCGGGTCCATCAGTCTTTGATGACCACTTTGATCAACTTTCCTTTTCGTCCATTATGCACCTATTTAGATGGACTTCTGTCCAAATCATAATTTGGCAGCATAGATCACCATTCAAGGTACAATACTGTCCCAAAGAGTGAGACGATTGGACTAAAAATGACGGCTACAAAAATCATGTATGCCTTGATATGCCAAAAGCGTGACATAACGTGTTACTATCTGCACATACTTTTGCTGCTCTTTCGGCTTACATTGATTGGGTGCTGGGACAAGGTAAATGACCTCATGATACTTTTCAAGCATATTCTGAGCCTTGAAATCCTGAATAGTGGGAGAGGGACCACTGGGGGAGCAGAAATGCGGATTATCCATTGAACCCTCCATGCGACATTTCCCATCAAAAAGCCATTCCTTTTGTCCTACCTACATCCAATGTGTACATTTGTCATATGATCCTCCAGGGAAGCCTATTATATACTCTAGTATGTACCTGATTAATCTCAAATTTTGCTCTCAACAATTGTGAGCTCTACAAGCGAAAAATCAAAGTTGTTATCCAAGGAACCCTACTACACTGTACTTGCGGAATCATGCGCTCAAAATCGTATTCTAATTGTCGGCTCAAATCAAGGAATCTCGACACGATGTGATGCTTTATCTGCTTGTTTTTCTCCCTAGTGTGGTGGTCTCATGCATGCACTCTGCAAAGGGAAGACATACGACAGCATCTTGTGTACTGGTGGACACCGGGGATTTACACCTGGATGGGGAGAACTCCCACCAGGTCCCACAGGGTTTTAACCGGAGGTCCCGCCAGTTCAACGGCCGGCCAGTTCACAGATTACCAGCGTCTTGTGTGCTCGAACCCCTGGAATGGGTGTGTGCTCCATTGACATCTAGCAGTATTTAATGTACGGCTAACCACCCATACACTACTGCTTGTTTGTCTTCGGTAAACTCGTCGTTCAGGCTGTGGACCATGCGAGTATAATATATCCTCCCTCCTCCCCCCCCCCATTTCCTCGATTATTAATGAGACAAAGTGGAGGAGGTGACCTAGGTTCAAAATATTCAACGCATTCTGGAGTTGAGCCAAGATTCTGTTGTAAAATCTTAGAATCTTGTTGAAACTTTGCAGCACATTTTTTCTGCCACCCCCGGTGCTCAAGTGTACATAGAATGGGTGTATTGATGATTCTGGGATAGCTTAGGGACGACATTGGTATGTAGATAAGATTCTAGAAAAAATTCTAAGAATTTCTCTATGCACCCGATCAGGCCCTAAGTTAGGTAAGTTACAGTCTAATCACACAGCCACGGGTCTTTGATCCCCGGTGATACCGGTGCCACGGGTTCAGACCTGAATGAAAACCCCTTTTGATAGCATGGAAGAAGTGGCTGCCAGTCGCAGGTGAAATTCGCGAGATTGCTTGTACTGCTGGAGGATCCCGATTGGCTTATGTTCAACAGCGTGCAGTTGCTCGCAGTTCAGGAAGAGCTGGACTATATTGCTTCCACCTTGTTTTGTTAGGTACCGGGTGCTCCGAACGGCAGATGTTGAGGTCCGGGAAGCAGAAATATCCATCACGGGCGGCGCTCCACATGTGGGAACATATCACCTCTCTTCCTACCATCTAGACAAATTTTCGTGCAAAGACCGAGTCCTGCCAATTTCTTCGCTTCCGCGTCCACCGTTCTGCTCGGAACTTATTTGTTTTCGTTCCGAAATGCTGCGGCTGTGAGTCACTGGTATGCTACGCATCCAAGCGAGTCGCTAACTAAATTATTGTACCCATCTCGCTGCAAATGTAGCCAGGGCGAAAGGTTTGTTCATTTTCATGTAGGTATCAGGATGCCCCTTTTAAGCTTCAATTTTCCCACCATCGAGATTCCAACCACTTTGATTGCATCTAGGTGTAGCCGCCCAATCTGAACTCGAAATCTTTCGTTCACTGCGTTCGCTGTTACCACGAATCCTCCAAACTTCCTCAAGAGCACCACGGGAGTTCGGTGGCCCCCTAAGCGGATACTTCTGGACACCGACCCAGCTACCGCGGGCCGCAGGCGCGCTGACCGATGATCTGAACCGAAGGCGCATCAGCGCGTCGGCTTGCTTAGTATGATCGGAAGTTGAACACAACGACAGGTTATATTTCTGTCACTCGTGGACCTTCCCAGGAAGTTGAACACGCTGATGGACCCCATTCCTGTCGGCGTTGGATCTTCTTCAGAAGTTGAACTTGCAGTTCTGAATGGATTGGGCTCATTTTAATGGTGATGTACACCGTTTCGATAGCGCTCTTCATCAATACTCTATTCAATGTGGGACACTAAATATTCAGGCATACTAAAATGTGGGCCTTCTGTTTCGAACCAGAACAGCTGATGTTCATTTCTCCGTCAGTTTTAATTCGATTTACCTGATTTCAATGGTTCCTGAAAGCATGAGAGTTGGCAGTCATCCCTGGTGTATTGAATTGTGTCCCAGCCCCCATGAGTGCCACCACGTACGATTTTTCTCTCAAGACTTTAGGTCTTCGATCTCCGCCGCTGGCATGCAGACTCGGGTCCAGCCACTCAGGGTATTCCGTCACTTCCCTCATTTTCGGGGTCCACAGCCGCGGCGCGACGAAAGTTCATGACAGCATTTTATTTTCAGTGATTTGGCTCAGAAATGACCGAAACCCTAGGTGACATTTTTTTTGTCCACTTAGTGTAAGTAAAATCTTTAACTGTGAAGCAAAACGCCCAAGCGGCGCCGCAGATTGGGAGCTCACCAAAATGGGATCTCCGGCACCCTCGATCTCTTGCATCATCAGCTGATCATCCGATCTCATCCGTCGACTCGCTTGAGTCTTCAAGATGCAGGCTGCTCACTCAGCGTTATCGGACAATTTGATTCGGTGGGGTAACAATAGACAGCTTGCGCAAAAGCCGCACGAGCCGCACGCGGCTTTTTTGCGTTGCGCCAAGCCGCATGCGGAAATTAAATTTGAACTTGGTGAGGAACCGGGTCAGCAGAAGGGCAGCCAGGTTGAGGGACAAGGACTGGTGGGTGAAAAAAAAATCATTGCTGCCCCAACTGCTGCGTGCAAGGCGTGAAAAGTGTGTGAAGTCTGTGTGGAGCTGAAGTGATGACCGGAAAAACCACTCCGCCCAGCTGTGCATTGACTAGATACCCATTCGGATGAATGCAATACAGATTTAGAGAGCCAGGAGAAAGCATTGAACTCACCAAGACACGGAGAGAACCCCGCAAAAACCCTGCAGTTTTGCGCAATGCACAAAAGCCGAGTGCGGCTCGTGCGGCTTTTGCGCAAGCTGTCTAATATCGACCCGGATCAAGCAAGCAGGAGGCTCGCCATCGGAGCTCCACGGGAACATTGCTTTACATTGCCAAACATGTGACTGCATTGCCCGCAATGCAATCCATTACTGTAGCATTTTATTCAGTTCGTACGTCACGCGTCACAGGGCTTCAAAAATACGAAAATTTTCGTACATGTCACGGGTCACCGGGGTCGAGTACGAAAACCGCCAGAATGTCACGAAGTCGGTGAAAATCGCCCCAAAAATCGAAATTTTGGCTTACACGGTTGCGCGCGCCGTGGCGTTCGCACGAGCTGCTCTTGTTGACCGCTTTGGGCATAGGGGCTCATTGGGGCGTTCAATCCAAGTACAATTTCTGCGGTTTGGACAATTCTAACTTTTTTTCGTTCGGCCGCACCAGATAAAGAATCAGTGCGCATGGCACAAAATCGTAGTAAGCCAAAATCTTTAGTTTTATGTTTAGGAACATTCCCTCTATTCCGATTTTACTCATTTAGCAGCCCGGAAGAATTCCAGGCTCAACCTTGCGACCACACCAACGTCAACAAAAATCGTTGTCTTCTCCCTCTTCTCCCTCTTTATAAAATTACGGGTGTCTGTCTGAAGCATTTAAACTCCACTTATAGGTTTCTCAGCCCGAAACTTTGGAAGCACCCATAATTAACGCTATTGGTGTCCATGAAACGCCCGCTTATCGGCAGCTTCAAAATTCTCTGATCACTGTCCATCCAGTCTCCTGGACTGCCGACATTCTTTGTCCGCCCAAACGGCCGGATCTGTCCAACAAACTCGCACCCCAGATCTACTTCTTTGGCGCTGAGAAGATGTGTCCTCTGAATAAACTCGTGGTCTGGCAAAACCGGTGCAATTCATGCCCCGCGACGACACTCCCTGAACGAGATTTCCTGTGAGTGTGCTCGTTCGGACCGCATTATCCGAAGCTTTCCACCGGCGCCCACTTTTCGTCCCTGTTAGCTCGATTCAAAACCTCAATTTTTACTTGGGCTCCATTGCTTCAACACAACTTTGGCTTGTTCTCACTGGTTTCTGATCTGTTTTCCTTGAATCAACCTGTGTTGCTCCGTTTCTTGGCCCTTCCGTTGCAATGATTTTGTGTTCCAGGCTCAGCAATAGTCTATCTTCTCAAAACATCGGTTTCTCACTCTTTCCCACCTTCCACCGCACCTTCGTTGTTTCACCCCTATTCTGCTCATTTGAAGTATGCCCCTTCATTTTGTTTTGTATTAGGCCCATTGGTTGCGGTGTGTGCGCGTTTTCTGATCAGAACACATCGACTTGTATTTACGCTGCAAACCGAAACCATTTTAAACCTGGAGAGTGCCCTAGGTCCTAGGTCTTGTGGAGAGCAACCACAAACACGTCACCATCTCTCTTCGTTGGGGTATATTCGACCAACATTCACAGCTTGTCGCTCAGCTGCGAGATGCTGGGACCACCGAAGTAACTTCCGGTACATCGCACTATCTAATGGTCAACGGATACAAGCCTGCGCACCGTCGGCGCCACATATGAGTGGCGTCCTCGCGCGAGAGATGGCGTGACGACGAGAGCGTTATGCACATCAACGTCTGTTGGCAGCAACTTATGCTGTTGCGTCCCACTTCCACGCTCCTGCCCAATATCACCCTTCTGCCTGCGGCAAGAGCCACACGGTCATCGACACCACCTAAGCGAACCCACTCGGAGCGAGTAGCCGACACCCCTCACGCAAGTCCTGACAAGTAAAGGCTGAAAGAGAAGTTCAAAAGTGCGACGAGCCATACAATGGACGTGTTCAAAACTGGCTCACCATCTAAAGTACCTGCGCTCTTTCGGATGCCGGGATGGTCTAAGCTGAAGGTCACCCAACAAGAGAAGCAGCATGTTTTCGCGGCGGAGGCAGATGTGCGGTGCGATAAGGCGGAGGAGCATGCAAAGAGGGAGCGCCTCGCGAAAGCAGAGAAAGAGGCCATGCGCAAGGAGAGGCAGAACGAACGACAACATCGTCATCGCGCTCTCAAACGGCTGGCGAAACAGGCGGAAAATCCTGGAGGGAAGCGTCGCAAGGTGAGCAGCTGTAGGATCGTAACACAGCATTCTCACATACCTGCAGAGTATATGCTAACAATGCAATTTGCATTTGTCACGCCGCTCAAAATGCAAGCCTTTCACATGCTTCAAAATGCCAAAGTATATGCTAAAAATTCAATTTCCATTCGGTCACACCGCTCAAATGCAGGCCTTTTACGTGCCTCAAAATGCGTCCCACTGATTGCTCTCTAACTCGCCCAATAATGGCCCAGAGCACAAGCTAAGTGGATGGAAATGACCGCAACGGCCAGGGCTATTCAATTCCAGTGAGCGCGCCCTCACAACTGGCTGAAATTGGCTGGATCTGCCCTCAAACATAATTTGCAGTGCAACACGCTGGTCAAAAGGCAAGCCCTTCACGTGCTTCAAAATGCCAGAGTATATGCAAAAAATTCAATTTGCACTCAGTCACGCCACTCAAAATGCAAGCCTTTCACATGCCTCAAAATGCCAGAGTATATGCCAACAATTAATTTGCATTCCGTCACGCCACTCAAAATGCAAGTCTTTCGGGTGCTTCAAAATGCCCATAAATGCAGGGAGGACGAATGTGAATATTCTCAGTGATGCCATCATGCCCTCTTTAATCTGAAAACCTCTCTACTAAAAAACCTAATTTGAACGAGACATTCATACCCAGAATGAGGAAAAACAAAATGGGCTTGTGGAGTCAGAACTGCCTGCCCAGTTATGGCTCAAACAATGCCACCCATTAAGATCGGTCACAATTTTAAAATGCTAGCCATTTCAATGGCCTTTGAAGGCCCCAGATCACGCTTTTCAAGATGCAAGCCCTTTCAATGGCCCCAGATCGCGCTTTTGAAAATGCAGGCTATTTCAGTGTGCCCCAGGTCACGTTTTTCAAAATGCCAGATCACACTTTTCAAAATGCAAGCCATTTCAATGGTCGAATGCCCCAGATCACGCTTTTGAAAATGCAGGCTATTTCAATTGTGCCCCATATCATGCTTTTCAGACCCCAGGCCACATGTCCTGACCTGAACTGTTTCAGTGCGCAGGGAGGCCAAAACTGAGCGTATTTTTACGGTGTCGCTATTCTGAGGTATACATTAGTCGCTTGTACACCTATCATGGAAGTTGCGAGTAGCTGGGAGCCACGCAAATGAGGTCTGTAATCCAAACTTCCCGACATGCCCAAAATAACAAGCCGCTGGATCATCGAAATATCAACTGTTACTGCAGCCAAGCCCAGGCACATCCGCTATGAAGCCAGCGAAGTATGATTTTCAACTTGACTTGGGATGAATAATCGCTTTCAACCTGCCGGCTGATTGTATCCCCGATAGCCTCCCTGGACACTGCATATCTCTTCCAAATTCGGCCGCCATCACCAGACCGAACTCGACTCGAAATGTCTTTCTCTCCCTCCTCCTCGGCCTCGCTTGGTGCGCGCCGTCAAATTTCATCCATCCATCCATTCGAAATTCCATGCCATCCCCCTGTTGCAGTGCTCGAGTCGTCTCGTCTCCACAGCCCGAATCCAACCTGTACACTGACTGACTGACCGACTGATTCACCTTTTCAAGCCAGTCAGTTGCCGGTCGCCAGACTCGGACTCCCAGAATCCGAATCCGGATCCGGATCCGCGCCATCCCATCCACATTCACTTTCGTCTGTGCATGTACGTGCATTTTTATTTTTATTTTATTATTAGTTATGAATTTCTCTTTGCATCTCGACGAGCAGGTCCGACCGCCGCCATCCACTCATCCTTTAATTATACTCGTTCCTCGAACTCCCGCTGTCATCCCTCACAAGGAAGAATCGAGTTCCTAAACCGCGTCAGCGCGTCGGTATACAGTACACTAGCAGCCAATGACTCGGAGGCTCTTCCTTACCTCAAGCCAAATCCAGCCACAACTGTGCCATGTGGTTTGCATCACGATCATGGGATGCGAGCAAGCAAGTCGGACTTCGAAACCTGGTGAGCATCTAAATTTTCTCTTGAACACACTAACGATCGGCAGACGAAACCAAACCACACCTGCCACGCGCATCGCATCGCGTCGCGAGACCACCACCGCGATCTCGATCGTGCTCACCGCCCAGGAAGAGTGGTCATGTTTCGGCTGGTTCCCTTATTTAAGCTTAAAAGGTCCGGGTAAGTAGGATCCGAAATTTGCACAAATTTCTTAGTTATAGTTAGTGCCTACTTGATTGAACCTTGCAAACTCTG
The DNA here is from genome assembly GCA_029378375.1 of Mycena olivaceomarginata. Lineage (NCBI taxonomy): Eukaryota > Fungi > Basidiomycota > Agaricomycetes > Agaricales > Mycenaceae > Mycena > Mycena olivaceomarginata. The sequence continues at coordinate 34,818 of JARKIC010000848.1, forward strand.
ACTTTTTCGCAAAGTCCCGTTCTTCAACATTCACCCGACGTCGACACAGACTTGGAGCACGAAAATACTGAAATCACTGTCGAATGGAAGAGATACAGGGTAATTCAAATGGATGACCCTCGCTTGCACGTTCTCATCGGGGTTTTGGTGAGCCCCTGTTAGTTCAAGGAAGGATGGAAGTTGATTTTAACTTTCTTCCCGGAGTGCTCCTTCTGAACCCTGTTACAATACATGAGTCGAGTTGCACGCAACCAACCACGAATGCCTTACTCGATCTTGATGAGATTCGCGTCGATGAGGCGCTTGACCGCAACAGAGAAAAGTGTGATGCGGGGGGGAATAGAGAGTCGGCCAACCGCAACTCTGGGTTGCTTGTTGTCCAATTTCGTGATTGACAGCGTGTTCTCGTCAAATTCGGCTCCAGCCTCCTCGACGTCGAGTAGCAGTGTTGTGTGATAATCTGTCAGAATGACCAGTCTACACTGTGCATCAACGCTGTACCTAGTGGCGAATGGTCGATCAGTATTCTGGCTCGGAAAGGATTTCGTCTCACTTCTTTACTGGTGGGAGAAAATCGAGAACATTGCGGGCCCCCACATCACCAGTCCCAGCCTTGGTGAAGTATCCGGGCATGAAATCCTCCTCTCGTATCACGTTCGGCTTCTGGCCACGTTCATTTAAATCAGCATACAGTCAAGCAGACGGCAGAAATCGAGAGACCTTTTCTTCGATCACGCAAAGAACGAGGCACGGATATTCAGGAGCCTCCCCCTTCGTGCGGGAGAAGTCTGACTCCCACTCCACGCGTTCCTTCAGCATTTTGGCAAACAAAGTGGGATCCCGCCAGACAATGCGCTTGGGCGGGGCGTCAGCTTTGTCATTCTTGTCGATGCCATCCGTGTGTTCGAGGACCAAATAATGATCACATCGGGTACGGCCTGATTTCAGCATGAGTAGGGGACGTTCGAAAGGCAAACACAGCGACATACTATCTTTGGTCGGCGATCCTTGTTGCGGGCGGATGTTCCGCTTTCGCCAGATCATCTCTTTTCAACAGGTTCTCGAGAAGCATTTCCAATGCTTGCTTGACCGGTGCCAGGACAGTCTTGAAATACACTTCCCTAGAAATTTGGGCCTCAAGTCTGTTGCATTGATAATGCCTTTTGGGGCACATACGCGACAGCCTGCTCATTGAGCAACGGTTGAATGTAGTCCTCCTCTGGAATGATCCTTGCATCGTCCGCAGCCAACCACTGGGCTACATTGTTTGCAATGAAGTTACTGAGGATGTTGGTGGAGCGGGTCAAGGTTGTCCGTGCACTACAGGCTTTGAGAGACGTCGACGAAGGGGGGTGGGTCCGTTCTATATCCAGCAGTTTCGGGCGCGGCTTCAGCTTGTCGGGCAGCGGCTTGTGTGGACAAGCTGGAGGAACGGTTTCGAGATAATTTAGCCACTTGACCGAGGGTTTGGTCACCGAGACAGGCATGCTACTCGTACTAGGTAAGAGTGTGGAGGAGGGATGTGAAGGTGGGCGTGCGTTGATCTGGAGTCCTGAATGATAACCGACGGGGATACCCGCACCCAGCTTGACCGTGCCGCGGATGCCGAGATTGATGTCACGTGGTCTTTGACAGGTGTGACAATCGTGACATGATTTGACATTTCCACCGCGCCCACAACCGCCACTCGAGTCTTCCATGTCCATCGAGGACCTCCCCTACGAATTTCGCAAGCTCCGTGGCGATCGACGTGCCGAATTAGACCTTGCGGTCGTATACGATGAGCAACTGGCGGCGCGGGAACTCGCCTTGCAGGCGCCACTTCAGACTGGGCTTCAGTTCCCGCTGGTCCTTGAAACTCCTCTCCAGAATCCGGCTCTGAACGCCCGCCAATTGCCTCGAATTCCCGGTCCTGGTCCCACAATAGTCCAACTCCGCGACGAACTTCAGCGGGGAATCGATGGGTTTTCGCAAGTCTGGACGGCTGTGTGCGTCGATGGCCCAGGCGTGTGTCTGGTTTTGAAGATAATCCAGCCCTCTATCTGTCGCGGTATCCCTGAGGATCCCAGGGATGAATACTACGAACCGTGGGACCTTGCACATAATGAAGCATGATACCATGTGGGTGTAGAACAGTAGAAGTGATAAAATGAAAATAGATATACCGTATGCGTATGTGAACAGAACGGATCAAACTCCAACATTTACGGGGGTTCGGCTTGGCCAAGCGCTCTTCAAAATAATCAAACGGCTCACCCGCTTGCTGCTACTTTGCGGGCTTCTTTCACCGCCTTGCTGGTGCCTGATGACGCAATCGAGGAAGCATTGCCCCTGGTTACATGATCGTTTCGGGGAAATCTTTGCTCCGGTCGCCATCGCGTCTTTTGCCCAGCTGTCGTGAAACACTTATCTGGATTGCCGGCTGCTCTTGAGCTAGTGGATCATTGATGCAAAGCCAGCAGAAACGACGAATATCGCTCGAGGGAAGATGCCAGCGGAAGCCATCAGGAAAACCCCCGAGGGCACATCTGATAGATCCGCCCATCCATCTCAGTTGCAACGCTCCAGCAATGAGAGAAGAGTCCGTAGCTGATCGTGGAGCTCGGCCACCGTGAGACGAAGCTAGGCTCGTCCCCATCCGGTATCCAGCAAAATAAAGACAAATTGCATCACTCGCTAATGCTCGGACAAGGCTGGATACCTGATCTCCCTGTTGTGCACTGTTTGTCTGATTGTTGGCTTTGTTTGTGTGATTTTAGTAATTCAGGCTTACGTCCCCGTCTCTCACTGAGATCCTCGTTAACGTCGACTGGTTCACGAGTCTAAGACGAAGCCTTTCAGAAAGCGACTGAGCCTGAACATGTAGGAAGGAGTAAGCTTATTCGGGGATATTGCACTGCATTTCTACCATCTCGTTAAAGAACGAATAATAGTTTGGGGAGAATGAACTAAAAAACTGGCGCCCGAGGCGCTCATTTAAGATCCGAGCCGGGGGCGCATCAGCTGACGTAGCTGAAGAGCTCTTCATCAAGGACAAACCCGATGCAAAGTACACGGCTGACGACCTGCCCGAGCTTGCTAAGGTCGTCAAAAATCGTGTAGCAGCGTGTGCGCGGCACCATCACCCTCCTCTCCCCAGACGAGGACTCGGACCCCGACTCCGCCTTCGACGTCTCCGCGGAGAGCACCAATGGGCGCGTGCACCTCGACGTGCTCGCTGCGCCCGCGGACTCGACGGTCAAGCCGCGCGCGGCGACCACCATCGGCGGGGTGCAAGTGAAGCTCCCCGCGACGTACGAGGGGTCGTTCAGCGCCGCGACGTCGCTCGGGAGAATGTCCCTCGCGGTCGACGACGAGACCGAGGATCCCGCGGGGCGCGGGCGCAAGCGCCGAGTCGAAAGCGTGGTGGAACGGAATGGGCGCGCGGTGCATGGGAGCGTCGCGTGGGCGGATGAGGGCAAGGGGCGTGGCAACGTGGATGTGAGGACGACTTTGGCGCCTATTTCATTGCAATTTTGAGCGCAAAATGGTTCTCGTCTTTTGGCTTCCTCGATTTCCTATACTCTCCCCCTTGTATTCTTTCCATTTGTGCTCAACGGGGCGCTCAACATTCTCGCATATTGATCCACCCTTCATAGTGCTACGTATGATTCGAGATTTGAATGTACACTTCTTGTAACTGGACGAACATGGAAACTCGTTGCCTCGGTAAACATATACAGTATTATTAATGATATTAGCCAGTCTAGGCTGTGAGTAGTATGAACATTCGTTGTCGGTGGACTTGACTATATATTGGTGGCAGCGCCGCCTTGATGGCAGTCGACATGCCCACGCTTCTCGTGCGAGTCCCCCCCCGTGTCATGGAGCACAGAGGCTCGCACTGACGACCGCTTGAGGGGTCGCTCGAGAGGAAAAATCCTGACAGTCTTCTCGCAGGCTTGGACCGCAAAGGTGAAGGCTTGGACCGCAAATGTAGTACGCGTTACGACGGTTGCTGAAAAATTAGTCAAGTGTTTGCTTATTCCATATCGGGGACAATGAAGCTTTGATGGGAAAAGGCTTATGTAAATCAGTCAAGTGTTTGCTTATTCCACCCAAATCCGTCTATTTTCACACAGTCAGAAATGCGTGACTTGATATGGAGAGCAAATTGTATGCAGCAAATTGCCAGATTATGCTGCTAAAAATAGTATTGATGACGCCAGTAGCTCGACCCCAGCTCAGAGTAGATGGCATAATATTGATGGAATGCCGTCCATTCACCATTCTGAAATGAAGAGCCGATCGTGCCGTGACACAACCTGTTGCACGTGAAGAATATGATCGGCATCCCAAACAACCCCATGTAGCCTCGTATTTGGTTCCGAAAAGAGAGTTTTGATGCACTTAATCCTGGAATTTTTGCTGGTATTGCTTTTACCTCCCGTAAGAGCTCAAATGCTTTATGTTCCTCCTCCGAAATGTCTGATACCTGTTTCTCGCATTCAAGTCATTTTGTAACTTTTAAGACTGTGGAATGATCCATGTTATGCAAACGCCGAGCCAAACCGTCAAACCGATCTTGTTTGACCAGCATAAAGGTACGTAGATGAGCCTGCGCTGTAGCATATTGAATACCACAAAAATGAAAGAATGGTGGTACCGGACATTGCGTTCACAGATGTCCAATAAATAATTGGCTTGAGCTTCAAACGAAGCTTTCACGGATCGTTTGACTTCAAAACCTCCAATGCCATATGGGAAAAGAGTTGGGTAGATGGATTGTGATATTCTGGTACTGCCTGCCTAGAATTTTTATTTAGCCCAAGAGAAGGGTCGATAGACAAATTTCATTTCTAATTATTTGCGAAGAAGGGCAACTTTTAGGTGATTTCGTAGGCCACCCAAGAATCCTATCAAAATTTAGTCTGTAGTTTACCGCGCCACTGATGTGTGGTGGCCTGCTTATTACCAATCATAGAATATTCCCACAGCCTTTGCTTTCACGCCGCCACTGCTCCCTGCTTTCCCTCTGCTCTCTGGCCTTCCACAAGCGCTAATGACGACTCGATATTATCGGCGGCAGTGTGGAATGTTACTAGAACTGCCAAGACGCATTGGAAACTCTCAGCTAAAGCTCCACGAGGCCGCACGCACCCGAAGAAAAATGAATTTTGAGAGGATTACTACTAGTGGATGCGAGGCCTTCCAAATTTGTCGACTCTCTCCTCTTCTCTTGAGATTGTGTTTCTCTTGACTGGAAGCTAGGGGCTGGATGGATTTCTCTATTTGCTCCTCCCTTTGCTGACGAGTGCGCACTGCTCGATTGACGCCACCTTGAGCGCAAAGTGAAGCCGGTCAAGTCGATGCCCCGCCTGAAGGAGGGAAACATCGCATGCGCCTGTGTTGCATTTCATCTTGAGTGATGGCCGGAGAAAACCGCGTTCTTCAAGGACCATTGATCCCCTTCGGCTGTCCATCTGGTAATACCATTCTCTGTGGAAACTTCAGGTCTTGTATTCTCATTTGAACTTTAGATGTTACGCCTTTCAGCCTTTCACGAGCGTCTGCACTTGCGTGCAACACTGGGCGGCAACACTACAGTCGAGTCGCCCGACTGGAATACCGTTGGGCCCATATTCCAGACGGAATAAATGAATAGGAAATTCGAAAAAAAATCATCTTTTGTGTGGGAAAATTATAGTACAATGTTATATTAGTTTGAATCTTCGACTCCTCCACCTCCTGCTGCACGGAATTTGTGCAAATAGCTACCCAGCGGCAAAGCTACTTCCAAATCAGGTCGATGGTGGACGATTTTTTGAAGAAGATCGGTCAAAGTTGAATTCAGGCTCTGGGGGCTCTTCCTCACCTTCATTGGCCTCCTTTAGAGGATATTCTAGGATCTGGCGTTCACCAGCATCTCCATCAGTGACATAAGTAAGGTCCTGGTGTCGTTGGTCTTTTTGTAAGCGAGCAGCTGTGCGATGGGCCTGTTTAGGCTTAGGACCGGGTTTTGTGCTTGGTTTATTCGACTTTGGTGGGTTCTTATCCCTGGCACGGACAGCCCGGCTTTTGTGTAGCTCAGTACATAATTGCCATGAGAAGAGAGTGAAGGCAAGAAATATTTGTTTGTGCACACAATGATAAGTTACGACCCCATGCCGTCAATTAAAAATAGTTATGGCTCCAAAGCGTTGTAGGATAGGATTTCCTTTTTTGGACACCCGCGTAATAATATCAGCTCCAGAGCGTATTCCATATGCCATATTACGGAAAGTGCAATATTGCCCTGTCCGAAGCGTTTGAACTCCGTAAAAAAACATCATTTAGGGCCGGTTTGCTGAGTTAGTGTCTCGCAAAATTTACTTGATGGTGAGCGAATGGCTTGGGTTGAGCCAGCGCATTGACTGCTTCCAAAGCCTCAGGCCGTTAAATCATTGGCGTTTTGTTGGCGCCGGTTTGGCGCTTGAATTGACGCCGGTTTGGCGCTTGAATTGACGCCTCATAAAAAAACGGAATTTGGCCTTGTGTACACTTTTATAGGCGCACGCGCGCTTAAAGTTGATCATGGGGCCAAAAGCCCCAAGGAAGCGCCGTTTATTTCAGGCCGTTAAATCATTAGCGTTTTGTTAGCGCTGGTTTGGCGCTTGAATTGACGCCTCGGCAAAAAACGGAATTTGGCCTTGTGTACACTTTTATAGGCGCATACACGCTTAAAGTTGATCATGGGGCCAAAAGCCCCGAGGAAGCACCATTTATTGAGCGCTTCCACTGAGCGCTTCCAAAGCGTCGGGCTTGATCTCCGGAAAGCGGAGTTTAAAAAGGCTTCAGACGGACAGGCTTAATTTTATAAAGAGAGTGATGACTGTCATCCCGCTCAATAGAGGCTGGACATTCGGAACAACTGTTATCCCTCTTAATGCAGGCTGGACACATCCCCACTCTCACGAAAGCTACCAGTACCACAGGTCAGACAATTTGGTGCGTCACAGCGGTCCACCCACAGTTTCGATCTTCAATGCCGAACGGGAAGTGCATGTACAAGCCGTCGGCCCAGCGGACCGTTCCTACACATTCACAAAAGACTGTAGCAGGAAAAAAATGTGCTCACCAAAGGCTGGGTGTAAGCATGTAGGAACGGTTCCTAAGGTAGGCGTCAGTCACTCACAACGAGTGGTCACATGACCAAAGCGTGACAGCGACAAAGCTCTGGCCAAAAAATATTTAGACAGAAAGTAAAGCCGAGAAATGGTGTATTTAGGTCCTTTGGAGACATCCTAGGTTTCGGATTTTCAAAATACTCATTATTCATGGAGGAGTACAAGATTTTGTAACCCATTTTTTTTTGAAGTGCAGAAATGTTTATTTTGTCGATTGGACATGATTTGGGTTCTGGACGTCGTAAATTTTGCCGCTTAGGTAAGATTCTCACGCACCATATAAGGCAATGTTGCTGGAACAGAACAAAATCATACCGTCAACTTGCTGCCAACTGAAGAATAGCAATGATGCACTATATTCTGTTTGGTGTACCAGTCTGTGAAAGCACTCAGGTATTTCAATTCTGAGCAAGTTTGGTGACGTCATGTTCTGAAAAAAAAAAAAGAGCCTCCAAAATATGAAATTTGGCTGATTTCCAGCATGTTGGTTTGAGCTCTCGAATTTTTTTGCCGCGTGACCGTGACGTGACGAGGTCATGTGACCGCTCGTTGTGAGTGACTGACGCCTACTGTAGCATTTCGTTCAATTCGCGTGTCACGCGTCACAGGCCCCCAAATTCGCGAAAAATATCGCGAATGTCACGGGTCACCGAGGCCAGTCGCGAACTTGCAAAAGAAGTCACAAAATCGCCAAAAAACCGCGATTTTGTCCCCAAGTACCTCGGTGTCTGATTTGCCGCGGCGCTCGCATGATCTTCCCACACAACTGCCACATTTGACAGCAATTCCTCTTCTCCCTCTCCCTCGATGCTCATTGCCCGCGCCATTGGGATCCGGACTGGATTCATTTACGAAGGTGAGAACTACAAGGAACTCAGGGAGGCCACACATTGTGACGAGGGCAACAGTGCACCAAAAGAGTTATGGCACTCAACTGATGTCGCGCCAACTTTGATGCGGCTTTCTTATTGGCGCCATAAACACATGCTGGTCCATGAGTGTGCTTATTTGAGTGAAAAATGAGCTCTGGTGGTTCGGGTAAAAACGCGAATTTTTTTCTGTGTCACGGTCCCCCGAGCCAATTCGCGAAAACCAAAGTTCGCGAACGGGTGTCACGCGTCACAGGCCCTGCGAATTGAACGAAATGCTACAGTACCTTACACATTCACAAAAGGCTGTAGCAGCAGAAAAAAAAACTGTAGCAGCAAAAAAATGTGCTCACCAAAGGCTGGGTGCAAGGGTGTAGGAACCGTTCCTTCACATTCACAAAAGCCTGTAGCAGGAAACAAATGTGCTCACCAAACGCTGGGTGAGCATGTAGTAACGGTTCCTACACATTCACAAAAGACTGAAGCAGGAAAAAAATGCCCTCACCAAAGGCTGGGAATACCGTAGGCTCGAAACCAGCCCGTCTATGAAGCAAGCTGTCGATAGACAGGCTGGTCGATCTGAGTTTGAATTCCCGATACGCGCGGCTTTCCAAAAAAGGCTATTAGATAAGCAAATGTGATTTGGGGCATTGTGGTACATCTTTTGTAAACCCAGGGACCTAGAATGATAAAGGACCACCATATCAGACCTCCCAATTTTTATGCACCCAAAGACTCGACTTTTGAGGGTACAGGAATATTTCTTCTCTTCTGTTGGCGTTGTTTGGAATCGGAACCGATGACGTCGTTCCGCAAAAACCTTGCTTATCTAATAGCCTTTTATGGCAATTCCGCGCGTTACCCGATTTCAAACTCAGATCGACCGGTCTGTCTATCGACAGCTTGCTTCATAGACAGACCGGCTCCGGTCTAGGAATACCGTTATTTCTCAATTTTAATTATATGCTAAGTGTGAGACCTCATAACTCAAGTTCAGCTGTCATATCCATTGCCAAATTGACTGTAGATCAGGAATCTGTCCAGAGGAATGCGGCAAAATCTCGTTTATGCGCCTCCTCAAGACCTCTGTCAACCAACTCAACAGATCGACGCAAGTCCCAGAGCCTTCCTCTGGAAAGGTTACAGACCAGGACCTTCGTGATTCCATGCTGAGTCACGCACCGGTAGGGGGGTTTCTATTCGAGGTGCTTGCCAAAGAACTGCAGGCCGCTCGTGATACACCAGCATTCACTCGCTACTCGTCGGTGAGCGAGGTTATGGAGGCGTTCAAGATGCAGTTCGAGGCCTACACACGCCAGTATCCGCCTTTCAGTGTTCGTTAAAACACCTAGTCGAAGGCCATTCAATATTGGCGCTCCCTGGCAGACCTCCCTGAATCGTCTATTCTTGCAATATATTTTATCTTCTCCTGATCGGTTGAAGATATCATATTTTCCCAACTTTCTTTTCATCACTAATTCCGCACTGATTAGCCGAGTATTTCTATATATGTTTCACGGGAATTGGTGAAGAACTCACTGAGATACCGGGAATTCATTGAAAACATCCCAAAACAGCAGATTTCCGATCCGCGCCTTCGGTACTGCCAATTGCTGTAAATGTGCAGCGAATTCAAATCAGACAAAGTGTATCTGTCTTCGCCCACAGACGGCGGGAATCCGAAACTGACGGACCTCATCCATTTCCTCGTAATCAGGAGCGCCACTAACTCTCTATGGGTGAACACAGGGGCCAATTTCAATGTATAAATAAACGCACTGCTTTCCAAGATCCAAATTATGCTCAACAACTTTGACCGCAGAGGCTTTTGCTGGTCCCTTCATGGAGGTACGGAACAAGAGGACAAGGAAATTGATCCCAAAACAAATGTTGAACGGCAGGTGAATTTTGAGGACACGGATAAACGTGTTGGACGGTGCAGCATTGTAAGTTGAACTTGGGTAGCGCTGATGTAGGGGTGTTGGTGCAATGTCGCAGGGAGATACTTACAGCCCTCACTGCATTTTGACAGTTCCTCGAGCCGAGCCTGGACCCCATTAGCCGAGCGTTGGCGAGGTCCGTGCGAGGTCGGTCTGGGGGCCTCGCCAAAGCTAGGCCGAACCTAAGCGAATCTGCCGAGCTCCAGACCGACCTCGCGCGGACCTCGCCAAAGCTCGGCTACACCGCCGTTTGGTAGAAAGGTTTTGTGAATATTTGGCAGCTGATGTTTCTGGGTGTTGGCTTGGTCATCCTCAGATGTTGCTGGATACATCGCCACAATAAAAAAGAGTCACTTCCTCAAGGCTTCCGTGACATAATGTTTTTACAACATTGAGACCGACATTGCTGGCAGGTCATATGCAACCTTTGATTAATCAAAGTACAGAACATTGCCGGTATTTCCAGTTTGATGTCCCAGCGACACACCATTATTATCCAAGAACTGATTAATTGAGCATTGGAATGTAAGTGAAATAGGTAGTGCTATATGTATACATTAGGAATATCTACTCGCATCCTGGCGCAATGAGCTCCCGTCGATCAACGGAATCACTTGTTGTCGTCGTCGTTGTGCGAGGCAGCACGCTCGGGCTGCGAAAATCCAATCAATGAAATCGTTAGCAGTGAGCGAAAAGAACACGTACGAGTACCCGCTGTACTCTGCAGTGATGAGCAGAGAGAGCGTGCGCATGCCCGAGTGGTAGGTGTTGGACGCAGCGATGAGGGCGAACAGTGTGACATAGTCGACGTACTTGATGAACGTCGAGGCGATCTTGACATCGGACGCGTCTCTTGTGGGTGGTCGAGTCGAGCGTGAGCATGTCTGCGTTGTAGAGGCGGAGAAGGCGAATGTGCGGCCAAGGCGAGTATGGTGCAGCGGTCCTCTGTGCAAGAGAAGTGGGTGAGTCGAGGTAAAATAAGGCAGAAAGGGAGGGGAGGGGATGGAACTCACGGAAGCACACAGTGGCACGAGGATGAGTGCGAGCATGAGATAGAGCTCGCCGAGTTAGTCGGTGCTGCTCCAGGAGAGGATGCTCCTGTAGGCATGCCACTGCCTCTGCCGGTGTCGTCTTCATCGTCATGGTCCGACAACGCATCCGTGGCCTCTCCTCGAACGCGAGGGTCCAATCCTCGGCCTCAGAGTGACGACCTACGGCACAGTCAATGGGCCGGCGAACCGGACAGTTGGAGTTGCGAGTAAGGCTTGAGGGTGAATTTGAAGCCTTCAGCGACTTGAGACCAGCGACGGCCCGAATTGAATAGGTTTTGAAGACGATGTGGTTTGAGCTTGACTCAAGTAGATTGTAAGAGATAGGTTGAAGAGGTGGAGAGCTTGGATGGAGACGGAGGGGTCACCATGACCGCTAATGGACACGAGTGCGAGGTCAGGTATCACTGTCTTGGAGGGTTTGATCAGTTCCTGAGAGGGATGCTTGTTTAGCGGCGAGGATGGGAGCTGAGTTGGCTTGCGACTTGAATTCAACGCTGTGGTGAGATGGGGGGAAAAGACAAAGAGACGGATTGTGTGCACCAACATTGTACTTGTTTGTGCTGATGCGCACGGACGTCGATCACAATTCAATTCACAACGGACTATTTAACTTCAAGTACTAGGTTTCTGATTCTTCGTAAGTACATGAGAAAATTTGAAAAATTCTGTCCTTCTCATTGTGCTAAAGAGCTCCCTAACCTCACACAGTTTCATGAATGCTGCACACTTGCACACCGGACACGAATACTATGGCCGGCTCAAACCAATTGACGGGCCGTCTCTAAGACAAAGGTCAACAGTGGACGTGCATTGTATGCCCACACCTAGATTATGAATTTGCGAGCCAATATGGACACTTGAGTGAATACCCACGCTACCGGAAATACTGCGTGAATATTTCCAACAATGTTTCCCAGAGTTTTGGGCAATGTGCTTACAACGTTGTCCTGGCGTTGGCAAGATGATTTGCATCGGATCTTCTCCAAACCTCCCTTATGACACATTTTGGACATCCTGAGAAAATGCTTCAATCACATTCACCCTTGACGTTTGATAAACAAAATGTTCGATTGGCGGTGTAATGTGCGTCCAGAACCTGTCAAAATGCAGGGCCTCTTTCAGTAACAAAACTGAAATAATCAAATCAAATCAAATCAATCGACTACACCGCCGTTTGGTTCAAACATTTCGAAAATGTTTACCGCTCAACGTTTTTCAAACAAAAAAGTGTCAATTCCTGAAGCATTTTTGACTCTCGATGTTTGGATAATGTTGAACTAACATTGTTAGGACCTTTTCAGTGAGCTGTTTTCTGCAAATGTTTGTGAGATGTTGCTGTGACCATTCTCAAATGTTTCTTGACTGTTAAAAAAATGTTTTGCACTCAAGGTTTGTGAAACAAATGCTTGAAATGGGGGTGTATGGGAGGTGACTGGGTAAAAACTCGTGTGGTACTGGGCTAGCACACAGTTTATATAGATAAAAGCTTCATTCCTCGGCAATCACGCCAACGGTACCATAAATGGTAGTCCGGCGAATGCCGGAACAAACATTTTTTAAGGTGGAGGTCGTGAGAACCCAGCACCTTTACCTAAGCAGAGTGTGACAACTTTTATTCTGGTGAAACAAGGGCATGTAGGGAGATTCTAGCTCCCAAGAAATGCTCTAATAAGTAGTACAAGAAGTTCTTGGGAAAGATTTCCTTGAAAATCTTTGCCATGAGGGTGAAATAAGCAGTTCTTTCCTTTTTTGGAAATAATGTAATCACATTATAATTTCACTTAGTGCAAGGTTTGCTTTTCCAAAGCAAATTTTTTGAAATGATTATGTAATCAAGCACGTGACTTTTCCCATGACTTGGGAAACACGTTGCGACCACATTGCAGCCTCGTTTTGGCTGTACAAACCACTCTTTCCACAACTCTCTCATTCCTACACTCAAGACCAATGGGCAGACAATCAAGAAAGAAGAAAGCAAACATAGCTAATGCACAAAAAGGGACTGCAGCACTCAAAAGTGTGTCCAATCTTATAAGGCCCCTATCTTTCTGATCCTAGTCTCTAGATAAAGCATCTAGCAGAGAAGCCACACCAGAAAACACTACTCAGCCAGAGACTGAGAGCCTGAATACAAGAGACACAGACTTTCTGGCAGTAAACCCTGAAAAAAACCACTCTGGCTACAGAATGGGACTTTGCCCCCAGGCTGCCGCCGATGAGGCGCAAGCCAGCATCAAATCCGTATACGATGTGACCGACGTCCTGCGCACCTCGACATCACTCGGGATGACCATCAAGTACGACCCTGACGCCGACATCATCTCTGTCTCCTCGCGCGGGTATCTCGAGCGCGTCCTCGAGCGCGTCCTCGAGCGCTACGGGACGTCCGACTGCAATCCAAAGGCCATGCCTCTTCCCCTTGGTCTCGAGCTGACGGCAGAGCAGTGTGCGAGCTCTCCTGCCGACTATGAATTCATGGCAGACAAGCCTTATCGCGAGGCCGTCGGTTCCATTCAGCACGCCGCAAACACCAACCGTCCCGACCTCGCCTTCTCCGCGAACCGCCTCTCCGCGTTCCTCCAGAACCCCGGCCCTGCGCATTGGAAAGCCATCCAGCATCTCTTAGCCTACATCAAGGGCACCCTCAACCACAAGATCACTTACCGCCGAAGCGCTGAGAGCGGGATACGTCCGCTTGGCTGGTACGACGTGGACTACGCAGGAGATCTGGACACCCGTCGCTCGACATCCGGCGAGGTATTCATGATGTCCGGTGGCCCTGTGTCTTTGTCGTCGGAACGGCAGACCATCGTAGCGCTCTCGACAGTGGAGGCCGAATATGTCGCGCAGACGCGTAGCGCGCAGCAGGTCATGTGGATGTACAGCTTCAACCTGCAGGCACGTCCAGTGGTCTTGTATGGCGACAACATGGGTGCTGGGGCCCTCGCGCGAGATGCAAAGGGCCACACGCGCGTCAAACACATTGACATTCGCGAGCGTGTGGCAGCCGGCGACATCGACATCCAGCGCGTCACATCTGCTGATAATTTGGCGGATATATTCACCAGGATCCTCCCATGCGACGCGCAGCTCGCCATCGTTCGCGCGCTCGGGCTTACATCGGAGTAGAGAACTGAGCTCGATTCGAGGGGGAGTTTCTGTTCCCCCTCATGAATGGTCATTTCTATTGTTTTTTACTTTTACTTTACTAATACTTTATGTCTCGTTCTCGCCAGGGGGAGTGTTGCAGTAGTGGCTCGACGAGTCACTGCGCGGCAGTGCCGGCGCTCTCTTGGCGCCTCACAATGTCATCTCCATGTACTACCATCACCGCTCGTACAGCTTGCTACAGCTTTGCTACAGCTTTGCTACAGCTTTGTTACAGCCTCGTTACTTATTTAACCGCTGGATACTTCGAGCAGACCTCAGCCGTTCACCCTATTGTGTGCCCGACTGAGGTCTGTCTCTCTTTACTTATTTATTACTCGTATACTTACGAACATTGTAGTATCATTGCTTACAGGTACATAATACAGCCGTTCACCCTATTGTGTGCCCGACTGAGTATCATTGCTTACAGAAAGGAAGGAGATTCCAAGGTGTATTGGCTAAACATGGAGCAATACAGCAGGTATGCTCCAGACTGTTTAGTAATCAGAAACTGAATTCCACAAATCTCACACATTATGAAATACTTCCCATTCGGAAGTCCACAAATATTGTCCTATTGTCCACAAATCCTTCCGCAGTTTTGCTTGACATCGCACTATCGCCTCGAATCAAGCGCGGAAAATTAGGTTTCCATACCAGATCACGGGGCAGAGAGGCTGTGTGATGCGAGTAGGGACCCCATTTGTAGACAACCAAATTTGACCATCCGCACTGCATACAATATTCCGCCTCTTATGACAGAATTTGTGGACAACCGGTTGCGTCCTGGTCTTCAGACGGCTAAATTTCCGTTTCAGAAGGCCTCTATATGGCAGCCTTGGGCATTCCAGTAGCTGAAGGTGTATGGAAAGGTTCCGGGATCGCCTCCCGGTCTACGACTTTCACTGATATTTGTGGATCGTTTGTTTGCTTGGGCGGACTTTGTCATCATCTAAAACGCAAAACCTTTTTGTTCCCGCTGGCTTTCCCCCTCCGCACACTCTTAAGTGTGAACGGCTGCGTCGGACTTGCCTCGAGCAACTAGACTGGTGGAGAGCCGAAATTGAGAATGCAAAAAATTCATCCATTTGCATCATTGAGCATCCAGCTCATTTTTGGGTCCCTGAACCCCATTTCACTGCCCACGTCATGCCATCATGGCATATTGTTTGTGGTAATACTGAGTACACCTGGAACAAAGGCCTTCGGACTGTGGTACAGGCCAAACTGTTTCTTTCAAGGTCATGCTTTTCCAAATGCGGTCCGATGTATTATATTTAGATCGGGGTCATGCTCTTTAAAATGCGGTCCAATGTATTGTACTGTTTAGATCGAGGTCATGCTCTTCAAAATGCGGTTCGGTGTATTGTGTTGTTTAGATCAAGGTCACGGCCTTCAAGATGCTGTCTGGTGTTTTGCATTGTTTACATCAAGGTCCTCTTGGCGCGGATATGTCGGCGTCTACCGACTCCGACGACAAGTCCGACCTGGATCACGAGGTCAAAAGCGAGGCTATGTTCGCGCTAGCTGCCGCTGCAATGATACGCAAATTCAGCGCTCACAAGGCTGGCAAGGTATACTGCCACCGTTGTGGGGGTATCGGCCATGTCCGCGCTCAGTGCCCCTCGAGTGCGAACACAGATGCTGCCGACAAGCGCCAAATTGTCGCGACTACGGTCATGGGATTGGACGACGACGACTCGGACTTCGATGTTGCGGTGTAAAATCTTTCACTGCGTTCCGCCTATGGGTAGACCTAGGGTCTGTCTATGGGGTAGACCAAGGGTACTGTACATACTAGAGCTTATTGGCACTTTTTTGTCTCGACCTTTTACATTCTCTGATTGGTCGAGAATTGTGGAGCGGCCAACTCTCGGCTAAAAAGTGCTAATAAGGTCTACTCACCGGGAATCAACTTGCAGACATTCTTACCAAAACACTTCCTCGTCCTACTGTGGATGGATGGATAGCTTACGCTAGGCAACGCACGCTTTCGTTGAGTTCTCGGCAGTGGCGGGTACCATGAGCCTATAAATGAACCCTCCAATCCTTACTATTAGCCAAGTTTATTGGCTGGCCCAACACAGACGACTTTTACTCTTATCCTTCGAAATGGGTGTCCATTTTCGCGAATGCATCGATCCGCAATAATCCCGATGCAGATATCACACTCAAAACATTACTGAGTCATGACAATGTCAATGGTGACTACACATTCTCCGAACATTTATGCTCAGAATATATCAGTTGCAGAACATTATATATGGGATTGACTGCCATACTAGGCTAATAATAATGGTCTAGCCAAGTTTTAGTCAAACTTTGGGTTAGGTTTAGACTACATCTATTGCACAGGATTTCTCAGAGTTCTTGTGGTCCAACTGATCTATTTAGAGTTCAAGACGTACAAACAGATCAATTTTCGAAGGAATAAGAGGGGTAGGTGGAGCTCGAGGCTGCGCGGTCCTTCTCCCCCTTTGTCGCGTCAAAACACAGCCACCTCCACGTCGATGCGTGGCATGTCCAGACATGTGAGACAGGTTGTGATGTGAGAGACTCACTCAGATTTCACTTCTTCCTGTGCGCCGTTTCCTCGCGTCTTTAACCATTTTCTCTTGCTGTGTAGGAGCAACATCAAACCAGGAAAGAATGCGCGGCACTGCCACGTCAATCCCAATTTTGACTGAAGGTTGAAATTGGTCCCCTTTCATCTTGAATCACACCCTGACTCAAAGGAACATCTGATGACCCACCAAAATATTCAGAGGTAATTTTCTCGCCAACTCGCCAAGGTAGAGATTTAGGGCCATCCACGCCACTTCCAGCAATACTATATATCCCAATCTGAATAGAGATAATGGAGGTCATAAAAATTCTTCCCACCGTTGGCATCTTGTAGGCTTATGTATGGATAACCACCCGTATGTTCCTACATGTTTGTCTTCGGTAGACTCATTGTTCATGTTGTGGACCACGCGAGTATAATCAATCCCCCCCCATCCGTTTTTCGCTGTCTAGGCCCTGGGTGCCTTGAGTAAAATGTATGTCACAGATTAGGACGTAGCAGCCAGGACTGTTCTCCAGATTCAAAAGAAAAGTCCTGTAAGCCCTTGGCAACCGGTCGCTATCTTACAAGGGCTGTCATTATAAGGGAAGAGATAAATTTCCGACAGGGGCCCGTTAAGCCGTCGAATACGCGCCGATTATGTCGCAAGTGCCGTGTGCAAGAGTTGAAGTGAAACAAAGCAGAGGGAAGAGAGATACAGTGTGTCAAGTGAAGAGTACATCAGCCATTTGACAAATAACTTGTGGCTTGTTTGACCTTGTGAGCTTGTCGACAAGCTCACAAGGTCAAAAAGTCAAAACATGAAAAATCACCCCACGGAAATCGGCAATCAAGCCCTTGGCAACCCTTGAAAAAAAAAAAAAAAAAGCAGAATTTTGCAAATTTTCTGAGCTTGTCGAGATTTGGGACTCAGCTTGTGGCCTTGTGAGCTTGCGAGCTTGATTGACCTTGAATGGCCTTGTTTGGCCTTGTACAAGCTCACAAGCTATTTGTCAAAGTCTGATGTACTGTAGTATTTCGTTCAATTCGTAAGTTCGCTCGTACCTCGCGTGTTGTAGTCTGTTGGTTCCTTGATCGCTGAAAGCAAAGGTTAAGGTATCAGGAGCAGTTTCTGGAGAGTGGAAATGGTAGCCGTCACTTAAATTTTCGGCGGCGCTTAAAACGTAGACGAATCGGAAGGTTTTGGCATCGGCGTCAGTCGTGCCGACACCTTTTATTTCAGGTACGATTTCATTGCTACTTAAGTTGAATCTGAAACTAATAATTTCAGCTACGTTTCCGGGAGAACCGAAACCGGTTTTTTTTTGGCCGTGAAGGCCCAGTCCGTAAACGAGTGTTCTCCCTGATTGTCTCTCCTTGTCTGATTTGTGGCTTTTTTTGCTTGATGTTCCGATTTGGCGTTGAGTACTTCTGCTATACTCCTCAAGTTGAGCACGTCTCGACGACGGCTAAATGAGACGATTAGTCTCTTGCAATTTGCTCCGGCGGTGAAGAGAAAGCACAACAGTATGTTTATTAACATTAGAAGGAAAAAGAAATGCCCAGGAAAAACAAACGACCAAAAAAGAAAATTAGCACGTTATGTTGCGTCCAATAACATCTGGGCAGTGTGTCTCACCGCACACCAATCAAATGACGCTGCACACCTCTGGCGGCTGCTCTTTGGACACGGCGGTCACAAGCCAATTTACGGGAACGCCCACAGCTCACCTGAGCTGCGCAACTAGCGGCGACGACAACGACGGCTGTGGTATCACCATTTTCGCGGCCGATGTTTACGGGCACAGTTTCAACCTCATAGGTCTGCGGAACATCTTAGACACATCAAGATTGTTCTAATTTTTCTTTCTTTCTTTCGAGATGGTGGAGTGTACGCCCACTTGGTTGGACCGACGGGTATCAAGATCTGGCATCTCCCGTGTACATCATGAAATAGGATGAGGTTGACTTAAGTTCCGGGCGAAAAGACCGGCAGGCCTACTTAAGTGCCTTCCGCGCTGAACTTAAGTCCTGCACCACTTAAGTCCTGTTCAAACAGGAAAAAGAGTTCAACATCAGAGATTCGAACACAAGACCTTCAAAGATTTCACCACAACAGTATGTATAAAGGACTTTACCACTACGCCATGAAGGATATGGCCTTTATACACCCAGATACAATCATATTAGCCCTGTATTGGCATCATATTGGCATCATATTAGCCTTCTATTGGTGTTATACCTTCTCTGCTTTCTTTATTTTGCCTCTGTGGCCAAACCACTATCCCTAGATGATTCAAAGATTGATCTGTTTCAATAAATTAATATGTATATAAAACATGAGAAAGATGATTGGAAATGACAGTGAGTTAATACACACAGTACTTAGTTCCCATGGTAGACAGTAGAAGAATAATAGTCTAATGGCAGTCTGATTGTTACTTGGATCTATGGTATTTCTGGTGAAGCGGCCAACGCTTCCTCCTCTCTTTCTCTGCCGAGCAGCCCTGAAGATCTTGTGTTCGAATCTTGTTAACAGTTGAGCTAATAAAGTATTTGGTACATCAATCCCGGCGACATCACCGCAAAGACAGGACATGCCACATACTCTGTGTAGTTGTCCGATTGACCTGGTTTTTGGGTATGTTGTATTTGGGAGTACTACAGAGGGCACCAGGATTTTCAATGTGACCTTTACTTCAAATATATGCTTGCTAGCATTCAGTAACCATATGAAGTTTGTTTAAACAATGGGCATCTCAATGGATAATCTGGTTTGATGGCTGATTTGTTCAACCACCCGTTTAAACCGTGGACAACCAAAAAAGTCCGGCTCACGGGGATTGAATTCGGAGCTGCAGAGTGGAAGAAGGAGAGAAAATCAGACATCATAACCAACTGAGCCAAACCAACGGTGATGGGCATCGGCAACTTGACCGTAGATGCACCCTGGTTCCTTGTATGGTCACGCCAAAATTTGAAATTCCAAGTCCACTTTATAGTGATGTACAAGATTTTGCTACTTCGGAGACGTAGCTTTTCCACCAAAAGACCTTGAAGGTGAGGTCTGTGTAGTGGTCGGGGTCTTCAAGAAGATAGAGACATGCCATAGGACTTCCAATTTGAAGTTTTGACGTTAATGAATTGACCATCTGCATGATTAGATTCCGCGTGTTCTTCTTGGACAATGCAGAACCCCCCAGAGTATCTGTCTGCTTATTTATGATGTTCTTCACGGTGTCGAACATGTGGTAAATCTTGAGACTGGTCTGACTATAGATGGAAGCCTCGTTCACCTTCTCGTGCCCGGCTCAGTATTACTTCTTACATCTACTACCCACAGACGAGGTTTCGGACCAGCAGAATGTCAGATACACTTCCCCACCCCCGCATACCGCCGCTCCAGCCCAGAGAGGGCCCCGGTGGCGTACCCCGGGCCCGCCTCAGTCGCGCGCTGCTAAATTCTACGGCATTCACTCACGATTACCCCCGCTCCCCTCCCGCGCGGCTTGCGCCCGTTATCGTCTCAGCACGAAAATGGCCGCACACCCATCGCTTCAAGCTCATTTGAAGCCAGCGCCGCCACTTTCGCGCTCGCCCTCGAATTTGCAGATTTCCGTGGGAAGATTACATAATTGGGCTTAGCTGAGGTTGGTCCTCGACTTAACGAAGCCTTTCGACGCGGCGGTCTGGGCTCTCGCGCTCGCTGCTTTCTGGGACTGCAGACGCCTAGGCGAACTCACCGTCCCCACGATCGAAAAATTCGACCCGAAGTACCACGAAGGGAACGCCCCCCACTCGCGTCCGCAGCGCCGGGGCCGCGAAGGCCACCACCCTATCCCTGCCGTGGACGAAATCGACAAGGGAGCGCGGAGGCAAGCTCACGCTGACCGCACGAGACGGCCAGTTCTGCCCCGCTGGCTGCTATTTTCCACCTCGCCGATCAGCCGTTCAAGGGCCGTTCAAAAGGCAGATCCTTCTCGCATCCTCCGTACTTCCCCACTCCCATCAGCTCACGCCTACCACACTGTACTGGATGCCTCCCTTTATCCGGTTTCGCCCCTCATCGGCTCTGCTTCATGCTTCGAGGCTCAAGCCTCCCATTCACCTAACTCAATGATCGAGACGTCTGACTATCAGGCTTTGGAAAACGGCACACCGCCATGGCAAGACCCTAAGCTCGACGTTCAACGTTCAAATACGAGCCATGTTTCTCAACCCCTTCAGGTCTTTTATGTGCAAGAGTTCTCCGCTTTCTGGGCAACATGACGGGCGCATCCTGCAACGTCAAGATCTCAAGCTCAACGTTCAACCGCAGTCTCTTACACTCAACTGTTTAGGACTCGCAGGCGCAAAAGTTCTCGCGTTTCATCAGTCACCATCCCATTCAAGACCCCGAGTTGGACGTTTTGACTGGGGAGATTACAGACGTCGTTCAAGCCATTCAAACATACGAGATTGTTGTCCTTGGCATTAGTCCTGAACAGATGCTCTGTCTGTTACGGCCGTTCTTGTTGTGTTTCCGACATTTTTCCCCTTCTCCCCTAATCCCATTGTCTATCGTCGTTCCCATCACTCTGTTCGCCAATTTACTCCTCTCCCTCTGTATTGAACGTTCTAATTGCCTCCTGCTCTTTCAACGTGTAATTGTTAATATTCCTTTCAGCCTGCGCCGACGTTTGTCACGTTCCTGGGATAATTCAGTGGGCTACCCCTGCAAGGCAGTGGTGCGCATTACTTGGCTTTCTAAGCACAACCTCCCTGACAATCACCTTCTCTAGCGCAGGTCTTTGTTGAAGTTCGTAGCGAGTCCAATATTTCGTGTAAAATGTTCAAGTGAACTGTTGCCTCATTTCCAGGCTCCTACCCACCCTCGTGTTCCGGGGTTGGGAGTCACCGTAGTGGTATTCAAAGCGGATTGTTATCCCGCCAAAATGTCAACAAGAGATCCCTAGGCTCGTGACCAACCGCTTCTTCACGTGGCTGCGCTTATCACGATCTGAAGTGGCTCCGGAGACGTCATGGTCTACCTGGACGACATCCTCATCGCGCATTCTGACCGCCTGTCACCGCGAAATCGTCCGGGAGGTGCTCCGGCGACTCCGAGAACACCGTCTTTTCCTATGCTGTTTTGACATTGATTTGAGTGAGTTCAAAATCCAGCACTGCTGCAAGATGGAAGAGGATTCGTAGGGATTCGGCACCGGCTGTAGGTGAAGTCGTTTTCGTATAATCCTTGCCATATATCATCTGACGGCCCAGGAGAACGTAACGCGCTTTGTATCGGGACACCGCACCCAAGAAGTCGTGTTTCGTCCAGAAAACTAACTTGCCTCTCATGACCTTGCGGCCTTTTAGGACAGCAGAGCGGGGGACGAGGACATAGACTCTCATTCAGGTGACTGTCCCTTGTTCCTGTCTTCATCACCCTTCGACGCGCTCTCATCAGTCTTCGACTAGGGCTGCGACCCGTAGACCCGTACCCGTAAACGGGTACGGTACCGGTATTTCCGGGCAGACCCGTATACTGTACTATTTCGACCAAGTGTTCATCAAAATTATGTAATTTCTCATCCGAGAAGGCCTCAAAATTTTCTTTTGAATTAAGGTGATTTTTGCACACATCAAAAAATCTTGGGTGTCACGCGTCACTGAACACTTGGTCGAAATAGTACAGTACGGTACGGGTTGCTACGGGTGTGCTTGAGGCCTATACGGCCGGGTCCCGTAAGCGCATTTTGGCGCAAGGATCAACCCGTAAACCCGTATACGGTCGGGTATGGGTGACCCGTACCGTACCCGACCCGTAAAGCTCTTGCTCGAGAGGCGCTACGGCCGGGTCCCGTACCCGTACAACGGGCCGTGAACCCGGCACTTACGGTTACGGTTCGCAGCCCTATCTTCGACGCCAGCCCCCCGGACATCTGAACTAGCGGTTTTGATACATCACGGTGCTCCGACCATCAGTATACTGCAACTGCGGGCAAAAAAAAAAACGCGATGAACACTCGAGGCAGCTTGTTGCTGCGGGGCATATACGCATATACTCCTACTATAAGCGATGGGAGGATGAAATTCGTACAGGATTTGTTGGAGATCGGATACAGGTATTAGATTGGGTCCCAGACCTTTCTCTTGGCCGTTCACCTCCGCACCGTAATGAACTCGAAATGAACTAACTATGTAAGTGTTATTTGAGATATCACAAGACATGCCTTCGCTTCGCTCCGGCAGGCAATCAAGTAAAAAAGGGGTACCTTAGAAACTCGAAGTATTGAGGTCAATTTCTGCTCAAGGTATATGGCAATTTATTTTTGAAAACATGTGATGGAGAGGTGATGATGGGCACTGTATAAGCCTTTGGAAGCACGTGGAAAGGTTTCATTTTGAGCGGCGTGGCTGAATTCAAATCGGACTATTGGTGTATGTACCGCCTGCGCGGTGGCATCATCGCGCCGCCCATCCCGCCCCCAGAGCTGCCGGTGTTCTCCACGCCCTCCTGAAGCACCCGCGGCCCCACCTCGCGCACATCCACCTCGACCTCCCCCCCGCGCTCCCGCAGTCTTGCGTGGCGGCTTTGGGGGGTCGCAATGAAGGAGCGCACACCGCAACTGGTGCATCTGTCGTTACTGTAAGCCGCTCAGTTCCAGGTGTGTGTCTGTTTGTGAACTCTAAATAATTAGCCAGATCTTGACCGTATCTTTTGTCCCAGGTGAAACGCAGTTTGGTACGAATTTTCTAGAGACGGTTAACCCTTATGACACGACCGTACACCTGGCGGGACAGAGCTGCTACCCTCAGCTTCTCACTCTGTCTCA
This sequence comes from Mycena olivaceomarginata, assembly GCA_029378375.1. Taxonomy (NCBI): domain Eukaryota; kingdom Fungi; phylum Basidiomycota; class Agaricomycetes; order Agaricales; family Mycenaceae; genus Mycena; species Mycena olivaceomarginata. Next base: position 58,337 of record JARKIC010000848.1, read on the forward strand.
TCAGCCCTTTTATTGGTCTCCCACCCTATGCTACACATACCCGCACCAAATACATACACCCTCGTACATACTCGCCTCGCCGCAGGGCCTCAGAAAAATAAATAAATAAAAATAAAAATAAAAATAAAAAATAGTGGGGATCAAACTCTCGACCACCGCAAAAGGCAAACAAAGACTACGTAAAATCTGCGTGCTAAACAAGTGAGAGCTTAGGGTAGCTTCGAAGGCCAAAGAATTCTAATGCCCTATCACGGCTGAACTCGGGTTAGTAAGCGCGTCGGGCGGATCATAAATCCTTGGTGATGATGGCGGCTTGATATTCCAACACGGAGCGAATTGTGTCGGACCAGAAGCACTGACCGAGCGGGCTTTCCTTCATTTGTAAGATAATCCGCGACAATGGCAAGGAAAGGATACTGATTGCTGAACGTCCAAGCATCTAGAGAGATGCTGACTTTGGAGTCCACCTCAAAAAAATTGTAGAATCTGTACGACGGCCTGAATACTCCGAGCGTTGTCACGGATTACGTGACCTCGCATCCGAGTTTTTCTGGGTTAATTTTAAAAAAACTTTGCGAGGGCCTTGGTTCAATCCTCCCCGTTAAATTCAACACTTCACAACAATTGTGGAATCTGTCCGACGGCCGGAATACTCCGAGCGGTGTTTCAATCCGATTTTTCCCGATGCGATAGATTAGGTGACCTCGCATCCGAGTTTTTCCGGGTTAATTTTTCTAAAAGTTTGCGAGGGCCTTGGTTCGATCCTCCCCGTCGAATTTAACACCTCACAAAAATTGGGGAATCTGTCCGACGGCCGGAATACTATCAGTTACGGTGATGCCGGACAAACAAGAAAAATCGTTGAATATTTTTTCATGTATGGGTACTAGAGAGGATCTGAGTAGGCTAATCTATTCTACACTCCCTTTTCATCAGATCCACAATTTTTGGTTTGTGAGAAAAGGCCCATTTGTCGTCGAACGGCGAGTTTCTTTCTGTGAACCCCTTGACGAATTGGAACTTTAGGTCACGCGTCACACCCCTTGACGAATTGATGTTGATAGTATAGTATTCACTTGGGGTGTAGGGCCGTGGCTTTTCCAGGCGTGAACCCGCACATCTTGAACTCGGATGATGACTTCGGGAGGAAGAGCGGATGTATATGCAGGTGATGGCCGAGTTGGATGCAGTGGACGATCGCCTGGATGATGGCGAGGTCGAGATCAATGACTCTGAGGTTTATGGAGAGTAACTGCGGCTATTTTCTGTATTCTGAGGCCGGAGAAAAATTATTTCCTTTTTGATGTTAAGGCCTTCGGTGAGGCCTTCTCCGAAGGCCTTAACCTTAGGCTAAGCCTTAGCTTCCGAGCGGCTCGATTATTAAGGCCTTCGAGCGAACACTGCAAAAGACTCAAACCGAAACGGCCCTATATGCAACTTCGGAAACAGAATTGTTGTTGCCATCAGGCCGGTAATAAAACAGCCAGTTCATGACATCAGTGGAAGCCATCCCCTGCATTGACTGACTTCACATTGACACGGTGGTTGGTTTTTCCTGCGCTTAAGCTTCTTTGATCTCGACTTCTCCCGATACTTCTTTGAAGCCCAGGCACTTTGCTCTGCAGGACCATAATCCAAAGTAAGCTCGGTAGCTGAAGCAATATTTTCGGCTGCCACAAATGCCAGAGAGTAGGGCAAGCCACTGTCCTATAAAATCATTATGAGCTATCGAAATGAGAGAAAAACAAAGGAACCACCACAGCGACAGGACCGTGCGCTACTGCGATTATCCTGGTATTTGCGCTGCAGGAATGGCTGGAATCGGTCAGAGGGCACAATTTTAGATGTATTTCAAAGTGCATTACTTGATGAACCGAGTCCAATTACCTAAAAGCGTTCAACTGAGAGCTGTGCAGCCTTTGCTGAGCCGTCTTACCGCATTGGAATGCATCTATGGTGTATGCGGTGGTGGGCGTATCGTCCGGATCTTCGTCGATGTCTAGTTGAAAGATATCAGCAGCTCGTTCCCCCAACAATTTATCCGCGTTCTTCCGTGAACGGGTATATTCCGGTGGTCTGGCATAATCAAGCGGGGCGTTTATAAGACTCATTCGCTGCCGCTGGCGGCTCTCCCTGCTTCGATTCCGGGTGGTGAGTACAAGACTTTGCAGGGCTTGACTTGACTTGACTTGAATTTCTATTTTATGCCGTACCTGACCACAAGGGCTACACGGCAGTACTCTAGGTAAAACTAGGTTGTGTCAGTATTAATAACTAATTGGGGTTTGAGAGATGATCGTTATATATGAGGAGCCATTTGCTTCAAGCACGAAATTTGCGGGTATTCCACTTTTGCAGCTTGAGCCCCGGAGGCCAGGTACCCAGTTGCTCTTTATAAACAATAGTATTGGCCAGCTCATGTAAATTCTTTGGCTGGCCCAAATTCGCCCCGCCCTTTAGCATTTCCTTCTTCTCCCTTGCAATGCTTCTAGCATTCCTGATCCTTCTATCTTTTCTCGACCTCGTTCTGGGCTCGTTCTACAGGCATAGCCCCCGTCACCCCACCGAGTCTACAGCAGCCTCAAGCTTTGCAGTGGGAGGCAGATCATGCAGGAGCAACAATACGTTTAGCGCTACCAGTGCCGCTTCTTCGCAGCTCCTGACAGTAACTCAAACTACCGCTACGGTCAACACTGCAGAAGTTGCTTCAGGCAGCCTTGAGATCACATAGCCCACCGGCTGGCCAACTGCTACCCTGCCCGCGGCGGCCCCCACATCCACGGTCACCAGCACCTCTGATCCCTACCTCAAGGAGCTTTCGAAAGCCTCCAACAACTCTGGAGTCTCCGATTTCACGTCTGAACACAAGGGGGACATGACCTATTAGTGAGTTTTGCGCTGGATATTGTGTAGAACGCCCACTGATTTCCTGCAGTTTCGGTGATGATATCTCGGTTGCTTGCGGTGATGTTTATGACGACAATTCATACACAGCCGCCGTCTCCTATTTGATGTACGATGGTAGGCCCGCGGACACTCCCTTGGAACTCCGACCGCTTTTTGCCCGATTTTGACACTGTTTTACTCTATGAAATTTCCGCCGAGTCGGCTGTTTTACTCTATTTTGGTCGGACATAGCCTAAAAATGCCATTTTTTTTCTCCTGCGCCCCATTTTTGATCCAGAGTGGCGGTCCACAGTCAATTTCACTTGGGCATGGATTTTTTGACGGGGTTCAAAACCGAGATGGCGCCGTTCATCCATTTTTGTGGGTAGTCATTTTCCAGCTCGCGAATGAAAGAGAGCGCAGGGATGGAGCTCGACCAGAGAGTGGGGACTCAGTCGGAACTGAACCATTCATCCGTCTGGGTCGAGATTTTTTGACGGCTGTCGAGAATGTCTAGCGCAAAAAATTCTGTTACCGGTATGGTCGTATTCGGAAACGTCGCATGCAGATCGGCGGGAATTTTGCGTTGATTTTGCGGGCATCACAGCATGCATCCGACACCTCGATTGTGACGTCCTTGTAGAGCTTTCTGACCCCAATCCATTCGGCAGCATCGAACGGAACAGCGGTCTCGAGCAAGATGACACCGGCCATCAGAGAAGTCGAGAGAAAAAATCGGCCCGTTGTTGTGGTGCAATTGGTGTTGTTCTCGATCACCGTCGACGACTGCCGATCACCACTTTCAGCGGTTTTTCTGTCGCATTTGAAGCCGATGGTACTCAAAAAAAAAATCGCACTCCGTGCGATTTACTCTATATGTACCGGACATCGCCCTTTTCAGTGCTGATTTACTCTATTCATGTACCGGAGTTAGGGGGCATTTCGGCCGTTGATTTACTCTACGGCGGTCGGAGTTTCAAGGGAGTGTCCGCGGGCCTACGATGGTCTATGGATATTGCCGACTCAGCGCATAGCTAAGCGTGTAACACAGATACGATGCTTGGCCCGGAGCAAATACAAATGAGACGAACCGGTATGTGTACCTAGTCTCTTCGTTATCCGCGGCTTCAACCGTCCTAGAAACCCCATCTGTGGGCCGTTTGTACCGGGTCGCACTCTCCTTGACTCCGCCAGTGGCGATGTTGTCAGCGTTATCAAATCCCCGATTGCCGGGCATGCTGAGATTGGTGGCGACGGTCGCATTAACTGCATTGGCAGTGCTGACGTTCCGTGCCACATCCCGCTTACCGCCACAGTCACCCATGGTGGTAAAAGTATCCAGGTCAGGATTGTAGACCGCTGTGCCGGCTGCAAAAGAGATGACATCGACCTGAGGCCTGGAGCCTTCACAGCGCTAGCGGACATGTCCATCGGTCGGACGGACGTGGCATGGGAGTTTGACAACTGGTAGGTGGTACAGTGGCGCTACAGTCAGACTGGGATAAAGCTTCGACGGTCGCGGAGACATTCGAATGAAAAGCAACAGCGGTGCCAGCGCCAGAGATTCAGAGGAAGAAAAAGACGGAGTGGGTAGTAAAGTTTTTGATCCAGATTGAATGGTGGGCATGGGTGGCGCGCGACATGGCAAATAGGATCACGCTAGACTGAACGGACCAAAGCCATGGTGAAGAGAAATGGAGTGGGCTTAGATTTGAGAGAACGAGCGGGCACCTCGCTTCGATCAGTTTCGACAGATTCCCGGATGGAGTCAAGTAAGAGTTGCGGACGTCCACAGAGAGAAGCATATTAGGCTTCGAATGATGTACTCGGAATAGTAGTCTCGTGACCAGACTCTTATGACATCCCAAAGGGGCCCTGTCATAAGAGTCTGGAACAATCAGCGGCCACCTAACCATACCATTGCGCTATCAATTTTGATGGCTTTTCCCCACAGGTATTGCTTGCTGTTCTGGTGTGCTTTCAGTGTGTCTCTTAGCCTTGGCCTGTAGCTATATGCTCTTTTGAACTGTCGAGGGAGCTTATTTCATCCATTTTCGTCTAGAAAAGTCCAGATGACTGTATGCCAAGTCATTAGAACCTATTTTTGGATGTCTTGGCTGAATTGGATAATTTTAAATACCTGTGGGAAAAAGCCATCAAAATTGATAGCGCAATGGTACGGTTAGGTGGCCGCTGATTGTTCCAGACTCTTATGACAGGGCCCCTTTGGGATGTCATAAGAGTCTGGTCACGAGACTATCGGAATAGAATGAACGGTTTTGAGTGGTTTCGGAAATTCAGAGAATGTACCCGGTAGCCCAGTTCGTAGATAAATTACGGATGAGCTGTTGGTGCAGCGACCAAAGGCCTCGGAGGAGTGCGGATAGACAATTAGAAATTCGAAGGCACCTGCGGTGAAAAGGAGTAGTAGGGAGAATGGAAATGACGAGTTTAAGTGGGATCGGAGCAGGCTGCCAGGAACAGATAGAAATTCGAGTAGGGCGTAGAAATGTTTGCGGATTGAGTACGGCGGGTTTGACATAACGGACGGTAGTATCCTTTGACACGTACGTTTGAACGACGCTATCAAAGATAGAGCAGTAAATTAGATTGAGCGGAGCGGTGTAAAGGGTGTGCAAAATGTTCCCGAGAGTCAAGTAGACGAGATAGACCGATTTTCCGCCAGTTGCGTCTTATCCGTCGCTATCATCACTGGGGAGAGAACAGCCCCAGTAGGGAGCCTGCTCTACGCGAAATGAGATACATATCTCCCATTGCAGTGATAAAGGGACACAACTTACTTGGATCGCATTCCACCATTTCCCCGTCCACATTTCGTGATAGACACGGCTTTTGGGAATTTGGGCTAGTGCTGCCCGCGAGGTGGAGCTGGATCGAGGTGATTACTAGCTCACCTCGGCAACTCACCTCGGCTTCGAGCTCGGCAGAATTCGGCAAGTGCAATTTCCTAACACGGCTCATACACCAATAGCCCTAGAATTTAACCTACCGTCTTGGAGCTAGCCAAGGTAATCACTATCTATTTCCTTGGGTCCAGCCATGGATGGCTAGGTCCATGGCGGGAGACTATTGTTCCCGGATATTGGCTGCATCATACGCGACTTTAAGCGACTCAATTTGGACTTAAAAGATTTTGAGCGTGCCGTTGGAGAGGCTCGGGCTCTCTGGTGTCGGAGATGAGCCAGCGGGGCTCGCAGCGAGGAGGGTGGAAGCACCTCCCAGAATTCTTTCGGATTTGTTTGGATTTTTTTTTCCCCCACACTCAAAAGTGTACAGCTTGCTTTCTCCAGAGTGTACAGCCACCAGTCTGCCCACAGAACTGAGCCCAAGATAAATAGGTGTGCAGAGATCAACGTGCAGGCTACTGAGCAACTTGTTGACCTACGTGTCCACTATATTATACTCGTGCGGTCCACAAGCTGAACAGCGAGTTTACGGAAGACAAACATGTAGTACTATATGGGTGGTTATCCTTACAGAATCCTACAAGATGGCAACCGAGCACAACATCATTCCAGGGGGTCGAACGTCACAAGACGCTGGCAAACCCGAACTGGTCGGCCATTGACTCCTTCTCTCCCGCCATCTCGCTGCCTTGAATTCTTCTTTCAAAGCCCTCAAGCAGCCTCAAGCCCGCAACAACAGAAACAGCCTTGTGGCCTCGGTGATACCTGACTCGCCTCTAGATTTTTATATCAAAAATATACTACTACAAAAGCGAGCCAGCCCCAATCCTAGGGACTCGCGTCATAGCCGAGTAAAGTTGTCCATGTGAAAATACCTCTCTTCCCAAGTCGAGTCCTAATGTGTGCACTGTTAAACCTTGACATCCATTGAACGTGGTTGCATAGCATAGAGCAAGGGGCACTTGTTTGCGATGGAGAATGACTGCATTAAGTGTTCAGACAAACGACGAGTGATATGGAGGTCACAGACAAGAGTCTTACAGCCATTGTCGGAACCGAAGGCGCGATCGAAATTTTTCCCATTTGGGATGTTTTCGAAGAATTATCCATTATGGGGTCAGTTCTCCACGAATTTGGATGAAAGTTAGCTAGATGCACCAGGCTACTGTGTGCGCAATTAGTGATAGAAAAGAATCTATGAAATATTATATATTAGTTGTGCTTAGCTTTTGGGCCCTCTGATGCCTGAATGTCATCTAACATGGTCAGAACATGTCCCGGTAACCTAGTATTTTGTAAGGGGGCACCAGGTATGCTCTTTACGGCGTGTCATAGCGTCAGAAATATACCATACCTCTTGATTGATGCAACTATCACAATATTTCCAGATGCCGTGGCAATGCCAAGTATTCCGATAAATCCAAGAGAGTATAACTGATTTTTCAATGCTTCTGGCTCCATAACATGTTTCATAATGTGTATATGTTGTCCCTTCCAAATTTCTAGGTGGCTGGCACATGTTTTAACTGAGCTACAGCATGTTTACATCCTGGATGCGTGAATCATCCAACATGTAATATTTTTTCAAGTTTCTTCCCATCACTAATTGCGCATCAATTAGCCTAGTAGATCTAGCTATGTCTTACACAAATCTGTTGAGAACTGACAGAGCTCTCCGCAATTCTGTGAAAACCGTCCGAAACAGGAAATTTTCGTTAGCGCCCTCGGTTCCGACGGCTGTAGCCAATGAGCAAGTAAAAACCTAGATGAGTTTCTGTACTCTGAAAATTATACGATGGGTGCGTTATTGGCATTTCTTATTAACATTGTTCTTGATCAACCTCCAGGGAGATATATGCGAGTGGTAATAGTGGGACGACTCGTCGGGGTCATGTAAAACGCGAACATGCTCCAGAATTCCTTGCCGAAATCAGGGCTCGAGGCTGGGATACAAAATTGCCAGCCAGTTTATTGGCTGAACTACAGGGATCTGGCCAGGATTCAGTGGAAGGAAGGCAGCGGGTTCCATTTTCGGAGCAAGAACTCTCGATTTTAGTAATGCGACCGAAAAGAGTATTGAAGCTTACCGAAAATCCGTAGAGAAATGTGCTGAGAACTGGTTGCAGCACTTACGGTAAGTATTTTTAGCGCGGGCTAACAACGAGTGCCTTTCGGATGCTCGAATCGATGGAACATCGGCCGGAACAGAATGAGATACCACCATTCTGGAACTGGACGAGGACCTCAGGCGAATATAACATGCCAAAGGAACAACAATACCTTGAAGATATCTGGACATGAGACGAGCATGGATATCGGGCTGTTCATGAAGCGATCGGTGTGCTTGAACCCAGATCTACTTTCTGAAGTGGAGGAAGGCGTGCATCAAGGTAGCTGGACAACGGTAATGTTCAGCATTGCACTAGGTAGTTGCGGGAAAATCACACCGACCACACCGACCTGTGATCGAGGCGAATGAAAGCCTTGTAGCAAAGGAGATTAGACACTATGGCTCACAAGTAGAAAATATTGTACCCGTATGATACCGCAAACATCATGCTACAGAAGGGAATCAACTCAGGCTATGGCTGGACACCTCGTCAAGACTTACGAGATGAACAGCGGACTGTAGGCGTGGTACGTGTCCAGATCGACGGTGTTGTTGGCCGTCAAGATCTTCGAGACATCGTAGGACTTCATTTGGTTGTCATACTACCTCGGTTGAGTCTTGAACGAATGCCTGGCAGAAAATGTACGCACAGATGTCCTCGAAGAGATCCTAGTCATCATAACTCGTCAACGCGAGACGTTGAATTTATCAGGTTTCAACGCACAGCAAGAAGTTTCCGAACCAAGTGTTCGGGAACTAATCGTAACTTAGTCCGGAGCCAATTGACCGAGGTGAGTATTGACGTACATAAAGAACCGGGGCGAGGAACCCTGCAAATGGGATGAGAAGGAAGAGGAGAGAGGGGACAAGGCTCCGACGCACAGAGGAAGAAGACGAAGCCTTTCAAACGCAGGTTAGCGTACCATCCACGTGTAAAAACATTGGCCTCGTTCCACCCTACCTTTGTGAATAATCGACCAGGAACCAGTGAGGTTCAGCGCACATGAGAACCGATGTAACTAGAGTATATATATCGAGCGCGATCAAGGTCAGCTGGAGGAAATCCCAAATATTAGGACACACGTTATTTGGTTCCAGTTGAATGTTATCACAGACATCCCCTGAAACAATTTGAGGAAAGCGAGATCGGTGGCACAGACTATGCTGTAGACGTATCTACCCCAGTTGAGCAGTGGTGAGGTCATTGGGTCCAATCCAGGTGACCCAGGAGAAGTAGGAAAGGGCTTGGACTGTGAGTAGGGCTGCGAGCCATAGACCCGTACCCGTATTTCCGGGCAGACCCGTATACGGTACGGGTTGCTACGGGTGTGCTTGAGCCCCGTACGGCCAGGTCCCGTAAGCGCGTTTTGGCGCAGGAATCAACCCGTTAACCCGCAGCTTATGGTCTCTGTATTGCAAGGCTGTAGCTCCCTTTGTCAAGTGTCTTCCTTCAAAATCTCAAAGCCTCCAAGGCGTCAAGGTCTTCAAGCCGTCAACGATGAGCTGATGCATTAACGTCTCCGCTCTGTCTACTGCGGTCAAGGTGTCAATCTGTTGTTCAATGCACCAAGCCTTGAGTTGAAATCCAAACCATTCCTTCATCTGGAAACACATTCTAGCACCACAGACACGGCATGTCTGTGCAGATCGGTTGTGCCTGCAGCAGACACAAATAGACAAGCAGACCTACACAGACCCCCGCAGACACCGCACCAAGCGACAGACACGGTCACGAAGCGACAGACACTTCCGTCAGCATAGGTACAACAGTATGTCCATTGCTGGAGCGAAGCGACGGCACGTCTTGTCGATATCTATCAGTCAACTGCTGATTGAATGTCGTGTTGGCGGAAGGTGGGAGTTGTCACCATCGGCATGCTCGGTATCTATCGATATCTATCAGTCAGCTGCTGATTGAATGTCGTGATACATAAGTTGCTTATGAGTGATCGGAGGAGCGCGTGGGGAGTGAAGATGAATAGGGAACAATAAAGCGCGATATGCATCTACATAGATGTGGTCCAGGGCTCAGGGCAGGGAACCACCCTTTTGGGGCCGCCACCCATGTTTAAACCTTGTAAAAACGGTTTATAAACTGTTTGAGCCCACCGGCACAATAAAAAGAAACGGAAACGGTTAAAACCGTGTAAAAACGTTTGTACACGAAAAAGGTTGGAGCCTTAGCTGTAAGGCGCAAAATCGACGTGGACGATTGACGCAGACTGACGCTGTGATGCTTGTGACGCAGTCGCTGTACATCCCTTTGTTCATGGTGCCAATCGTAATGGGCCGACATCGGCCATGTGCGCGCCTACCCATATTGCTGCGGCGCAGTTAGCGTCGCAGATACATAGGCAGGCAACAATGGCTTTATGCAGCCACGGCATTCCAGGAAGCCGGACATACATGCCGACCACGGCAATTTCGATGATGTACAGCAGAGTGAGGCATGCGGAGGCGAAGAGGATCCTAAGCCAGTTAGTGGGCATATAATTGTATACTGTGGAGGTCATCATACGTGTTGGACGCACGGAGATGAACTCGATAGTGCATGGCTGAGGTTAGGTTGACATCTCCGTGTGGTTCAACCCGTTTTATAGTGAGTCTATAATTGGAACGAAAATGGAAGTACATATATGGAAGCGGAAGAATCCCTTGGCTCTCCAAATAAGGTCCTCAGCCCCGCTTTAGCCCTCAAACCTTGTCTGATTTCACCACCACAAAACCCAAAACGCAGGATCACCGTCGAGCTTGAACAGGCATACAGTAACTCCGGGAGAGAGAAATTGGAAAGAAGTGACCCATATTATCTCTGGGTACGGGACAGTGTGTACCTTACCACGGGGTGCCCAAAAACTCGCCGAACTGTGTCATCAATTTTCGGAGGATCGGGGGGCGAGGTCCAATAAAAAGTCCCAGGATACGTAGATCCCCTTGGCGGCAAAAGAATTCTGCAGGATCGTCAGGCGTTGACATTCTAGTCTGGAGAGAATTACCTGCTGAAAGTATCAGAAAATATACCGAGGTGGCTAGAAGCCAATGGAGCTCGCAGTAGACAAGGAGCTACACGAGTGCAGGTGCAGGAGCACAGAGATGGCACAAGCGATGTGGATGAAGAAGATAATCGATGAATTGATGTACTTGACAGTACAAGGCTGTATAAATATTGTATGTATGGGAAAAGAACCAAAGGAACTGATAGTGATCCTCCAATAGGTACGCAGCAAATACACATATATACTGACAGAAAGTCTATATTCCACTCTGCATTCTTGTCCACGCCCACCTAACTCCCTCGACCCGATGTGGTTATAAGAGCATTGTCCCGAACGAGGGTGTTCGTGAATGTGTCCTTCTCATGTTTGTCGACATGGTATACTACGACGAACAAGACAATCTGCTCACAGAGTTCCTGTCAAGGGCCTCCGACGCTACCTCAAAGCGACCAATGGCACTTCACAATCTATCCTGGTAGTCTGGAATGTGTCTTCACGAGTTTCTCCAGTCGGTGATCTGTTTATGAATGAGCAGTGTCAGCAGTTTCCAGATACAACTCTCAAGCTCAAGAGCAATGATTCTGTAACTGTCCGGATTTGACGCCAGCTTTCCGCAGTTGAGTATGACTGTCCTGAACCATACAGTATGTCTTCGAATGCACTCATTGAGAAATGAAGCCAAATCATCGCTGGGTATGTCAAATTTTCAACGATGTCGCATACACAATTGTATTCTCGCCCGAAGCACTGTCCATCTTGTGCAGCCACTGAATATTCTCCTCCGCGGTGTCGGAACGAGTGATACACCCTGATACACCGTTGTGGACAGCGGATGCGGAGACGTATATCTCCGTGTGGGAAGTGGGATCAGAGGGTAAGGGAGTATTACGCCAACGCTGCGGATTCAAAGATTGAGTTGGCAAGGCAAGGACCAAAGAGCCCTGCAGTGAGATGGTGTGATTCCGAGTGGCGACATTTAAGCGGTAGAAATATTCCATAATACAAGTACAACAATTACACGCGCAACGGAGTTCCCGACGCGAGCCGATGATACGCGAGCACGCTCGGACGTCGGGATGGACATTGCGTTGCCGAGTGACGTTGCCTGACGTGGCAAGGATAGGCCCCCGGTCACTCACTCCAAACTCCCTCCGTTTTTTGCCAAAAAAAATCCTTGATTTACTCTATGAAAATCGGTCCAGGGATGCTGATTTACTCTATTTTGGAGCAGGATATGCTGGTGTGCGGGAGGAGTTCTCTCCTCCCAGGTAAAAATCCCCAGCCCCCAAAAATGAATATGGCGCGGCCTCACGTCAAGTGCCGCGAAGCGAGATATAAAGACCAGCAGAATAGACCGTACTATTGCTCAATCTTTTTCCTTCATGTCAAATAACATTGTGGTGAGCTACTTCGGGTTTCGCTATTCTAACATTCATCCCTGCATATAGCCTTTGATATACCGCTCTGTCATTGATGAAGTCATTGCGGCAGTCAAGCCCGACTTCGAAGAAGCAGGGTTGGCCCAGAACATTCTCACTGAGCTGCAATATGTGAGTATCCGATGTATTTATCACTTCCGCTAAATCTCAAGTAGAATGCTGACCACAGAGATGGGAGGACAAGGTCATTGCGTCTCGCGTCGCCGATTTCGAGCCCTCACCGTTGAATGCTACACGAATGATGCCTGAATTTTCCCCGCTTCTATGGGCACCGGGCCCCCCCGTTTTCTATCCTAGATTTGCTCCAGTGAATGAAAACAACCCAAACGAGCACCCTGAAAAAGTCAATTCCGCAATTATTCCTCTTCCGACTGTATCACCCTCGCATATTCCCCAGATTGATGGCTCCGCAGAACATTCTCAGGAACACCCTGGGACTTCGCCGTCTGAAGCTATCAGCAGTGATTTGGATGACTCGGACAATACCACGTGTTGATAGTGGCATCAGTTTAGAACTCTTTTTTCTCAATCCTCCGTCGCTCTCTCGCTGGCGTTGCTGGCAGACCCATGCGAATGTGTGGTGCCGGCGGGATCCGCAGAGGCAACAACAGTGGGCCCTCTCTGCGGGCTCGTGGCGACATTCCTTGCCCTGGTTCCAGATTCGGCAGATGACTTGGCCGTCGCGGACGGCGATGAGGTCGTTGTCGCGCGCGGAGCACCAGATCGGGGTAGAGCCGTCGGAAAACAATGTTTGAAGAAATGGCCGCCGCGCCCGCAACGCAGGCAGAGTTGAAAGTGGCCGCCGCCACGCCCGCGTCCGCCGCCGCGACTAGTTAGAACTCCAGCATTTTTTCGAAATCCGAAGGGAGCGTCGAGCGAAGACCAAGGCTACTCAGGTATCATTTGCGCCCTCCACTCATTCCCGACACAGATTTCACACGTCACAAGCTCTCCTCGGCGGCCGATTTCATTATTTTTCGTGCAGCAATCGCTCACAGGCCTGGCCAACTCACACGGGGACCTACATTTAAGCCGACGTCGACGAGAATCTATGTGTTCAGTTTTTTCGAGGAGAATCTGTGGACACCGCAAGTGCCGACAAGGGGGAGGGCACGAGCACATGCAGTCGTATTATTGGATCTGGGTCAGGGAAAAAGGGGAAACAGCTGTGTCGTCAGTATAATTTCTCTCATTCTTTGCGCGCCTGTTTTTCAGTCGTTTCAGCATTCCCGCACCTCAAAGACGGTGTGGTCCATACCGCTCAGATGATAAAGCGCACCTGCAAAGCAGGGACAACAATTTACGTACCCTTGGACGAAGACACCATTCCTATCGCAATTGTTGTTCCCAAGCATGCAGTCCCCCATACCCACCCTCCTCCGCCTCCAACAAAGGTTCCGACCGATGTGAGAACCCTATATGAAGAAGCAGTTCGAGCAGTCGGGGTTTCGATAGCCACAGTGAACAAAGTTGAACGCGGTGAGCCAATATTTCGAAATGCGAGTCATGTTGATCACATAGTATCGCAGGTGCAGTGTCACGACGCGTCGAATATTCACGAAGTCTTGAAAAGACTTTCGTAAGGCCATTGTGAGTACAAGAAATATTGTTACAGTGGGAATAAACATCAGAACTACCTACAGCTCGTCATAACCAGCCAAATCAAGAATCTCCTCGTCATTTTCTCCAATCCCAGCCCCGTCCTCCTCCTCCTCCTCCTCCTCTTCCTCCGAACTTGACTCCTCCGAGTCGGAGCCCTCGCGTTCACCCTCCAACGGATCGCCAGGGACATCACATCCGGGGATATTTTCGTCCAGCGGCTGAGGAGCCGGGTCGACAACCATCAGATGTTCTTCATCTTCGTCGACGTCCATCTCTTCTTCGTCATCCTTGTCTTGTGCTTCGCATGGAGGAGTAGTAGACGCTGTTCTATGGCCCACAGCAGTTTCAAAGTACCGCATGAACATATCACGGTCGACAAAGCTGCAACAGATATATCAGTAGGTGGTAGAAAAGAAATAAAATAACTTGCCAATTGATGTAGTAATAAGTATAGTCTTGATCCTCATCTTCCGGGCGCCTTGCGATGGATTTGGGGAGGAGGTCGGAGGTACGCCCATAACGGAAAGCGGGGATGATATGCGAAGCGCGGATTACCTCGGCAGGATCGAGGAATCCAAATGCGGCGGGATCTGCAGAATCAATGAAGCCCAACCTGTCCAGCCGCTTGGCTTTCCAGCCGGACTTGTGAGACAGATCCCGTCCAAACCAGTGGACCCAAAGGAACTCCATGCGCTTTGGTCGTCTGGATTTTGATTTTGGTCCGAGGTGACCAATGTCGACATGGAAGATCCCAAGGACGCGTGCGTACCAGTATGGATGGGGATTAGAGCTGCCCTCGTCCTCGTGCGAAAGCACCATAATATCCGAGTTTGTGCGAGGATTGATGGAATCGTCCGTTCGCTGCACGTCGTAGGTCGTGTAATTGATACGCATTACTTGATGGGCGTAAATTCGATCCCGGGTGAAGGTGACATTCATCAGATCCTCCTGAGAGAACTCGACTTCGTCGCCATCGTACGGGATGTTGAGCAAGCGACTCAAGAGGTGAGAGCGCAGTTTCTTCAAAAAGCCCTATTCCCGAGTCAGATACAGCCCAGAAAAAGATGGCTATGCACTTGCCTCTACCGATGGGTCATTCGCAAATTTTGTGAGTTCATGGAATTCGTAGATATTGAAGGGGTTTCTGGTGGATTGAGAGATGTGGTGGTGGACGCTGGGTGACGTGCGTGGCAAGACCTCATCTTGAGGTCGCAGATTGCTCTCTGCAGCACCGTCGCCTGCCTCATCGGCGGCTTTGGCCTTGGCGGCTCTGGCAGCTGCCTCAGCATCCTTCATGCGTTTGGCGGTCCTTCGCAAAAGGCGCTGACGCTGCTCGTTACTTGCAATTTGCTTTTGGAAGTTACGTTTGTTCGTCCGAGAATACAGTTTTCTTGACGACCCGGTGCGTGAGCTCACACTGCGGATCTTTTGTGAGCAGAGCATATTAAAAATAGGAACAGATACTTGCCAGCTGCGTCGAGTAGGAATCTGTGGTACCCATCCTCGGTATTACAGCTGGGTAGTCCCCGAGTGAGTGGTATTTGTATGTGCTGATGTTCCAGTCCTTCCGTTTGCGAGTTGTGGCGGCATTGGACGCTCCTGTGGATGGAGTGGTTTGCACAGTACGACGAGCTCGTTGTCTGGTCTCCTTAGGCAGCTCATATGTTGTGTAGGCGGTACAAACGTCTCGAATGAATTGGCGGACTTTAGCGCCGAGGACGGAGGTGACGGTCCAGAAGCTCTTGATGGTGGAGCCCGTATGCATTCGTAGTTTGGCATATGCGTGCCACGTCGCGAGGATATACCAGAGGTCGAGAACGATGTCGTTATATGGATCTGGTAGAATCCCGTCAACGACGGGTAGCATGCACTGTTTACGAGCTCAGCCCCAATTTTTTAATAATAAAAAACATAGCGCACCTGAAGGAGGTCCTCAAAATCTCGAGCCGCAAGTTTCTTCATCTCCGAGACGTTCGCGTGAAAGCGCCGAATGGTGCTGCGTCCGAAGGTGGGTATCTTTCGGAATCTAAGTTGCGTGAGAGACAAGTGGCCTGAATTAAATATGAAACTTACCGCTCATCGACTATTGCAATCGCATCGGTACGGTGGGCTTGCAAGATACGGAGGGTATGGATGAACAGGGATTTTACAACCCCAAGCTCGACTTCATGCAGAAGATCGCTCACGGCAGCCGTTCTCGTGAAAACTTGCGAAAAACAGAAAAAAACAGGCCGCGCCCTCAGTTCCGCAAAAGGCTGTAAACAGGCGCAATTTCAACTCCGGCTTGTGAATGCCGAAATCTGCCCCTACTTGAAAGGTTTTGTGCAGTTGAAGTCATAGTTGTATTTCGTCCAAAAGTATAACAGTGTACTGAATTGTAAATGTATGAAATAATTGAGCCTAGAAAATCCAGTGCTCTTTTAAAATTCAATGAGTTTGGATTTGCATGTGACGGATAAAAAGTAGCAGTCCAATCCTTGGTGCGATTTTATTTTAGGCGCAGCATAGGCAAAACAGGATACGGATGTTAAATGTGACCGCTATTGATTCGAATGTGATGGAATTCCGAGATTCAATACGTGCGATGGCTATTTAATGCTACTGGTTCAGGCTGTGGCCAACAAAAAGTAAAGTAGCCGTCCAATCGTTGGTGCGATTTTGTTTAAGGCGGGGCATAGGCAAGGATGTTAAATGTGACCACTACTGATTCGAATGCGATGGAATTCCGAGATTCCATCCGTGCTAGGGCCATGTCATGCTATTGGTTCGAGCTGTGGCCAACACAAAGTAAAGTAGCCGTCTGATCCTTGGTGCGATTTCATTTCAAGCGGGGCATAGGCAAGGATGTTAAATGTGACCACTATTGATTCGAATGTGATGGAATTCCGAGATTCCATCCGTGCTAGGGCCATCTCATGCTATTGGTTTGGGCTGTGGCCAACAAAAAGTAAAGTAGCCATCCAATCGTTGGTGCAATTTTATTCAAGGCGGGGCATCGGCAAGAAAATGTGACCGCTATTGATTCGAATGTGATGGAATTCCGAGATTCCATCCGTGCTAGAGCCATTTCATACTATTAGGTCGGGCTGTGGCCAACAAAAAGTAAAGTAGCTGTCTAATCGTTGGTGCGATTTCATTTTAGGCGGGGCATAGGCAAGGATGTTAAATGTGACCACTATTGATTCGAATGCGATGGAATTCCGAGATTCCATCCATGCTAGGGCCATTTCATGCTATTGGTTCGGGTTGTGGCCAGATTCTTTCTCCGCAATTTGAAGGGGAACATGCCTTCACATGTCCAACCAAAAAAATATCAACTACTGCACTGTTTTTGTTGCGAAAAAAAAAAATCAATTTTTGATCAAGGTGGCGATTGTTTCCCTCCTTTTATTTATTCATGGAGCCATGTAGAAAGCACATAAACCCCTAAATTTTGGGTGCATATTTTATAGGTCCATACTTAATTATCAGCTCTTGATGTACCCAGAAATACCATCAAGACAATCAGAAGGAGGGAAACAATTTAGAAATTTCATAATATATTAGATGTTCCACCTCAGGTCCAAATGCGTCAATCTACGCCGAATTGATCATAGATTGATAAATTGACCACAGAAATGCGAAAAGTTTGAGACAGAAACTCTCAAAACCAAATTTCCGGTTACTTTTGGTCACAGCGAGTATTGGCTATATTTTCAGGGTGAGAGCTAAGCTTGTAGTAGCCGTTCTGATGAAAACATCAAAATTCGATGAAAAATCACCTGCACCTTAAGTTCTGCCCTTAGCTGTAAATCCCATGATAAATCAGCCTTAGGGCTTTTGAACCGCCACTATACCTGCGTGATGTAAGTCATTGCTGGCACTCGACTTTCATCGCAGACCCAGACAAAAGTATCAGCGGATCAAAAATAGCCAGACGACTGACGGAAATGCAATTTCTCGCGGCTCTCGACCACATCTGGCCAGCCAGCAATTCTGCCCAGGTTATCCCGTAAGAGCATTGAAATCCAATGTATTCCATGAGCAGAACCCGTGGCAGCATCCATTAGCCCGAAGCCGAGCGGCAACCCATTAACAATGTTGATCTCTTCCAAACAACGGGACCTACGTATATTCCCGAAAGCCGAAGCGGGGCGGGAATGACAGTCCGAAAACATATATAAGGGCTCAGTTTTGCAGGACAATTTCGCATCTCGCACTGCTTCATGTCTGCCATTCTGTGCAAGCACAGCATGTCCATTGGCACAAGGTGTATAAAAGGCCAACACCTCCCACTTTTCACCCAGCTCTCCACCCTCGTGGTCGAAAGCAGGAGTGGGTCGAAAGAGAGAGTGGGAAGCATGGCTCCAACTGCACCATCATTTTCTGTTTAATTTCAGTGGACCCCCATTGCCAGACCTTAGCATCCCTTCCCACTCTCCACCCGGCTCTCCACCCTTGTGGTCGAAAGCGGGAGTCTGGGTCGAAAGAGAGAGTGGGAAGCATGGCTCCAACTGCACCATCATTTCGGATTTGTAAGTCAACACCTCCTCATGCAGTACAGTGCTAATGTCTGTTTAATTTTAGTGGAATTCCAGTGGACCCCATCGCCCAACCTTAGCATCCCTTCCCACTCTCCACCTGGCTCTCCACCCTTGTGGTCGAAAGTGGGAGTCTGGGTCGAAAGAGAGAGTGGGAAGCATGCCTCCAACTGCACCATGCACCATCATTTCGGATTTGTAAGTCAACACCTCCTCGTGCAGTACAGTGCTAATGTCTGTCTAATTTCAGTGGAATTTCAGTGGACCCCATCACCTGACCTTAGCATCCCTTCCCACTCTCCACCCAGCTCTCCACCCTTGTGGTCGAAAGCGGGAGTCTGGGTTGAAAGAGAGAGTGGGAAGCATGGCTCCAACTGCACCATCATTTCGGATTTGTAAGTCAACACCTCCTCGTGCAGTACAGTGCTAATGTCTGTTTAATTTCAGTGGAATTTCAGTGGACCCCATCAACCTGACCTTAGCATCCCTTCCCACTCTCCACCCAGCTCTCCACCCTTGTGGTCGAAAGCGGGAGTCTGGGTCGAAAGAGAGAGTGAGAAGCATGGCTCCAACTGCACCATGCACCATCATTTCGGATTTGTAAGTCAACACCTCCTCGTGCAGTGCAGTGCTAATGTCTGTTTAATTTTAGTGGAATTTCAGTGGACCCCATCACCCGACCTTAGCATCTCTTCCCACTCTCCACCCAGCTCTCCACCCTTGTGGTCGAAAGCGGGAGTCTGGGTCGAAAGAGAGAGTGGGAAGCATGGCTCCAGCTGCACCATGCACCATCATTTCGGATTTGTAAGTCAACACCTCCTCGTGCAGTACAGTGCTAATGTCTGTTTAATTTCAGTGGAATTTCAGTGGACCCCATCACCCGACCTTAGCATCCTTTCCCACTGTCCACCCGGCTCTCCACCCTTGTGGTCGAAAGCGGGAGTCTGGGTCGAAAGAGAGAGTGGGAAGCATGGCCCCCAACCGCACCATCATTTCGGATTTGTGAGTCAACACCTCCTCATGCAGTACAGTGCTAATGTCTGTTCAATTTCAGTGGAATTTCAGTGGACCCCATTGCCCGACCTTAGCATCATTTCCCGCTCTCCACCCTTGTGGTCGAAAGTGGGAGTCTGGGTCGAAAGAGAGAGTGGGAAGTATGGCTCCAACTGCACCATCATTTCAGATTTGATGTCAACACCTCCTTGTGCAGTACAGTGCTAATGTCTGTTTAATTTTAGTGGAATTTCAGTGGACCCCATCGCTCGACCCTAGCATCCCTTCCCACTCTCCACCCGGCTCTCCACCCTTGTGGTCGAAAGCGGGAGTCTGGGTCGAAAGAGAGAGTGGGAAGCATGGCTCCCACTGCACTGTCATTTCGCATTTATACGTCAACACCTCCTTGTGCGGTACAGTGCTAATGTCTGTTTAATTTCAGTGGACCCCATCACCTGACCTTAGCATCCTTTCCTACTCTCCACCCGGCTCTCCACCCTTGTGGTTGAAAGCAGGAGTCTGGGTCGAAAGAGAGAGTGGGAAGCATGGCTTCCACTGCACCGTCATTTCGGATTTGGAAGTCAACACCTCATGTGGTACAGTGCTAATGGTTGTTTAATTTCACTGGACCCTATTGGCCGATGCTAGCATCCGAAGGTCAAGGCCTATTTGGCCTCTGTCACCCTGCTGTACTCTGCTACTGGAGTACCCATTGTCCGTTTTCTAACCCTGCTATGCATAGGTGATACACCAAATGTCCACATCCATAACACCTCCTATCGCTATTTTCAACGTGCCCTCCTCACCTGGTGGTCGCAAGTGAGAATACGAGCTCAACTCCTCTCTATCCCAGGGTCTATGAGGGCCTTTCCATCCTCTCTATCGCGCACTTGTAGGCTCAATGTCTCCATTGGCTCATTCTATTTACTGAACATCTACATCCAGGTGATACACCAAATCTCTACATCCATAACACTTCCCATCACCATTTCCAGCAGGCCCTCCTCATCTGGTGGTTGCAAGTGAGAGTACGAGCCCAACTCCTCTCTACCCCGGGGTCTATGAGGGCCTTCCATCCTCTCTATCACGCACTTGTAGGCTCAACGTCTCCATTGGCTCATGTTATTTACTAAATGTCTACATCCAGGTGATACACCGAATGTCCACATCCATAACACCTCCTATCGCTATTTCCAACATGCCCTCCTCGCCTGGCGGTTGCAAGTGAGTTCTAAGGGACAAGATCATCGCAACCTGCCAAGTTGCGACTTCTGTTTGGGTTCTGGGGGATCAAAGTCGCAACCTGCCAAGTTACGACCTCTGTTTGGGTTCTGGGGGATCAAAGTCGTTGCTATCTGCCAAATTGCGACTTCTGTTTGGGTTCTGGGGGATAAAAGTTGCAACCTGGCCAGTTGCGACCTCTGTTTGGGTTCTGGGGAATAAAAGTCGTCCCAACCTGACAAGTGGTGACCTCTGTTTGGGTTCTGGGGGATCAAAGTCGTCGCAACCTGCCAAGTTGCGACCCTCTGTTTGGGTTCTGGGTTCTGGGGGATCAAGGTCGTTGCACCCGGCCAAGTTGCAACTTCTGTTTGGGTTCTGGGGGATAAAAGTCGCAACCTCGTCAGTTGCGACCTCTGTTTGGGTTCCGGGGGTTCTGGGGGATAAAAGTTGCAACCTGGCCAGTTGCGACCTCTGTTTGGGTTCTGGGGAATAAAAGTCGTCCCAACCTGACAAGTGGCGACCTCTGTTTGGGTTCTGGGGGATCAAGGTCGTCGCAACCTGCCAAGTTGCGACTTCTGTTTGGGTTCTGGGGGATAAAAGTCGCAATCTGGCCAGTTGCGACCTCGTTTGGGTTCTGGAGGATGAAAGTCGCAACCTGGCCAGTTGCGACATCTGTTTGGGCTCTGGGGGATTAAGGTCGTCGCAACCTGCCAAGTTGCGACCTCTGTTTGGGTTCTGGGTTCTGGGGGATCAAGGTCGTTGCACCCGGCCAAGTTGCAACTTCTGTTTGGGTTCTGGGGGATAAAAGTCGCAACCTCGTCAGTTGCGACCTCTGTTTGGGTTCCGGGGGATAAAAGTCGCAACCTGGCCAGTTGCGACCTCTGTTTGGGTTTTGGGGGATAAAAGTTGCAACTGCCAGTTGCGACTTCTGTTTGGGTTCTGGGGGATAAAAATCATCGCAACCTGACAACTTGCGACCTCTGTTTGGGTTCTGGGGATAAAAGTCGCAAGCTGGCAAGTTGCGACTTCTGTTTGGGTTCTGGGGGATCAGATCTAGCCAGTCGGCTATGCTTGCCCCTGCTGATTAATCTCTGTTCTGGACCAAGAGACGCGAAGGCGACCCTTCGCGGGTATTGTCAATTTCATTGGCAAACCCTGATTCTCATAATTTTTGCCTCCCCCGTCACCTTCGCTCTGACCTTACTCATCTATCCATCTTCTCTAACTCCTCCCGGCAGTCTGCTTTATCACATCAGAATCGAAAGATCTCATCCAAAGGTGTTCTACACGAGCCCATCTCAGGCATTTAGTGACTTGAGGGCCCAAAATTTGGGCCGTACTCGGTGTAAGGTGTAATCCAATGGAGGAAGTAGGGCTATCTTCTAAGCCGCGCATCCCTCTGCGGACATTTATCGCTACTCATGCTAACAATTAATTTCCCTTTGCATATATATATCTTGAGGTCGAGGACATACCATGCCTGTAGTATTCCGGGATACTTCTCAAAACTGGTGTTCCTCATTTACTCTAAATACATCTTTGGATTCCCCTCGCAACCTCTGCTGCTGTAACCCTAGCATGCGGCTGTCTCGGGTGGCCCTTACAGATTCACTACTCGACTCTCACTTAGACCACAGGGGTGGAGAGGAACATAGTGTTTTACAACCACAGGGGGATTACAACCTTAGAGGTAAGAGCGTGAGGGGGAGTTGTAAAAGGAAATCAGAGTAATCTTGCATACTCGATGATTAGCCTTGATCCGTATTATGAAGCTGTGAGGGAAGGTTCAGCGCGAGTACTTGTTACGCCGTGTATTGGAGATTGTATAATATCTTGAATTCTGCCGTGCAGCATTCATGACTTCCTCCTCCCTCAGTTGAATCCAACTCCCAACTTCTTCTTCGCGTCTTGCAGCAATAGCGTGCAGTTCTTTCTCGCGATTATTCACTGCTTCCTGGATTGCCGCCGGGAGCCCTTGTATTTTAAGCTGCGCGTAATGGAGCTCAGACTGGCAGTCATGGAGTTGTGACTGTAGGAGACGGATTTGAGCGTCCATATTGTACATCCCTTCGGTCATCCGTGTTTCCCTGTCATTCAGTTCTAATTCCCGGGATTTGAGTCTAGAATCGGCCATTTGGACAACACAAAATCAGGGCAGACGAGAAGGGACAACGTACCGCTTCTCCCTCTCTGACACCATGAGTGCGAATTTTATTCGTTCGTGTTTCAAAAGCTGTGCCGCTGATGGACGCATTGCGGGCTGACAAATATTTACACAAGGTGTGAGTGTGGCCAGACCTGTGAAAAAAATAAGACCAACATTGGGGTGCAGCATGGTTTTTATCACTGTGCCCAACGTCTCAGAAGAGCCGCGGGGGAGTGACGGTATTGCCGCATTTCTAAGCAATCAGCCAGTGGTACCACCCAAAAGGTAAGAAACTCGCCGTATCAAAGCCTCTAGCTCTCCCTGAGTTTTTGCCTCATTGAATGGAGGCTTCAGAGAACAAAGCTCATAGATAAGGCAACCCAATGACCAAATATCGGACTTAGAATTGTACGCCTTCCCTTGCATCAATTCTGGAGACATGTAGTGGGGTGTCTGCGGGAGATGGGCGATTTGTTAATTGTGATGAACACGAGGGATACGCACCCCGACGTAGGTGTTTGCAAAGCCATCCTGAACAAGAGCCTTGGATAGACCGAAATCACCCACTTTAACGGAGTTTGCCCCGTCCAGGAATACTAGATCATCAGGGGCGACTGTCAGAAACCTATTGATTATTGCACCAAGCCACAGAATGTACCATTCTCAGGTTTCAAATCCCTGTGCACAATCTGTTCCCTCGCCACATTTCCCTCGGTATTGTGGCAATGATCCAGAGCTAATAGGATCTGCAGAAAGTAGTCCCAAATAGCGCCTTCAGGAATGGATCTGTTTTTTCTCATGGCCCGTTTGATGACGGTAGAGGGATTGCCACCGCCGCAGTATTCCATGATTACTCTTATTATTACTCGTATCTTAAGCAGATGTCCTGAATCACATTGTACATGTTTGTTCTTTCCTAATCTACAACTTTTTTCCCATTGTGCTCATGTTCCACTGTCTCGGTCGCCTCGAGGTGAGTTATTTTTTGCAACATCACAGTTTAACTCGAGCGCCTTGGGCGCTTTCCGGCTGGCGCCGCGCTCTGACACGTGTATGTGATGTACATCAATCACGCGGCCAATATTCGCGTTCAAGGCCCACTCAAAAGAAAGGCGTCCCGCTAATTACCCCGCGGCTTTCCCCCCACCACCATGCTCCTGTGCCTCGGCCATTCCCGTCGTCTCCTCCGCTCTTACGCAGATGGCTCGTATCACATTGCACCTGTTTGCAACCTTCCATTTTTCCCACTCTCTGCCGCCGCTTCCCGTATGTGTATGCAATTCCCCGTTTAATTTTCGGGTTCTCCAGTGCATCAGAATTTAGCTTCGGTCCACGGAACTGGCCGCTCCACAATTTATTTTCAACCTCGCCGATCAGCGCTCAATTTCCGTTCAAAAGGAAGGTTCTCCGTCGCCCTCTTTCTCTTATTCGCACCCCCATCATCTTTCCCCCGTGTCACTTAGGTCCTCCGCACCGTGCGTCCTCCACTCTGAATCATTCCTCAATTGCCTCTGTAACTAACATAGACACCTCCTAGCGTGGAACGAATCCACGACCGGCCAGTGTCTTCATCCAATTACTCAATGGAGGGGTGAGTGATGTATCTTTTTCTCTCTTTGCCCTTCAGTTCCGAACAGCTCTAGGTGTTATGTACTGCGTAACGGGTTGTTTTCTACATTTTCTTTTCACGTTCTGGGATCATTTTCCCCTAGGTCGCAATTCCAACATTGACTACCAGCTGAAAGAACGGACGTTCGAAAACAAGTGAGTGATCAGGGAGGATTCTCAGCGATGATGCAATAATCCCATGTAGTGTTCTTGGTTTTATGAGCGCTTATATATCAAGGCGATGCTGCCAACGCTCAACAGCTTGAGCATGCTTCAACCTACCGGCACGGTCAGGCCGATCTACTTTTTGGATTACATGGATAATTTACTGATGTTGCATTCATTCCAATATCCGGCGTTCTTTGTTCTCGGTTCAATTTGGAACTGGTGAGTGTTTAAACTCCTTGGATTGCGTTGAGGATTTACTGACATCGCGTTTATCCCAGTATCCTTCATTCTTCACTTTTCAGTTCCGGGGTCAATTGCAATCGGGGGGTGTTATACCCAAATAAATTGCATGTACTAATAAGTTTGCATGTACTAACTTTCGGTTACAGACCTCAGCTATGCCCCGCCATGAGCGATGCAGGTGATCATTCTGCGCCATCGACGCATCTGCTCAACGATATCACGTAAGATCCCTTTCCTATTAGCTTCCTGGTGCCTCCCTCTCTTTCTTCCGTCCACCGTACATTCCCGATAACCTGAGAAGGTAGGCCATCATGCTCGTGCAGTCCTACACAGCTTTCCCACTTACGCTTCTGCAACATTCCCAGGTCTTCCTGAACTCGTGCGCGTGCTCAAGGTTTGGATTCTTATTTTTTACTTTCATACAGTCCGGCTATCTACGATATCACTAATTTTGCCTGGTTTAATTTAGTTTCCCATCCCCGCAAGCTCAACACAAACGATGCCGTATGTGCTAACACACCGGACGTTTCAGCCTCATTTCACCGCGTTGGCGACGCGTAGGGGCATACACAAACTCTATTCAATTCTACGGGTCTCTAGTATGCCTGGTATGCTGTCGCAGGCTCTCCACCATGTTCATCTCTTCTAACTATTTTCTGGACTTCACACGTTGCGACCCTTCAGATTAAAATTTTCGCACTCCCGCGAGGCTGATGGTTCAATGCGACCGCTGATGCACTTATAACCACTTTTTAGATGTTGCTCAAATTTTTGAAGGTCCCGCGAGCGACGCGCGGCGCCGGGGTGAGTTTCTTTTTCTCTTTTTTTCAAGACAACTGACTCCAAACTGACTCCGCTTACGAGCCTTGAGCAGAGCCATAAACATATCTTTCTCTTACACTGTCCGGTAAGCCCCACATCGACTCCAAACACGTCCAACATCTTGACTGAAGTTTGCAAGGGACGGAATGTGTCTTAGGCGCGTGACCCCCTATTTGGATTCCCAGTGTGCTCGCACCCAAACTCACATGCAAGTGAGTTGATAGTGTTGCAGTTTTCACCGCTGTACGATACGAGCCTTGGCCACTATTTGTTTGCGGAATATGTTTATTTCTCCTCCATTTGTTCTACTCAATCATCGATGCTTCAGCTCGTTCTGGCCCGTGATGGCATCAAATCACTTCAAATAAAATTGTACAACGAAATACGAGTTATGTCAATTGTTAATGCACCATTTGATCCATACCTACTCTGTACCGTCGTCTCGTAATAAAATAAACAGTGGTTTTCTGAAAAATCGAGTCTTTGGATTTGAGAGACATCAAAAAATGGTATATGCTATCTCAAACTACTTGTAAATGTGACCCTATCCATATGTCAGTTGACCCAAATTGATAGGGATTTGGGCTCAGAATATCCATTGCAAGTTGGTCATTTTCAGTGTTTTTGTACCATTTTGAGCAAATTTCAGTGAAAATGGCCAACTTGCAACAGAGACCCTGAGCCCAAATCCCTGTCAATGTGGGTCAACCAACATATTGGCAGGGTCGCATTTACAAGTAGTTTGAGATAGCATATACCATTTTTTGATATCTCGCAAATCCACAGACTCGATTTTTCAGAAAACCGCTGTTTATTTTATTACGAGACGACGGTACAGAGTAGGTATGGATCAAATGGTGCATAAACACTCAAAATCACTCATATTTTGTTGTACAATTTTATTTGGAGTGATTTGATGCCATCACGGGCCAGAACGACTGCGTGCAGAACATTTCAGACAATTCAGAGTGTATGGCCATTTTGGAAGTATTCATCTCCGCAATATCCTACAGTTGCTCTGATACAGTAGAATCAAATATAAGTCGTGTATAATATCCCAAAGAAGTTGTACACCAAGTTTTGTGGCACAGGGTGGCCTGGTTCTGTTTAAAATTACGAAATACCACTTTGTGTGATTTTGGGTTGAGCCCGTGTAGAGAAACAAAGTTGAAGACGGGGTGTGAAATGGTTCAAGAACAGTTCAGAATGTCTGTATGAGTATTCGTTGCAGATACAGGCTGAAAGGTTGGCCAGGTTCTCCGCAGAGACAGAAAATTCAGCATGTTTCCAATCTGGGTTGTCTGATGAGGCCATACTGAGAGCAAGACATGGGCACAGAGGCATGCCTACGTTGAAAACACCTTGAATGACTTGCTTCGTCATAGTACAGGTGCAAAATGTTCTTCCACCCACCAGGATTCACACACTGGAACTCCTCACCGACATCCAGCCAAAACTCTAGAAATTCAGGCTTTCCCGAAGTAAATGGATCCGTATATACGGAACATTTAGAAAGCCTACTGGTTTTTTTTGAACCTGAGCAGTCGGATTAGATGAAGAGAGCCCTGTACACAAGGTTTCATCCATGTTAGTTGAGAAACGAATGCAAGAGAGTGCGATCAATCCTAAATCCGGCCATCACCTACAACTCGGACACCAGACTGCACCCGAAGAAACAGCGCCGTTCAACGAATTCTGGCTCGTTTTCCATGAACCAAAATTCAATCCTGGGGTGAATGATGAGGGTCTAACGATCTAGATACTCACTTCGGGCGTAGGCCTCCCGGATGACCCGACATCTACAGACTTTTCTTCGGTGTCCGAGTTCCAGGGGGGGATAGTAACTGTACACGAAGTCTTGGACTCTGACGACGAGACTGAGAGCAGTAAACAGTGGAAAGTTGGGGAGGGGACGAATTTTTACAGGTTTCTCCTCGAGCGGAGTACGGCGGGCGGGGGATAAGCGCTTCGAGCAGCACAAGACTGACCCAGACCATGTGGGTACGGCTTCAATTCCTTCCCCGGCATTCCTGAGACATTCCGAATGCATCTAGAGAACATAGGTATATAAGAAAGTTCACTGAGTTCGCCGTGAACTGCGTGAACTACGTGGACTCCGTGAACTAAGCCGCGAACTGGTTGCATAACATATTTGGCTCATGTTTGGCCATTTAGCCAGCTGCTGATGGCATCAATCTCTTTCTGTCTTCCCTCACATCGGTATGTTCGCTTTTCCCTGCATTGAGTGATCGCCTAGCTCAAAACCTTGTTTGCTCTGAGAGTTTTACCCCTAGAATCCCTGCCAATATTAACTTCTCGTTATGAAAACCGCGGTGTTGGGGTTGTTCCTGAGAACGTAAACCTGGTTTCCAAGCTGAGCTACTCCAAGCAGACGCTCATCGAAGCGCCTGTCGGTGACGGATGCAAGATAGCTTTGAAGGTGTCGAAGGATATCTTCCTTCGCATAGTCGTCGGTCTTGGTCCCAATCTCATAGACCACTCGGATGACATCTCCAGCGGTGCCGTCGGCGTCTGCACCAAAAAACTGGCAGACAGTAAAGTCGGGATATGTTCGGTCCTGAATAACACCAACTCCTGTAGCATTGTGAACGGCTCCTTCTGCAGCCCAAAAGTAGCAGCCCTACCATGAGAGTCAACACGATGATGTCCTGCTCGGAATCATTAGTCGATTGAGGGGGGTGGACAGCGTGAATCTGAACAACCTCCTGGCTGATTCGATACAGTGCTGAGATAAGCCTGAGGCTTTATGAGGAAAAAAGCTGATGGAAATTTCTCGTGGAGATAGCCCCCGACCGGCCCATATGTCTGGAATTGTGATGTTGGCGGATCATTCTCCCAGGAGTCAATGCGCAACTGAAGCCTCGCCGGAAGCTGGGCTTGAGGATCGAATCTCCTCTGGTGATTCTGAGGAAGCTGGGGAATGGGTGGTACTGGGACTTGGGCCTGAGGATTCGCCATGTTGTAGTGGGGATATCGGAGCAACTCGGTGCTTAAATAAACGTACTGGGAGCACGTGACACAATACTGCTGTAAGTATTGGGAGTGGGCACCGACCGGTCCATCAGAGATCTATTTGTACAAGTTGTTTGATAAAGCTTCCCCGCCAAATGCTCAATCAAAAAACACCTTCACGTTTTTGAGGCTGCCTCCCTCCCGGAGAGTTAAAATGAACAGGCAAAGTCCCTTTAAATTAAGATATCTGGAGATTCTTGGGGACAGATTTTTTTGTTGCCTCCAAATTTCTGATGTTCACTTGCTCGGCAGAAGAAGCCGGACTGGGACAAAAATTCTGTCCCCAACGATCCCGAGATATTTACCACAAAGTGACCTCCGGCTCCGGCCGAGAGCACCAAAACGGGTATAACGGCCCAAAAACGCGAAGTGCTGGGCGGAAATCACAGTGGTGATTTTGTGTGACATTGCGTGACAGCACTTCTAAAAAGCTGAAATTAGAGGAACCACAAGACAATAAAATGAAGAGAGGACATATTCCATTATTCAAGTCATGTAAAAGACTTCCTCTGAAAACAGCAAAATGACGAAAATTTTCGTGAGAATGTCGAAATTTTGGGGGGTGTCACGCGAAAATTCGGCTGCTGTCAAAATGTCGAACTGGTAAATCGGGTCACACGTCACACCCCCTGTCGATTTGAATGAAAAACCCCAGTATTAGGAATAGAAAGCGAAGCATTGCCGGGACTGATAGTATCATTTGTTTCAGAGCGTGGTGCTCCGGCTTTCCATATTCTGGCGGTGTGACATTTGAAACGTTTCGGCTAACTGAGCGTTGAATGCAGTGCCTCAAATGTAAACACATTTTGAAGCACACAGCTTGTTTTCTGTACTCTTGCCTTGACAAGACTCATGTGCAGGATTTAACAGACACTCAATAGACATCCACCTCAATTCTTCCATGCCCTTCAATGTCTTGGACGACTACATAGGTTAAGAGACATATAATATTGTTACAGTGCCAATTTTGAAACCAATTGCTAGTGTCCCCATAAGATGCAGGGGAACAACAGTATAGCTTCAGATATCCCCCCACAGCTCCCAGGTTTACTCTAATGCCTTGAGCTGACGCGGTCGCAGACAGTGAAGCTCACAATTTAAGCTCGAAATTTTGTCGAAGATCCATTTAGAGCACGCAAAATAGTCAAGGACAGTCATCCGCAATGTCTCCGCTTTTTTTACAGTAACTCTCTAATCAACCGAAATGATTTAGTTGATCCGGAACGTGATGATTTCGCTGGCCGTGTTGTGCCGACTTTCCGCCACAGGTGATCCAATATGGCTCTTGAGGACTTCGAGATTCTTGGTCCTATGACCCCCCAGAAAAATTCTCAAAATACTAAGGTATGCCAATACAATGTGATAAAAAGGTTCTGGGATTTATTCCTACCTCCAAAATGACACCGGGGGTGCTTTATAATTGAACCTATGCTATGGACTGTGAGAAGCCAAAAGCTTCGTTTTTAACTGTAGAAACAATCCCTCTCTTTACATTTTGTTTATTCACAACTAATGTCAGAACCAAAGGCACGAACGAAAATTTCTTGTTTTGGGATGTTTTCGGAGAACTGTATATATGTCAACCAGTTCGGTGCAGAGAATTAGGTGAGGTAGTCTTGGACTTCATTTCATGTCGATGCGCTCCGCGACTGCGATAAGGGTGCACGGATGGGAATGCTATACATGCCAGGCAGGAGATCTGGCCCGAAAGCCAGTGAGAATCTCGCCAGCCCTATTTCAATGTCCCGCTGATCCCTGACAAACTGACGCTCTTTCTCAGTTTCCAGAGGACAGTCAGAGACGTCGTATGTCTCCGAATAAATCCCCGGTTGGGTATCGGCCCAAGGCCTGAAACCCTCGCGAAGACCCGTTACGATTGAGCGTACAAAGGGTTGATTTGGGTGATGGGTAAGCAGCGACTCGAAGGCGTCGATGTTAATTGGCGTGATGAGTTTAAATAGATGCTGATTCTCCTGCAGCGTCTTCATTACAGCTGGCGTGTACTCGGACAAAGGAGGGCGCGGCAGAGGAGCGTCGAACTCTGTTGAAACTGCGGTTGGACTGTAGTCATCATCGAACATATCCGAACTCCCGCAGATATCTCGGCCACTTAGCTCGTGGCTCAAGGGGCTCAATTACTCGGGGACGGCAGCAACGGGCAGCGCTCATCGTTGAAGCGCTTGCACGGCTCTTTCTTCTTCTGTGCATCGGCGCTCCCGGGATCCCGCCACCGCCGCTGGATCCTCGGCCGCCGGGTGCGTCATTCGCTTTGGGCTTCGATCCGAGGTAGGCGGCTTCATTGTCGCTGAGGAAAGACCGCTCCCAGTGACCGAACTGCCTGCAGTCACTAGTCGCGCCGACCCGCGACTTCGTTGCGGAGATTCCGGTCGAGGAGGATGATGCGTTCGTGGACCGGTTCGCCGCAACTGGTGAAAAGGTCCGTGATGTATTGCCGATAGGCGTCGAGCTCACGCCGTCTATGCGGGAAAACAAAAAAGCATTGCCTCAGACGCTTTGGTCCAGGTGGTGATCCACTCGGAGTGAGTGTTGACTGGCTTTGTAGGAGTGGAGGAGCCAAACAAGAGCTAGACCCCGTCCCCGATGGATTCTGTGTGCTGTCGCTCGTACGAGACAGAGAAATGGTTGGTGATGACTTTGTTAAGGTCGACAGTCACGCCCGAAGCCCCCTTCCCTCTGACGCCGTCCCCCGCAAGTTCAGCCGCTCCAACCCCCCCGAGCCTGCTCCTGTTCAACCCCCCTCCCCGCCCCAAGCCGGGCACCCATCCCCACACTCGATCAAGTCGCCCCATCGGAGATTGAACGCCATCGCCGCAACCAGCAGGCGGCAAAGCGGCGTTCAACCCGGCGCAAAGAGAAGCGCGGGGCGCAAACACCGTATGATCGTGGGCTAGACCCTTGATATCCTCAAACCCATCGTGGAGAGCTCCCACATCACAGGCTTCAATCTTGTTAACGCCCCAGTCTCGGGGGGAGGCTCGTGGATTGGGCGCCGCTCCAAAAAGGCAACTTTCCGTGTTAGGCAGGCATCTGAGCTGTGCGATGATGGGGCCGAGCTTGTCGAGTGGGACGGCATGTGTGTATTTCACCCGTTCTTAGAGATGCCACTGATTAGACCCGCAGCAATCCAAAACTTGTCCTCGACGACCAGGGGCGCATCATTGCAATTCTTCTCGGGACTCCTGAGGATCCCGATTGGGACGACGTTGTCAAGGACGCCGTGAAGGCTATGCAACACTCGTCGTTTAGCGCGTAAACATGGCACCTGGCGCCCAGGAATGGTTCATCGTCGAGGCCCTCACTTTTTGTTGACCTGTGGTGCCTCATTCGTTGGGGGACAGAAGGTATGCTCCTTGGCCCTTTTTTTTCTTGCACAGATGGATTTCAATCACTAATGCCCCCTTTGCAACGGCCAGGAAATCTTCGCAATAGACGCTTCTTTCGTCGTCTCATCCGTAGGCTTCTGAGGAATAAGAGCATCCGTCGTATCGCCGGCTTCCAGTCCAGTACGCTGCGTGTTACCCGTGTCACTCCTTCATACTTAAGTGATTTTGACAGGTGGCCTGGCCCTGTACGCACCGAAGCCCTATCAGTACTATTGCACGACTTTTTGGGCTCTTTTCGAACACCACCCCGAGCTGATCCTTCCCTGCCATGAGCTTCAACTGCGGGGACGCAGTCACCTTCGAGCACTGTGATTTTCTCAACCTAGTTCACCGTCTTTGCCCTGTCACCTCCGGCGGCGACTTCAATCACCGGAACGATGGCCATATCTACTTGAAGCAACTCGGGCTCCTCGTCGAGTTTCCCAGCGGAGCCACTGCCCTCATTCCCTCTGCCTGCGTCGACCACGACAATACCCCAATTCAGCCAGACGAAACCCGCTACTCCATCACCCAATTCGCGGCGGGCGGGCTATTCCACTGGGTCGCGTATGGGTTTCAGACCGCAAAATCGTTGCTGACCCAAGCCGGGGGGAAGACATTGAGAGACGCGTTTAATGGCGTGCCTGGGTCGCGTTGGAAATGGGCTCTGGATCTCTTCTCGAAGGTGGATGAGCTACAGTGGGGGACAGTCAAACTCATCAACTCACCTAGCACTTTATATACTTAATAGAGAGCTTAGCTGACTTCAGAATCAGATTCAGCACAGCCAAATTTTTGGCCCCTTTGAACAAAAATTGTGTGTACCTATCTCGGCCCCTTGAGCCTTCCTGCTGCCTCCAAAGCCTTCAACACCTGCTCAGAAATGGTGTGGTGTGACCTATACTTCTTCACAGCCCAATCTGTAGCCCACCCAGTCAATCCCAACTGGTAAGCACTTTAAATTGCCAGGAATGGTTGATAAATTTGCGGATGACTTCAGGTGGACAAGCATCCAACCACTTGATGGCTGCAGCTTTGGCCTGTTCAAAATTCTTCTTTTCTTCCTCCCGATATCTGTATTTGGCCCATCCCCAATACTGAACAATTGTTACATACTTGTTGTGATTAGGCAAGAAAATATACTTACCATTTCAATGGGGTTCAACTCGCAGTGGAACTTGGGAAGAAATATTACTTCATGTCCCCTCCTTTTAATCAACTCCTCCACTATTGAGGCCTGATTCTTGAAATCATCTTGGTGGCTCAATAATTGTGCCATGCAGCAGTTCTTATTCTCAATAGGGCACACAGGTTTGCACTTCGCAATCATCCCCTTCACATTGAATCCTTGTTCCTGCAAAACAGTTTGAAGTCCTTTTTGTTCTCCCTTCTCAGTTGTCATTTTCTGGACCTTTCCTCTGCAGGATGCATCAGGGTTGCTGATAGGAATAATTGTATCTTTCTGCCTCCGCTGCTTCCCACCATCTGACTTGTTCATTGAAAAGGCATTGAGGGCATCTGGGCCCAAAGATCCATGGGCTGAAGAATTATCCAAGACATATAAAGCTTGTTTTCCTGGAAATTGCAGTTCAAAGAGATCAATGGCTTCATTGAGTTGTTTCAGAAACTATTTCGACAACCACGTGCCTCACAGTGGCATTTCGAACCCCGTGCCTCACAATGGAACCCACCATCCAGTGTATTATAATGTATTTCAGCTGTGTTCAGGGTGGATAAGGGAGCACTTGACATATTCAAGGCTCATTAAACAGGCGCCCTGCGTTCTGGATTTGAATGCCCCGGGAGTGAAGGCAATGGACACAATCAATTTTAAACCCCATGTCTCAGAATGTATTCCAGCTGTGTTCCGCAGGATAAGGGAGCCATTTTGCGCCACATGCCTCACAATGGCATTTTGAACCCCGTGCCTCACAATGGAACCCACTGTCCAGTGCATTATAATTTATTTCGGCTCCTTGTTTTTTCTTTTTTTCTTCCTTCGTGCAAAAGTGGAATGAGTACAAATTTTAAGCTGGAATCATGTTCCCCATGAGGCAATAAGTCCTCGCGGACGTTTATAGGAAACTTAACCACCGGCGACTGCTGTTGTACAATATTTTTTGAAATTTTCAATTCTGGGCTCATTTTCTCTGTATACCTTTTGCAACAAGTTTGGCGAGGCCCGCTATGGAGAGAATTCAGACGCGAGAAACGGGTCTCCATACAATGTCACGTTTCGACCAACGCAGTTTCGTTCACGGAGATTGCCGTAGCTCCGCTGAATTATGCGTAGACAAGGATATAAAACGTTGCTGGGATATGGGCGTGCCATTTGAAAAGCATGACCTCGAGTTAAACAATGCATACACTGGGCTGCCATTTGAAAAGCATGACCTCGATCTAAACAATAAGGGACTGGTCGGCCGCTTCGCGGCCTCCTATCCCCTTATGTGCGTCTAACTGGCTTGCGTTGAGGGACGCGTTGAGTAGTGAGCACGGCGGATCGTCGGCGCGGCCGGCGACACGCTCTGGATGGTATTCGACCGTGAACTGCGAAGAATACATCTGAGTAGTTACGAAAGTAGTTACGAAATGGCTACATGTATGGATTGTGCTAGGGAGAGGACGGCGGGCGAGAGAATTTAACACTAGCAGTGAAATGTCAGAACAAAAGAGAGCTATAAATAAGTAAAGATAAAGACGGACCTGGGTTACCCCTTCGCCCTTTATACTCGCTCGGTGTCCTGGATGCCACTCGCGCCAACTTGCGCCGTGGTGCGCACAAGCAGGAATTACGGCCCCGCTGCACATGCAGACGGGGCGAACCACTCGCGCGGAGCGCTACGCTACGTGTACCATGGAGAGCACAGCCGGAAGTACGGCAGCCTCCCATTAGCGCTTGGGTTTTGGAGGAGAGCATTTTTTTCCGAACGAACTTGGTCATCTGATGTGCCAACGAGAATTCTCGGCAAAGCTGCCGTCCCAGTCGGGACGAAGGAGATGGCCGTCGCCTTCGCCATCTTTGATGTAGTTTCCACCCTTCCTCGCCGGACGAACCACCACAGCGTCCTTCACCTTCGCAGTCCGAGGCAGGCCCATAGCGACGAAGCTCCTCGCAGGCGCCGAGGCATGCGCGCCCGCTAAAACGGGTACCGGGACCGGTGGTGGGCCGCAATGGGTCAAACTTGTTCTCCCCGGTCGCTACGCACGATCCCGCTGATCCAAGCGGCGGGTCGGTGGTCCTCAGAGACCTTCCAGATCTACATTCGCAAAAATCCTGTGTTTTTGCAGATCCTCTTAGGCCGCCAGCGCGCATCCTGAAATGTGCCCATCTTCTTCCTCATCTCTCGCCCTTCGGCCTCGCCTCTCTATTTCTTTTTTCTTTTCATACCCTTTAGCCATCCAGAAACGGCACATAGACACTGGGCCGCTCTCCCCCGGGGAGCGGTTGATTTGGCTAAACCGCTCGCGTTCACTTCCCACAAGTCGCAGCTCTGCTCGAGACGATTGGTCGAGTTTAAACTGGAGTTTACACAAGGCTAATCGTTGAGTAAGCAAGATATAATATGATTCCTTCCCTCACGCTCTTCCCCCTGAGGTTGTAAACCCTCAACGGTTGTAAAAGAGTACGCTCCTCTCCACACCCGCGGAATTTGGGGTAAAAGTTATGCGCAGTATGTGATCCCGAATATCTGTCGAGAGGGATGAAGTCCCTCAAAAAGATCTATTCGAAAAATTCTCCCCTGATGCCAAATTCCTGATATTTTTGGCCAAGTTTGCGGCCCCACGGTCAGCAAGCCTCCCTCTTTGCCCAATCAGTCGACTGACAGCGCATAGTTTTTCTGAATGGCTGATTTTATTCAGCCATGGCTTTTTTCAGCATCCTTCATTTTCCCCTTGTACTCATAATGTCTCCGGGTCGTCATCCCATCATGGTACCACAGGTTGCCTAATTTGTCAACAATTAGGCTGGTAAAATGCCCGGCACCCTGTGAGTGATACAGAAGATCTCTTATTTTGAAGTTCTCATCTCCTGTTGACCGGCGGAAGTTCAGCTGTTGCTCTACACCCAAATTATCGATTCCGACCGATAAAATCAAGACGTCAGGGATAGCAATAAGTGTGGTTATTATCCTCCGTTTGTTGGTTATTCCACTACGTCTTCCTGATATAGATTAGCTGCCGTACTCTCGACCTGCCCTAAAACTCATACATTCACTCTTAGCACTCTCCCAGACCTCCTCTACATTCCCTCCCACCGCTGTTTTCAATCCACGCAGCTATTTACCTCTGTACTAGTGCCACATGGGCCCCCAGGGGCCCGCGCACACTTTAATGGAATTGAAATTCCCACTAACTTTTGGGTCCTGTGGCGCCCTAATAGTACAGTGTCCGCCAAATTTTGAATTTCGGGTCTCAGGTTCGATTCCCGGGGTCGCCCTTTTTTAAGACACTTTTCTTTTGCTTTTGCCATTTTGAAAAGCATGACCTGACGCACTAGATGTGCATTCAAATGTATGGCATTTTGAAAACCGTGACCTGGCGCACAATAGAGGTGCATTCAAAGGGCTGGCATTTTGAAAACTGTGACCTGGCACAATAGAGGTGCATTGAAATGGTGGGCATTTTGAAAAGCATGCACTGACCGATCAGACCACTGCGATTGTTTCCATTGATGTTACCTCCAGACTTGGGACACAAGAGCATAGAACTCCCCACAGACCTAGCAAACATGGTTAAAACTGCACGGGACGAGAAACTCAGAATGGACCGCCTGGCAATTTCGCAGAGCATCCAACAAAGCATGGTTCCACCAGAAGTCAACCGCAACACGTACCATGATAAGAAATAGCTAAATTAGGAGCAGGGGGGGAGTCCCAGGCCCGTGAAAAACACAAAAGTACCTTCTTCGCAAATCAGTTCCTAGAGCCTCATTTCATTTGCCGGAGCTGTAGCAACATGTTTTTTTTTTGCCCCAGAAGTGCAGGCTTGATGCTGTTCATCAACGAGAACCGACGGTATTGAGCTCAACATGACACGCGCCCGCCGCGGGGCCGATGCTCCCCACCCGGCGGAGCTCGGCCTCCTCCCCCCGCACCGAGTATATACCAGAAACGAAAACGAAAACAGATATATATAGAGCAGCAGGGCAGAGCCGTTGATGGCCCTAGATAGCCGATGCAACATCGGTTAATTTGACAGTCACAGGGCGTGGGTTTGAGCCAGCGGTCCGGACATCGGATCGATGTCCATGAAAACAAAAATGATGGATAGCCGAGATGCAACCTCGGCTAATAGCGTGGGCTTGTCCAAACATCAGATCAATGGTTGGCATCAACAAACGTGACATTTTTACGGCCTGTTTGTCATCCACATGCCCAAGTACGAAAAGACTGATTTGGACAGGGATATTGACAGGCTGCTCAGCAAGGCCAGCAAAAAGCATCTGTCACCCGAGGAGCTTACCGATTTGCTCCAACAACTTGCAGATCTTGATGACGATGGCGTGGATGATGGTGTGGATATGGATCTGATGTGGACACTTGTAGCCAAAGCAGCAAAGCACCGGTTGAGCAAAGCAGACCGGGCCTCATTCCGGATTGGTGCAGCAGCCTCTCCTAATCAGAAAGCCGAACTAGCTATCTCAATACCAGCAGTTCTCTCCATTGCCGCACCGTTTGATACTTCGGAAGCCATTCCTTCGCCGCACGGCTCTTGAGATTGACTGAGGGTTTTAGGGGGTATTGGGAGCTCTGTAATGGGACAATTAGAATCACTTGACTCTGAAAGATGTTTGGTTTGTATCGCATGTCCTGTGCCAAACCAGCCACCCGAAAAGTTCACAGCACCAGGTTGCATGGACCGCTTACGGAAGTTCGATGCCAGGCGGCGCCACATGGGTTTCTCCGAAGAGCTGGGCTTTTCTTTTTTTAATACTGCTTGCAAGTTTTTTATCGAGGATTTTTGTTGACATAGAGATTACATTCTTGAAAGTAGCTCAGATCCTTTTCTGAAGTAACGGAAAAATGAGCTTACCAATTGTACTCTTGAAAGCATTTTTGGGAGGATCCACACAATTATACGTCCATCGCGATCAACTATAGTTGCACACTCGTCGATCACACCAAGGTTGGGTGATCGAAAGTTGCGTAGTTTTGCGGCCGCAGTGCTCCAATCCACGAAGACTCCAAGGATATAGATTAGAGATTGGCGAACAGATTATGCAATTTTAACACACTTGGATTACAGATCGCAGTTGCGACACGCTGCACAAGGAGGCGGTGTTGATCAGTCAATCCTTTCCCTTGCACTCTGGGCGGAGGGTGTATACTTTAATAATGAAATTAGGCAGAATTGGGTAAAGCACGGCTATAGCAAACCTAGCAAGTCCGAGGATTTTCAGAATTTTATTTTCCAAGTGGAAGTGCAGTATCTCAATGTCATTGAGAGGTTCAGGTTGGCTGGCTTGTCTCCCTCGCTGCCGTTTCTCTCGATGGTGTGCCATGGAAAAAGGGGATCAAGTGAAATGACCGTAACAATTACGACAATAAGTACCCGTAACCGTTGTCAAGAAGGTGATCTGATCTGAGGAACAATTGAGTCTGCCAGCGCAACTTTCAATTGATTCCACACCATAACCATCAATCACATCAATCAATCAATCCACATCTTTCTCCGATGCCGGCATCCACTATAAAGCAGTTGACGAGATCGAAAGTCCGTCTTCCTTCCCTCCCATCTTCTCCGCTTCAACACCTTCGTGGTTATGGAAGTCTTTTGGTGCGTATGCAGTCTTATCTCTTTCAACATTCCTCCCCCCACCCCTTTCTCTGCCCACTTTTCGGTGATTTGCAAAGTGTTGTGTCAACCGCTGTGGTGTGCGGCCTGATCAACCCCATCTATGTTGTCCTAGTACTGTGCAATCACTTTGGAGTGTGGTTTTATTACATTCTTTTCATCTTTCCTTTGAACCGAACTTGCATGTGGGCTCCTTGAATCAGCTTATTGAGTGTCCGTGCCACCTGCGAGGCTTCTCGCCACAGGTTGGAGGTGCATAAGCCTGGTTTTGGCCTTGGAGGTGGCCGTCCTTGGACATCCCTATCCGGCTCTGAATGGTAGCCTGCTAAAGTCAGAAAAACCTTCACTGGTGTCGACACTATAATGTGCCCGCCTCACCACCTTCCGGCTCTGAATGGTAGCCTGCTAAAGTCAGAAAAACCTTCACTGGTGTCGACACTATAATGTGCCCGCCTCACCACCTTCCGGCTCTGAATGGTAGCCTGCTAAAGTCAGAAAAACCTTCACTGGTGTCGACACTATAATGTGCCCGCCTCACCACCTTACGGCTCTGAATGGTAGATTGTGGTGCCTTAACGTAAGACATCAAGGACCCGTTCCTGTTCAAGAATGTGGTCTAAATCCCAGCGTCAGTGACGCTGGGCGCTTGCTCAGCGAGCTTCCTGCTCTCAGAAGCGACGCTGATTTTGGGGCATCCATGCCCAAGGGTCAGGAAGGCGACGACGGGGACTGGATCCCCGTTACTCGTGATACCGCGCGCACCCATCGCGCGAGATCTCGATCTAGCGGTAGCGATCATGCCGGAAATAAATTTATTGTTCCTACTGATCGTACTAGTACGCCTTCGACCGTCAGACGCGCCACTAATGAGATGAGTCGTGAAGAGCTTTTGGCTCTTTCACAGCGCTACAGTGCCTTGGCCATGAATGCCCGGCGCTCTGCGCAGATTCGTGCTGAGAATAGTGAGAACTTAGCCGAAAATGTCAACGTGCGCACAGTTGATACGGCTCCTGGAAACTCCGGAGATATCAACCAAGTTGACAACTCAGCTGCGGCTGGAGAGAAATCAACCGGAACTGAGATGGAACAGCTTGTACCTATCAGTCCCACACCCAACCCCGTAGCCGGCCCTCCGCGCGACAAGGGGAAGGGTTTTGATCCCAGGAACTGGGGAAATGTTAGCTTTCTCGATGATTTTAGCGAGAAAGAATACCAGGCTCAGCGCGAGGCACTCGACAACTTCGCCGAGATCAATCATGTCATCAAGGAGGAGAGTCGAAGCTTGCCTCCTGGATTTTTTGAGAGCACTCAGAATCAAATTGAGCCACCCCGCGCAACGGAGAAGCCAGGAATACCTGCGAGGAATCAAGCATCACAGGGTCCCGTTGCAAAGCCGCTGGAAACAGTGAGCGTGTCTTCCGGCCAGACAAAGGATCACAGAATTGCCGAGCTTGAGGCAAGAGTTCGCAGTTTTGAGCAGCCAGTAGCACCAGCACCAGAGAAACAAGGCGCGCCGGCCAAAACGGAAACCAAGAAAGCCGTTGATGGCCATATTGCCAGTTTAGTTCGACCGGATCACGGTGCCAAGAAGCCCGGTCATAGATCCTCGCGGCTCACTCCCGGCCGAATTGCCGTTGGAAGTACGCTTGAGAAAGCGATCCGCGAATCTGCCCATGCCTCTGGGCCGCCTCCCGATCCTTCGGATAGTTCCTCGGATGACAGCTCTGATGGGCCCGATCCAGGGAGCGATGGGGAATTGAGTGAGGCGGGTAGACGCAGCTCGGCAGATTCTCGCCACCGCAGGATGTCTTCGCGAAGAAGCAGCGGTCCCAAGTCACGGATGCTGCTCAAACCGATTCCGCCCACGAAGTACGATGGGGAATTAAATGCGACGACATTTCAACGATTTGTGCGAGAAAGCTCTGCCTATGTGAAAATGGGAAGAGTTCCTGTTGAAGATCAGGTCTTTTATGTGTCGTATTACTTGAAAGACAAGGCGGCGGACTATTACAACCAAGTTGTGGTACCGGATGAAGAGTCTTACAACCTGAAGCAATTCTTCATTGGCCTGTTTGACTTCATTTTCCCGCCGGATTTCCGTAATACTCAGCGCAAGAAGCTCAATAGATGCTTCCAGAATGACAAGGCGGTTTCCGCTCACGTCGCTGAATTCTCGCAGATATATAGCACAATTGGCCTCAAGCACGATCAAGAACGCGTTGTTAAATTGTGGAATAGCTTCCGAAGTGAAATTCAGCAAGAAATGTACCGAAAAGATCTTGATCCTGAGTCTTCAACCTGGGACGAGGTTATTCGAGGCGCGGAACGCGCAGAAATTCTGCTAAAGCTTAGTACAAAAGGCAAAGGATCGCCACCCGTCAACAAGGAGGGCGGGTCTCAATCGCAGAATTCCAACCATCACCGTGATTTTCTAATCGCGGTGGGTTCCGTGGCCGCGGGCGCGGTCGCGGTAGAGGTGGTAGAGGTGGTTCTACCTCTCGAGGGGATGTTCTCCGCACTTCTGCGGTGGATGTCCCCAATAAATCGGGTCCTTCGGGCTCCTCGGGCGAGAAGAAAATGTCGCCGCAGAAACGCAACGAGTTGCTTGCCAAAGGAGTTTGCTTCACTTGCGAAGAACCGGGACATCTGGCCCGTAACTGTCCTAAAACTTCGACTGTTGTGTCGAAGAAAAAGGGAAAGCCACCAGGCATTTCTGCAAACAGCGCGACTATTCAAGTAGCATCTGCTTCGAGCACAAATCAAGCTTTGTATGACAGCACAGAGGTACTCGAAACCTTCCATGTTGGAGCGGTCCTTCTCGGCAGTTTGGAGGCCGAGGAGGGTGGGGGTACATCTGAAACACAAAATTCAGTCGACCTCTCAAACCCTTCAACATACACGCCGCCCAAACGCGCCATTGGAGACCTCTTTGCGAAGAACTTGATGCTTGCACTTCACGCCGCGCGCCCATATCCGTGCGAAGATCCATTGGCTGACGACGTCTGGAATTCAGAACGGTTCGGTGTATGCCGTCTGAGTCCAGAGGAATACATTATCTTTGATCACGAAACTGATGAAGATGTGCTGATTCCCGTCTTCTTGGTGGAGTTCCCCGAGTTCAAACCTGGGCTCTGGTACGCATGCAAACGACCTGAATTGATGGGTATGGACCCCTGCAACGTACCTCGAGAAGAGCGCTACCTTCAAGCTTTGGGTGACGCGTTGCTTCAAGGCGCAGCTATTCAACTGTCAGAGCTTTATCCATGGGATTTCACCAGGTTCGAGGTCAGAGATGGCTCGAACGGCATGGTTGTCATTCAAGACAACGCACTTTGTTTCGAAGCCTCGCTGGCTAAATCTCAGCTTCGGGATCCAGAATTTGATTTGGGGTCTTGGTACCATTTTGCTGCGCGTGCCATGGGACCAGATGCTGAGGAATACGACTTCTTATCTGTGTCCGAAACCGATGCCGAGCTCATCGAGTTTGAATTCGATTCATTAGATTCTGAAAGCGAGGCAGGATCCCTTCCTCCTCTCCAAGATGTCAGCGATTCCGAGGACGAATATGACGCTTACAACCCTGCATCGTCAATGTACGGGGACGCGGACGAGACGTTTGAAGATCGTCTTCATCTGTGGGAACGCGCAATTGCTGAGCAGGAAGCACGCGCGCGAAATCCATTGCCTCGTGCTCATCGCATCGGGGACATTATGGGCGAGAGCGCCGCTTCATTACTTGAATTCTTGCAGCCCTATCCAGGGAATGAGAACATTTCTTGGGCGGATGAACGGCGCGATGAGCGCCGTTTCAAAGTTGTCCGTGTCACACAGACTCAGTACGAGATACACGACACATATCCTGGATGGATTTCGACTTTACCCCGCACTTCCAGCCAGCACGTTGGTATGCCAGTCATCTGGTACAAGAGCTAGAAATCGAGGACTATCAGCCACATACTCTTCATGAGATTCCAGTGGACGACCTTTTGGCAGCTGGAGTGGAGCAGTATTTTGCTGAGGTACGGCGAGATGTGCCGTCTCTTGGTTCGATTTCTGCTATCAAGAAACCTCGTGCTATTGAGGACGAAAGTCCTTCCTGTTTCCCTAGCTGGTTGAACGAGTACTAATGTTCTTCAAGGGTCTCTACGTTGTCACCGACATGTATCAGTTCCATCTTCAGGCTCGAAAGGTTGGTTGGTTGGTGTTTCTTTCCCAATCCCAGGTACTTCAAATAAGGGTCTTCCGCAGCTCAGCATATAGACGTTCAGCTACATTGTATCCCCGTTCTTGTCGTCGTTTGTATTCGGATTCCTTGTCGCGACATGGCGATGGGCGTATAGTAAGTAGCTTATTTATCCTAAATTCAAGTCCGTTACTCTGGAACGCCGATAGGAATAAGGAATATCCGGGGGTAGCGACCTTTGCCTTGCAACATCGTCTTGCAATCATGGCGGCACATGATAGCATGCTGGCAGCTCGTGTCAAGCAAACCAGAAATGCGAATCGCAAGCGTCAAGCAGCCCGTTCATTGAAGGCAATTTAACTTACCTCTCCACGAAGAACATTAAATTTGAGAAAGGTTTAGCACGCAAACTCATTCCAAAGTTTATTGGACCCTACAAGATAATCCGTGATTTCGGGAATTCTTCGTTTCAGATTGAACTCCCGACTAACCTCAAACAGCGCGGGCTGCACGATGTATTTCACGCATCTTTGTTGCGCATTCACTTGCCGAATGACGATCGGCGATTTCCGGGACGACTGTATTGCCAGTTGGGAATTACTCGTGAATACGAGACGAACGAATGGGCTGTTGAACGAATTGTCAGCCACTACGGCCGTAGAACCGAAGCAATATTCCAAGTGCAGTGGAAGTCTGGGGACTATACCTGGATGTCCTATGAACAGACTCGCACGCTTTCTGCGCTACCCGAGTACCTAGAAACACAAGGTGCATCAACTATACTCGATTTGGGCTACGGATCCGGCCGACCCCCGAAACACAGCGATGTTCTGTTATCCGCATGTGCCCTGTTGGAACCGTCAGATAAAAGGGAAGAATCTGGAGACTCCCTCATCAAATCACCCCCAACTCTTTTGCGTAGAATTCTTGCACTCACTATGCTCAACGGCGACTGGGATCTCAATGCCATTGACCGCTTTTACCATGCTTATAATCGCGACCATCGCTTCCTCCTTCGCTTGAACGACTGGGCCCAGTTGTCTTGGAATATAGGCCACATTACAATCCATCTCACAGAAAATGAAAATAAGCTAAATTTAATCAATGGTTTGGCTCGTGATCAACGGGCCTTGAACTCCAGACCCGACGACACACTCACCGAACGCGAGAATACGAATGAATAATGGTCTACTGCCCTTGCTGCGCCGACGACGTCCCTCGGGCAACTAAAGTCCGCCATTTGCGGACCCGCGGCTAGCAGAACGTCAAGAACTACGTTGAAACACACCACCACAACCTCACCTCACGTGTTCTGCGGAGATTCAGAAAGCGCAAACGACCAGGAGAGGTTTTGGATAGTGAGGAAGATGAACCACCTCCGAGGAAGACTGCAAGAGAAGGTATGTCGCCTCAAATCATTACGAGCG
This sequence comes from Mycena olivaceomarginata, assembly GCA_029378375.1. NCBI lineage: Eukaryota > Fungi > Basidiomycota > Agaricomycetes > Agaricales > Mycenaceae > Mycena > Mycena olivaceomarginata. Next base: position 102,842 of record JARKIC010000848.1, read on the forward strand.
GCACTGACTTTGAGTGGGAAGGCTCTTCGGATTCGCTTGTTGACAACGACTCCCCACCCCCGGAACCTTACCCCAACATTGACATCGACCAGGACAACCTCCCTTCTCCCCCACCAACCCTTCCGACCACGCGCCCGCGTCTCGTACTGTCGAGACCTGCTTACCGGCGACCCAGCGTCACCTGTTCTTTGGAATCTTTTCATGGCGGACCTCGTCATGCTTGATGACCCTGACGATCCTATGCTTTCCAACGTTCGAATCGCTATCTTGGCTCAAGCAGATGACATCTTGCTCATCTCACTCTCGGCCGCGGGGTTGCAGCGCAGATTGAACGCACTTGGCGCTTGGTGCTCGAAGAATTTCATCGTAGTCAATAAGGTCAAGACTATCATTATGATTTTTGGACCCGCACCGATGTCAGACCTCCAATTCCACCTCGGAGCGAATATTCTGGCCATAAAAGTTGAAGAGAAATACGTGGGCATGAATTTCAACACAAGCACCAGGAACATGTTTGCTGATCATTATAAGGCAAAAGCGAGTACCGCGAGGTATTGCGCGCATAGGATTATGAGCATCGAAGATTCCGCTGGCCGCCTAACACCTAAACAGTCCAAAGATCTCTACATGGTGCGTGTGGATTTCCACCTTATCCATGGATGTGAAGTCTCTCCTGACTGCGAAGACATCCACGTTAAGCAACTGTGCTCCATTCAAGTTGATTTTTTGCGGCAAGTGTTGAATGTTCACTCTCAATCTATGCTAGTATGCCTCTTCACTGAAACCGGAATTATGCCGCTTCGAATCCGTCGCTTCTTACTGCTCCTTGGGTATCTGCAGTATCTCCTCTCGCTCAAAGTATCCCACCTTGCTCGTGCATGTCTCAACAATTCCATTGAACTCGCGACAGCTGGGAAAAAATCCTGGGTTGGGGACGTACTCATCGCCGTCAAGAAAATGCCATTCTCAATCCCACCGCTCGATTTTTCCAATGCCACAGAGAAAAGTGTTGAAGGCTATCGAAAACTGGTGGAAAAAAATGCCGAGGAATGGCTACAGCAGGAAGTGGACAAGTCAGACAAGCTCTACAGGTTGCACGGAAGACGCGAACCACAGAAGGACAAACCTGCCGTTCAAAAACCCCTTTACATGAGGCATTATCTCTCTATGGTCACAACAGCGAGCCATCGCGAAGCTCTGACTTCGATCATGTTGTCGACCCATTTACTTGCCCTTGAAAGGTTACGGTACGTTGATCATGCACACCAACCGGTTCCCCGCCACGAGCGCTTCTGTCGGTTTTGTACAACGGAGGTTGAAAGTCCTGAGCACGCTTTATTGAAGTGTCGAGCATCCGCAGTGGTGCTAAGCTTGCGTGAGGCCTTTCTGGTGAAATTATTCCGTGCTGTACCTAAACTGCAGGATAAAATGGCCCAACTCACCAACGTATGTGTCCATAGAAAAGTGTTCCGTCGTCCTGTGACTGTCAACAGAAGCGCCCCGGTTTTGATGTGATTCAGAGACCGCTACTATGCCACAGCCTGATCTGCCGGGGAGCCTAGCTGAAAGATTGAAAGATTGGCGAGGCTCAGCGAGACTCCCGAGAGCGAAAGATGATGGTTTCTGATGGCCGAGAGCGGAACTTCAGGTGAAGCCTTTTACGCCCCTTTTATGGGCCTTTTAGCCCGAGACTGTGGGTGCTCGCACGCCACCGGAACTGCACGGCACCAAAACTCTGGATGCTCTCACGGTAAGCGCCAATGTTCTCTTGCCGCCTTCGGCCCCACTCACACCGCTGGTTCTTCAATTTAGCAGGTATTTAAGTTAGCTATGATTTCCTCAAGTATCTTAATACACATAATGTGACGAGAAGCTTGATTTTATATATTGGATTTCAGACTCGACAAAATCTACTCACTAATCTAATCTATCAAAGTGGAAATAAGTGTCCACAAAATTTCAAGTATCACCACACCTTTTGCCAGCCATGAAATGCAATAGAAAAGATGAGGAATAAATGATCTTGAAATGAGTGCCAAAACTACAGGTATCTGGCCAGTTGATATGCCTGTCGATACTTCAGATTTTGAATTAAGTTTAGAGGACAAAGAAATGAGAAGTAGGGATTCTCGTTTAAAGGCGTTTGAAACTCAATAAAAAATTACAGGTTTCGGACACCCTTAAACACATCCGCAGACCATCGGCAGATGGGTTTAATGGTGTTCAAAACCTTAAGTATTGTATACCTTTAAACGAGAATCCATATTTCTCATTTAATCCTCCTCTAAACTTAATTCAAAAGCTAAAGTATCGACAGGCATATCGACCGGCCGAATACCTGTAGTTTTGGCACTCGTTTCAAGATCATTTATTCCTCATTTTTCATATTGCATTTCATGGCTGGCAAAAGGTGTGGCGATACTTGAAATTTTGTGGACACTTATTTCCACTTTGATAGATTAGATTAGTGATTAGATTTTGTCGAGTCCTAAATCCAATATATGAAATCAACTTTCTCGTCACATTATGTGTTTTAAGATACTTGAGGAAATCATAGCTAACTTAAATACCCGCTAAATTGAGGAACCAGCGGTGTGACTGACACGACAGGCGCTAATTGTCTCTCTGAAAGCATTTTAAAACTTCGCCAACTCGGCACTTAGATTTGACACGGATTAACTTGCCGAAACCTGGCCTAAAGTCGGTTTATTTATTCGGATACTAAATCTCAGCAAGTGTGCCACCCTCAAGTGATATCACCCTCTTTCAGGGTTTTTGTCCTCTTCATAAAAGTCCGGGAAATACGACAATGATGGACTTTCAGCTTAGTGGACGTCAACGTCGGCATGACTTCTGCTTCAAATCAGCTCGGGCCGTGGGTTCCACTTTCCGAGGATTCTCCTAGCGCCCAATTAAAGCCCCGCTTTGGTCCGAACGGCCATGTGACCATCGCGTCGGGCCGCGTCTTTGATTCTGCTGTCGCCAAAGTCAAATGTGATGTGAAGTCGAAGCTATGACTCCCCCCATAGTTCCCACAGAATAAAAGTCGTGTCCGTCCATGTGAGATGCTATTCATGGCATAACTGGGTGCATTTCTCTCTCCTTATAAAACTACCCTGCGTTCAATTATCAATCCCAACACTTACGTCTTCATCCATTAAATTCCGCCCTCACTTTGGAGGATGTATGCTTTGGGGAAAATTATGAAAGAGCAGAAGATCGACATATTGTCTTCTTCGGTCCACATTCAGAGCTACTAAATACAGCTGCTGTCTATGCTCTTAACTGGGAGAAAATATAGGCTAAAGGAATGAGGCAGAGATAATAAAAGCAGCAAAAGAATAAGGACATATGTGAAAAATATGCCCTTGAACTTGAACTTGAACTTAAATCGAATTTCTGCAATCAATCAAGAGGGAGGGGGACGGCAGAGCGGTCCCCCGAGCGCTTGTGAACTATATATGCACTGGCATTTCTCCCGAAGTGCTGATGCGACGGCGTGAGATCGTCGTTGCTGCGGAAAGATGAGACTACCACTCGGAGTAGTGGACGACAGGCATGCATACCGCCAACAAACTGTTTTGGTGGAGGGTCCGCTGCTCTCGGGCTTGACGCTTCGCGGTAACCTATAGATAGGTCAACATTAGCCCGTATCACATTAGTCTGAAAACCTTTTTTTTCCATTCCTCAGCCTTCTCAGGCTAACCTATCTCAATACGCTTTTGAGAACCTCGATCTGCGATGTTAATTTGGTAATGTCCTGGAAAAATAAATCAGCTGGAACAGGTGGCTGTACTGAATTTTTTGACTGGTTGGCCGAGTTCCGGGCCAGAGAATCCAATGTTGCAACTGAAATCAATGATTTGGAGTAACGACGATACGAAGGTACGGTCGGGATAATCCTCTAAGTAGAATTGCCAAGCGATCTGGTTAAGACATGAGGAGACACGCGGCTGGCCGTGATTAGGGGGTAGAGGGGAATTACAGCGTGGAGAGGTATTGGGGCGCAGCGGCGGTAGTGAAAGGGATGGGAAAAGGAGCCGGTGTGGGAGGCGAGACTGGAAACCTCCGAGTCATCGATCACGATCAGAAAATTTCTCTGTCTTCCGTGTCATGGCGGACCCTCCCTACTTGCCTCATAACCCTCGTCCCAAGCTCATTCTGATTACAAACACCGAGTTTCTCCCCCCGAATGCTAGCGGACCGGTGCCGAAGGGCTTTCCAAGTCCCAATCAGCTAATATCAATGCTGTCGAGCTCACTCGAAGCCCCTGCTCGTCCGAACGGGTAAATCCCGTCGATACCGTGCCGATGGGTCCCGCTTCGAACCTGGCTGTGCCAAAAATTGGTTCCGGGCCAAAAATTTGGCCGCCGGGCATTTCTCGTGGGAAAAACTTCGGAGGTGGTTTTTTGAGCTCTTTGAGCAAATCCGGATCTGATGAGCATAAATTTGAGCCCGAAATAATTCTAGATCAGGCTACAGATCATTTGCGGGTTTTGTTTGTCCGCGACTGTAATCCCGATAATCGTTCTCACGGACAGCACCGTAGAATTTTACAATATGATCTGATGTGATCCATGGGATGGTGATCCCTGGGAAAGCTGGGTCTTCAACCCCATGGATATACCGTGAAGGCAGCGAACGGCTTAGGGATCGCTATCCCATGGATCACTTCAGATCACATCCTTTTACTTTTCCCATGGATCAATGCACGGCCACCTTCTGGTTCATCCCAATGCAACTTGACCGGACAGCGTGAGCCCCTATGTGTAAGGATTTGAGAACTTATTGGTTTTATACAGTAGAAGCCCGTATTCAATCTTTCCCTCAGTTAACTCAGCGCATAACCGGGTTGGTACAACTGACAATTTTTTTTTCCTTTCTTTTTCGAGGTAGGTAGGTGGGCTGCCACGCTTACACCTGATCGGTGCTTTCGTGTGGGGATTAAGCTCGTGAGTTCGGGGCTGCGACCTTATGGATTTCTTTGATTTTATCAATAACCTGCGTCAGTGTAAGCTCGGGCCCCTATCTGAACGTCAAAAATTCACCTGAACATGCCAGCACTGGATTGTTACCATGTACCGAGTTTTCATGGCTTACTTACACCTCGAAAATGGCGCCGCACCACTAAAGTTCCTAAGCAACTCGTCCGAGGTGACAAAAGTCCTCGGAATTGGGATTTCGGTGGCGGCTGTGATCATGTCAATACCTGGGACTCCAGCGAAAGTTTGGCCGGCGGATTCAGACCCAGATACTGAAGTGGCAGCTCGGAACCAATTTTGGGGGAATGTCTGGTTACGGAAGAATGAGCTGATCCTGGGCAGAGTAGCTTGTTTTGTAGTGTCTGTTCAAGTTGAGAATTACAGGTAATGTCGGAACCGAAGGCGCGACCAAAAAATTCCCAATTTGGACAACTTTTGGATTCCACGACCGATTCCCTCATTTCTCACTCATTTCACATCGGATTACCTTGGTATGAGGCTCATTCTTTCAGAATAATTCAGGTGTAATTAGTGATAGAGCCAGATTTTTGAAATATCCTTTTTTTCTGTCAGTTGACAGGGGGGTCCTGGTTTGAGCTCAACACATTCTAGCACAACGAGTTCTTACCCAATTTGGCTCAAATTTCGGGAGGGAGAACTATAGTACATTTATAAGGGGGTGATAGAGTCAGATTTTCGAAATACTATTTTTTTCTGTCAGTTGACAGGGGGGTCCTGATTTGAGTTCAACATGTTCTAGCACAACAAGTTCTTGTGGAAGCTGGCCGGCAGCATTTCAGTCACCAACTATAGTGCTTTTGATTTCGAAAGCCGTTCAACACGGGAAATTAAATGAGAATGCTCAACTCCTAGGAAGGTGCCCGGCGACACATTTCTGTTTGACTATAATAATGTACGAGTTGGCACATGTTGAAGCATCTGTCTGGGAGAGACTCCCATTGGACGGACATTCGTGAGTTAGAATGGCGGTTAACCAATGCGAAAATACGGCCCTCTCTCATCAAAGATTGGCTGTATGGGCTGCAGAGTCGGTGGAATCAACACATGTACAATGTCGTTATGGCATATGTCGATGACATTGGCAGGAGGATGAGTGTTTCAACATCTCTGAGTCAGGCAATTTCAGGACCCCTAGACTTGGCATGGTAACTAATCTCATACGGCACGACTCGGCTGCTCGATGTCAGCAAGAAACAACCAGACCCGAGTTCGTCCGTCTGAAGCCTTTTTAAACTCCGCTATCAGTGCTCCGCCACTATTTGCCGGAACCTACCCTAAAGTCCCCTTTTGTTGCCGTTTCCATCACTATTTGTTCTGATATTGTATCTATTTACTCTTTATCCAAATCCCGCCGCCGTGTCTGTAACTGAGTGGACGTTGACTGGCCTGCGAGTCTACGAAATGACCGCTTTTCGTTGAAGTCTGTTTGGTTTGATCCCCATTGAACATATCTCCTTTGGTCCGTGTCCCTTGCCTCTCCCCTTAACGTCACGCACCTCCCACACACATGCCCCAAAATGGCATTTCAAATCACATGCTTTGTAATGCCATTTTGAACACTATTGAATGGTTTAATTCGCATTTTGAACCACATGCTCTGAAATGGCATTTTGAATCACATGCTTCGTAATGCCATTTTGAACACTACAAGCGCTCGCCGGCGCTTCGCGCCGGCTCCCACTTGCTGAATGTAACTAAAATAAGAACATTGATCCGAGCTGCCGGGGTGATAGATTAAAATCGGAGTTTAAAGGCTTCAGACAGACGGACGGACAGACGTAATTTTATAAAGAGGGTAATTGAATGGTTTAATTCACATTTTGAACCACATGCCCCAGAATGGCATTTTGAATCACGTGCTTCATAATGCCATTTTGAACACTATTGAATGGTGTGATTCGCATTTTGAACTACCTTGTTCGCAAACATACAGATCCACGTCCAAAGAAGGCAAAAGTCAATGTCACGGAGTTGTCAGCGGAATTCGAGAATTATCCAGGAGTAACACCTGCCTCCTTTAACTCTGATCAACTGGCTTTCAACGCACAAATGGTGAGAAACTTACATCCACCTCCTGACTTGTCTCCTCAACAATCATATACACGCGACATAACTATCAAAGAGATTGAAAAAATTAAAAAGCACATCAAAACCCATGGACTCAACACTGCCGTTGGGGTCGATGGCTTCTCATACGAGGACTGCATGTCAATTCCAAATGAGAAACTCCTGGAATTCTTTCTCTACTGCTTGAAGAATCAGGATATGCCATGGTTCTGGCTGACATCACTGTTAATAGGGATTCTCAAGAAAGACAAGGACACAACAGATCCCTCAAGTTACCGTTTAATAGCACTAGAATGCTGCATCAGGAAAAATCAAATTGCTATGGACTGCTATGAACTGCTATGACTGCTATGGGGGTCTATCATAGACACCATCTGAGTTCTCTCCGTCAATGCTCCATTGCCTATGTTCTTCTCTCTGGTGGAGGCCTTTTCAGTGGTGGCCAAACCATTCCTACTGGACTCATCGCCTGCAGGGCATATTACATATCCTTTGGTCATGTTGTCTTCTAGACTGGGCCACAAGGGCTTATGTGGTGCTAAATATAATCTAGGGACATGAGGCAGCAGATCCATCAGATTGATATCCCATGTGAATGGCACTGCTCCTGCCAGGCTCCAGGTTAATTAGGAAAATGTGCAGTATGGGTTTCTGGGGGGACTGAATTGACGGCTTAATGCCAAGTACTACCTTTGGTATGCGCTATCTTGTGAATCGGTCATAGGTAATCCCTGTTGTTACCCATGTAGGCACATGCTGCGTCTACCGGTGTAGACAAGAGGTAGACAAGGTCATTTGCCTACATATGCCTACAGCATGTAGACACTGTTAGTGTACATGAGTCTACATTGGTCTACATATGCCTACGTTGGTCTACTGCAGTAGACCAATGTATACAAACATAGTATATCAATCTTGAGTGCTTGGCGAGTGCCTAGGAGTGTCTAATCACTCTGTTTCGGTTTTGGTTGGATGAAAAGAGATTTCCGAAAGCTTAAATCCCGTCTCACGCCTGATCGGCGGGTGTGAAACCGGTTGCGCACAGCTATTGAAAGGGGAAAGAGCAAAGAAATGGGTTTAAAGGCCAACATACAGGTTGATTGGAAGTTTTGGGAGATCAAGGTGTAGGGAAAGTGTGTCTACGGCCATGGACAAACTTAGGCGAAGTATGCCTACATGATGTAGGCTGACGTAGACGAACGTAGGCGAACGTAGGGAAGGCTGTGCCGATGTCCCCTTGCGTACGGCGATCGACACACATTTTCAAACTTGCGACCTCAATGGCTTGGTGGCGATGCACATCAATTCAATCAACAAATTGCATCAACAAATGAATGGTATGCAAGGCATGGCTCACACAAAAATGCTCGGATTCGGCTGGCGACTAGTTTGCTGGAATGCTGGCTAAATTCTGGGCAGGATTGCCTCCAAGACCACCACTAGAAATTATTAGTCAATGCTTTGTGGGTATGGGAAAATGGCGAACGTGTGACAGCAAATATCCAGAGAATTTGATTGAACTGGGATGCTGCGTTGGTAGACATAATCAGGGAGGCACTGAGCGAGAGGGTCATACTGTGTTTCGTTTTTATACCGATATCAGACGCTCAAACAGCTGTTAACCAAAATGCTGTAAAACATGTAACACTTCGGTGAAAGGCAATGAAGCCATTGCTCCCGCCGACGTCAATGCGGACACACTCGGCTTTTAAATGCCGGCCCGTCACACGGGGCCGGACTAGGGGAATTACTAGCTTACAGCCCGACAAATATAGAGGCAACTAAGTAATACATGGGGCGGTGAAGAAGCTTACATATTGCCATTCCAACTTTCCTTCTTTTAGTAAGGAAGAATTTATTTTTTTGGTTATCTGTATGTAGTATGTCCTCAGACGTGTGATCCTACATTCAATTAATTATGCGGCGGAGGGATATAACGGCATCCTCCCACCGCGGTGTATACTGTACATTCTCTTTAGTTCTCCGTTCCACTTTCCAATTCTGTCGATACTATCTCACGAGATCCAGAACTTCCATTGCGTGATCCGCTGGGCCGACACTAGTAAGCTGGATTATGAGATGTTCACGGCTCCAGCGGCATGTGGCTCCTTCGCCGTGAAGTCAAAGGTCTTTTGGCGTATGGGAAAGTTTTTACGCAAAAATTGCTGACAAAAAATGTGATTCATAGCGAGTCGTGAAAATTGGGCGCCCTATAGAAGCCCTCACTTTACGGTAGCGAGAATAGTGGTTTGAACGGAGTGGTCTGATAAAGCCAATCCTTCAGAAATGGAGTAATAAGTTGGTCATTTTGGCTCTTTTTTGAGCATTTTTCGTCAAATTTGACCAAAATGACCAACTTGCACGTTGAATTGTGAGCCCAAATCTCAACCAATTGATATGGTTCAAAGGGTGAACATACTCTATTTAGCAAGCACCTTCATGCTATGTACTCAGTTTTTTCCACGGTCACCTCCAATAAAGGCAATTTTCAGAGGCTTAGAAAAGCTATGACTGCAGGTGAATTGCCATATTTGGAAAATTGGAAAAGTGTTAAGAAGTCCTACATTTCGCTATATTTCATGTCCACAAGCAAGTTGTCTGGGGTCACCAGGTGGCCTCAATGTGGTCAGCACTACGGTGCACATTTAATGAGCACCACTGACTGTATGTATATATATATATATATTTAATTTCGTGATTTCAGACTTTTTGGACTGATGTGTACCTTTAGAGCCATCCATCAAAGGTTCGAAAAAGATTTATTTTGTTGCCGACCCATGGTTCGATCCTGAATGCTCGAGCTGACGTACAATTACGGTTCCCTCCTTCCGTCTTTTGACTTTGCCTGACGGGTATCCATCAGGCCTCATCTGAACCTTCACCTTCGTATGGGGAACTGATATATCACCGAACTCTAATCATCAGAAAGCCGTGATATATCAAAACCCGCTAAGTTAGAGGGTGTTCTGATATATCATTGTACCCTGAGCTTTTGGGCTGTCGATGAATTAATTTGTACTTGCTCCATGACGCCGAGGAACATCCGCACGTTGATGGCATCGACGGGGATCTTCTTGACATCGCGATCAAACGCGATCAAATGTCGTCGTCATCGCCGGCGACGATGAGCACGAAATGTACTTCAAAATCACCAAAAAATCACCAAAAAGTTATAGTATATGGAGTGGGTAGGTAAAATACATACGGGATGGTAACTAGGTACAATAAGGATATTCCGGGACGTAAAATGCGGTTTTGAGCGGAATTGCGCTGCATCGATTTATATACATTTGCGCTGCCAAAAGAAGCAGTGATGGAGCAGGCCATAGGCTGTGGTTGACCTGTTCACGATACTGTAGGTGAGCATAGCTGCCGGTGCATCCGGGCGCCGTAGGTGCCACGCCTGATTCCAGCGCCACGCTACCCCCCCTCAGGCATTATGATTCGTACGCCCCCGCGCCTGATTCCAGCTGCACGTCCCTCGTAGTCCCCGGTTTCTCTCCCTTCCCGACCATCACTGAGGGAGGGCTGCAAGTGAGGGCGGCGACACCATTCCAGTGTTTGCGTGTCGCTCCGCATCTCCCCCTCCGCTGGCGCTGCCTTTCACACCCGTCCAGCTGTGCTGCACCTGCCCACACGCCTCGAGCAATCACCACTGCATCCCTATACGCTACGCGTCGTGTCGCGCCGAGCTGTGGGGATGCAGGGCGGTGTTTGCACTGCCATTTCTGTGCGGGCGCCACACCTCCCTGCCCTACCACAAAACACAGCACCCCAGCGGTGAATCGGGAGAGCAGCCGCTCCCCTGCGCTGCTCGCAGCACCGATCCGGCGCTGCCGCATTCACCAGGGCTTCGGGGTGACAATTATTCGCACTGCGCACCCACCAGTAGTGGCGCAGAGAGGTACAACAACAGACCACTGCCCCAATTGCACGGCACCCTCAATGTTGCACTCGTGGCCGCATAGGTCCCACCCGCGCTGCAATGGCAGGCAACGGTAGTGCACCAGCAGCACCGACTGGTGATGGTTTCTAGCAGTGCACCGCAGGTGTGTAGACAACGTGCCCGAAGGCATGAAGGGGAAGACGCACCGTATCGGGTGGGGAACAGTAGCGCGGCGAGTTGGTCGGGAATATATGCTGCGAACGAGGAATAAGCGGAAGGCCAGCATCAAACAATGCTTCTAGCTACTTTGGACGCACCTGGGGTCCCAAGTTCCCCAAATTTTGCACCCTCTTCAGAGTCTTGTGATGATACAATGCCCAAGATAATTCGGCGTGCAAATAGCGGTATTCCAGGGGCTACAGTCCCCATCAAGTGCACAGAGATTGTAGGTGAGTTGCTTTGAGGGCTTCCAAGAGATCCTGACGAGATTGATCATGCCAGAGGAACTACCGCTGTTCGACATAATCGATCAAGAACCAGTTGACGAAGAGGCCCAATCTCTTCCACTTTCTGTCCCCATTCCGGGGCCAAAAAAGCGCACTCCAAAACCAATCACGGTTACTCCGATACAGCTGCCTTCTCAGGTGCTCGCAGTTTTTTTTCTAGCGTCCAGGCATGTTTAGGGCAGTGAATGCGTGGAAAACTCGCACGCGCATACCGGGAAAAATGCGCTGCATGCAGGATGGTGCCGTGTGGAGTACAATTAGGGGTGCGGACAATGAGTCGTTCTTCTATGGACCTAGGTCTGAGGATGAGATACGACTAGGCGTTACACTCAGTCTGGACTGGTATCATCACATTATCTCAGCATATCCTGAAACTGACATAGAACTAGGTTCGGGCGTAAACGCAGTAGCTACGGACCCAGTCACTCATCCGGTGTGTTGTCTCTGACTGTGCAAAATTTGACGACTGCACTTCGGTAAATTCGCATATATTACCATGTTGAATTATTTCTTGAACTCACTTTATTCAAGGTACCGGGCCGAAAATACAATCATTTGCGGCATGACACCGGGCCCAAAAGAGCCTACTGCAGAGCAACTGCAGAACTATTTAAAACCCATTGTCGATGATTTGATCCAACTATATGACCGTGGGATAACTGTCAAAGGGCCCGGGCACTCAAATGGTGAGGTATCCGTATTCCGACTGACATCTTACCCATTTCATTTGATAGGAATCCGTGTTCGCGTTGCACTAGTTGCGATAATCGCGGACCATCCCGCACTTTGCAAACTTTGCAGGTTCGCTGATCACAGCCACAACAATGCTCCATGCACCAAGTGCAGCGTCTCATGCGAGAATATTTTCACTGACACATCTCTGAGGAATGGTAGAGCTATGTAGTTTAAATCGTGCTTACTTAGAATATAATGAAAACCCAGAATTTACTCCGCGGAATAGCGAAGAGCACAGACATTTGTGTTTTGAATATCAAAATCTGCAGACGGATGAAGATAGGGCCGAGTTTTTTGCGAGACATGGCACGAGATGGACAAGTTTGCTCGACTGGTTTATTTTGATCTGATCCGTTGGACAATTGTCGATCCCATGCACAACTTGCTCCTTGGTGAGCTTCAGGAATTTTCTTCAAGTGATTGGCAACCGCTGATCTTTGAAACCCAGGTATAGCAAAAACTCAATGGTACACCCGCTGGATAAAACCCAAAGCTCTCCGCGCAAACACTGCAGGTGGAACAGAACGAGAGTTGAACATGGTTCCAATTTCCTCAAGAGTGTAGGCAATATATACCATTTTCAGCTCGAAGCTCACATCAAGCTAGTTTGAGGCTCCATCTTGGGCAGGCCATATTACCCGGCGTGTTGGAGAACCAGCAGGTGGTTCTCTCACAGCAGACGATACAAATTTGCTGTCACTGGGCCATGTGCGATTATTGTGAGCCATCGTTTAACTTGGGTGCTTAACATTCAACTATTTTTTAAGATTCCCGTTGTATGGGACGACTGGCTCACAGATGCAACAAGTCAGTACGAGTCGGTCCTGAAGAAATACGAGACAGAAACCCTGCCTGCATATGAGCAAAAGCGTGCAGCATGGGCATGGAGAAGGGCCAAGAACAAAGGCCCAGAACCAACCAAGCCTTCGCCTCCTCCTCTTCCCCGCATGCAAAAAGATGAAGACATCAACTTCCTAAGATTCGCAACGGCTTTGAAAATTTTGGTTGGCAGTGCAATCAAGAATTCAGGTCTCGAAAAAGCAGAACTTCTTCTGCGCGAGTACTTGCTCAAATTTGCTATGGTATGCTAGCTCTACTATTTGCAAGATTGGCTACTAACTTACCAATAGCTATATGGCAGAGATGCAATGAGACCAAATCACCACTGGTCGGTTCACATCCCCGAGCAGGTCCGCGACTTTGGAACACTACACAGCTTCTGGGCTCCTCCCACTGAACGCCTTGACAAAATTCTCAAGAATGTAAATAGTAACAATTGGGGTGGTGGCCGCGTCGAGGTCTCAATGATGCGGGAGTTTCAGCGAGCCGCAAAGTTAGATGGCCTGGTTCGTAATTCACTACCCTCCCAAACATTACTCAAAGGCTACCGTCCAGCTTCATAATATAATGAACGAAAACCGCAGGCGCCTCTGACCCCAGAATACAGTCTGAGCATGAATTCATGACGCTGTTGTTAGGTGCTGAGGACAACATGCAAGCACTCGGAACTATCCAGGACGCAGTCACTCATGGTCTGTTGTAAGCTACGCTGATAGCCTGGCATTAATCTTATTGTTAGAACAAAATCTTCTCAGTGGAGATGGAAATGTTCGCGCAATAGCGGGAACAATTTCGCAGGCAGCAAAAGAACCCCAAAACAACAATATCATCCTCGGTCTCCAGCAGCATTATGCAAGAAACGGTCACAACATCGGTTTCGATGACCTCGGAGCATATTTGGAAACCTACAATTATTTTTTACTTGACAGACGAAGGATCACCTCCACTCAGAGCAGTCGGAGCCGGAATTTCGGGTCTTGCCTTGTCTATTGTGACTTTCGAGGTTTGCAGGCGAGCTTGACATGGTATTCAAGCACAAACAAATCGGAATTCCTGAATCCTCTGCGACAATTCTTGTCCTCATCCGGTGGATGAAGCGCTCCAACCTAACTCCTGTATATCTCATCTTTTCACGGGCAGCGAAGCCAGCGTAACATCTGGAGCCAACCGCCAGGGGAATATCAATAGAGGCTCTTCCTCCTTTGTGATTTCGTCTTGGTTGCAGTTCTTGGACTCCTTGAAGTTCAATACTTGTTAGAATGTTTCTCAGAATTGTCTCTCATCGAGAATCTTGTGAAGAACTTCTTCTGAAGTTAGTCACTCGTTTTGGTGGAGGACCCCGATCCGAAAAATCGGTGATGTGATGGTAACACGTCATTGATCTTGCTTCCTACCACCCAACAACATACTACATGGCTCCCACCGGCAACCCACCCGGCCGTCCTCCTGGGACCAAAGCCCAACGAGCCCAGCGGGCCGAAAAAATGCGTGAACAGGCGTACGAGAACGCCAGAACTGAGATTCACGTGGCAAATGAAAGTTACGACGAAGCCGCGCGGAGACACGGTGTGAAGCTGACGTCTCTTTGGCACCGTGACCACGGAAGGCAGAGCAGACGCGACGGGCACGAGAGCCAGAAGACTATGACGTGAATGAGTTTTCAACAATGTTTCCTATGAATGTATTTGCGTCATTGGCAGCACAGATGCGAGAGAGCTGGGAGAACTGTGCAGTAAAATCACCACTTTGGGTGGATGATAGCAGAAACACCGGCAGATGCCGGTGGATTTGTAGTAAATTCCGCCATCGTCCACCGGATTTGGCCATGACAATGGTGGAATCGGCCTACATCTACAGGCTGCTGCTGGATAGACGTGGTGAATGGCACTGGTAAGGGAAACTTAAATTATGTGTGATGATCTGGCGGAGTCCGGCTGACCTTCTTGAGACTGGTGGATGCTGCTGGAGGACGCCGGATGAGAACCGCCATCAAACCGCCATCCAGCGGACGACGGCAGATGGATGTGATGCATCTACCGCCATCCGGCGGATCGGACCGCCTTTGGCGGTCCGGACATATTACTGTGCACGGCAAGATTCTCTTCTGCTCGTGAGGTATGAACTGATGGTCTTCTAGGATCTTGCCAATCGCACGGAAGGAAGCCTTCACTGGAACACACATTGTCGAAGGATTTGAACGCGCCGGAATCTATCCCCTAAACCCCGAGAGGTTCGATTTCCTCACTCAATGGCGGCAGCAGCAAGCCAATGGGGGCACACCATTACGCACTGCTTCCTCGCCAATTCCCGATCTCCCTGATGATCCGTCGTCACCCGCCCGAAAGCGGCGCACAAACGAGGTCCTCGCGGACATCAAGAATGTTCTCGACTCGCCGCCCGCCACTCCAACGCGTTGCCTCGATGCGCTCTCGGCAGGTCTTTCCGAGATTGTCCAATCTCGCACCCGTATAGCTCTGCAAAGGTGGGAGGATTCGCGACCTGCAGGGCACGAAGGATAGCCGCCATAAGAAGAAGGGTGATCGACGTCGCGTCCCGGTTGAATCCTTGATTCTGGATCAGGCAGAGCTGGATAGACTGCGTCTTGAGCGAGATCGGCGTGATGCAGAGCACACCCGCGGGCGTGGACGTGGGCGTGGGCGTGGGGATGCACGTGGACGTGGGCGAGTTTCAACTGGTAGTGGTTGCGGTCCTGGTCGCGGTCGTGGTCGTGGAGGAGCGCAAGCCACGCGGCGGCACAGCTCGGATGAGAGCGAGGCAAGTGACTCGGACATTGACATGCCGACGAGAACCCCATCACCCGCAGCATCTCCGAAGGCCCAGAAACGGCGCTCATCCTCCCCAGTTTACTATACACGCTCTGTCAAACGTAGTAGACACTCATAATCGTTGTTTCCTTGCACATGAATACTGATTCAGTCTGAAATTTCCTTTTTTGGCATGTTTTTGATTTTACGTGCGAGCTGAACATAGGCGTAAGGCCTTTTGAGCACATCATATTGTCTACTCACCCTGTAGCAGTAAGACAAAAAAAAACTCGCTCGATTATGCTCAAAACCGAGCTTATAATGCAAGATTTTTCGGATCCGGGTCTTTTTCGGATCCGGGTTTCAACTCTGTATATCAAGAAGTAGATCAAAGCATAGATCAGGAGAAACCACAATACTCTGGAGTGCCGGTGACCTCTCACGGTTTTTGATGGTCTATGATGGTCTACTAAACTACCCTCCCAGTTCTGAATGTCTGTGATGGTCTATCATTCATGGGCTGCATACCCACTAAAATCAGTCCTTCGTGAAATTCCACTGGCTACAGTATAACATAGTCTCTTGTAGACAGCCGCTACAACAAAATGGTGCTCATACCTCGCATGTTGTAAGTATAACCCTTGCACATGCCGCCATAGTCCTGTTGTTACCGCGCCCCTCCGATCGGGTTAGAACCTTATTATTAATCATCGGAGTTTAAACTCTTATTGCCAATTAAGCACCGAAAAAGACGCAGGATAAGGATGCAATCCGACTCTTGGCGCCTCTCTTCGAGGGTCTGTCTCCTCAAAAAATTCACAGCTGAGTTGAAACACTCTGGCGGGCGATGTTGAAAATGCCCTTGCTGTCAAACATCACCCAACAAAAGTCAAACAAAACAAAAACAAAAAAAACATTCAACCTTCTTCCTTTGTGCTCCTAAAATCGCGACTCAGATCAGCAGGTGGTGGAAAATAGAGCATTCAACTCGGGGGATCATGATTCCGCCGCGAAATCAATGCCCATTCGAGTTCTGTGGGGGAGATGGACAGCCACACTGTTCAGAAAATATTCCGCGGCGTGCTTTGGTGGGGGTTAATTGTTCTGCAGACGTGATTAGGCGTTGAACTCGTCAGATCATGATTACGCCGTAAAATTGAATGCCCATTCCACTTCTGCTTCGGGGGAGATGCAAAGAGCACCCTGGGCCCGCCTTGATCTAACGATTGCGTCCTGGCTTGATTTCAATCCTAGAGGAGCCACGGCTGCTTTCTGAGACAGCGCGCTTTTCAGGAATGGATAGCCCTGGTCAATAGAGTGTTTGGCATTGCGCAAACGGATGGCCCCACATGCCAAAATTAGCTGCGGATGGCTCCAAAAGCCACCTCGCTGTGTTGGCTTCACCCGGTTTGTGCGGTCTGGGCCTGGGCTTCGGTTTCTCCTTCTTTGCCGCAGCCGCAGCAGAGAGGGACGGTTGTGATGTCGACGGCACAACTTCTTCATTCTCTTGAACATCACTTTCTTGAACCGGGAGGTGTCAATGTTTCCTTTACATACACCTGAGTGCATGGAGGCAAGTCCTCGCTGATCAGATGTCCGTCGTTTCGTTTCGACCGACCTGTGCGACGGATAATGCGGTCCGCCATAAAAACTTCCAAAATCCCTGCCAGACGTGTGCCAAATCTTTGCGTCACGGAATTGGCCATTGTGTCTTCGGCTATACGGTGGGTTTCGAACTGGGCAGTGAGGTGGCTATGTCGGTTTTCCGGGTCTTGGACCGGAGCCTTGTGTAGTCGCCCACCATTTCGAACATTTTTTGCTCCGCCGTGGTTTTGAAACGCTCCGAATGCAAGAGCTTTGTTATATATACCAAGTCCTATGGGCGCGTTTGTGAATAGTCTGTGTCAGGGATGCCTAGCAGGCTCACTCTTAAATTTTGGTACATCAGCGTTGCTGTGGCCACTACCCGAACCAGGGCCCCAGCAGAGGAGGTAGAGTGAGATCTGCCGGAGGCGGTCGTACTGGCTCATGCCGTCCATCGCCTGCCGCCAGCGCTCGAGGGCGGTGTTGAGCGCTTTCTCACGCCGAGGCTGACGGCCAGGAAGCTTGCCGGTTTGGGAGCACAGGCGGGTGAGACTGGGGTTTTGAGTGTGGCCGACGCCGTCGTCGAGGTCGAGTTGGGCGGCAAGATCGACGAGACGACCTGCGTGATCAGACGGTTCAGGTGGGAGAAGCTGGGCGAAACGACGCCGAGGTTCTTCTTGCAGATGTCGTAGATCGCCTCGTTGTCAACCTGCAAAAGCATGTTATGTATAGTAAGGTATGAATAAGGTTCGTGCGTACCATGAAGGAACAGTCCGAGTGCTCGAGCGTCGTGTGGGTGGTAAGAACCGAGTTGTACGGCTCGACAACGGAGCTGGATAGCTGGGGTGCGGGATACATGCGGAACTCCAGCTTGGACTTTTTGCTGTAGTCGGTGGAGAGGCGCTCGAGGAGGAGCGCACCGAGCCCAGAACCGGTTCCTCCACCGAACGAGCGGAAACAAAGAAGCCCTGGAGACCGAAGCAGTTGTCGGCCAGACAGCGATCTTGTCCATGACGGGGTCGATGAGCTCTTTGCCGACGGTGTAGTGGCTGCAGGTGAAGTTAGAGATTTGCCGCGTCAAAAAAGAGTGGACCAACAACAGTTGTTGGCAGCGTCCTCCTTGCTCGTGATCATGGTCTCAGGGTGGAACAGGTAGGGACCAGTCTTGACGTCGTCGATGACACTGGGCTCGAGATCGTGCGGGGGTCCGCCGCGGACGCGTCAGTGCTTTTAATGGTGAGTCGGCGCGGGACACTGAGAAAAAAAGAATACATACTAGCTGTCGGACGTGAGCTCACCGAAGATGAGCGGGTACGCGACCATGTAGTTGATGGCATGGCTGTAATGTGCATGTGAGCATATTGACGTGAGTCAGCTGAAAAATCGCACTCTCGGTCCGCAAAGTTGTCAAACAGGCCCTGCTTGTCGATACTGCGCACGGCAGCCTCCTGGGCGCGGATTCCGACGCTCTTGATGTCCTCGGCGGTCTTCCTTGAGTTTGTCGTGGACGATATGAGCTGCTTCGACGGCGGTTTGGGCGTGGAATTCGGCCGGGTAAGAGATTTTGAAAAGAATGTTCATGATGTACGAAAAGTAAGGAATTTGGAACTCGAAAGGTTTGCCCTGCGTCCAAGTTCAGGTCGTGTACTAAGCTGGCAAATTTCGGACCTTGAACAAGATATCGTAGAAACCCCAAGTCTTCGCAGTGAGCATGGACGGGAGGCCCTTCTCGCCTTTCTTGATGAGGAGCGGGAGGTTGACCGCGCGGGAGCACGCGTCGCCTGCAGCCCAAGACTTGCGGGGACCGTGTTGGGAGCGTGCCGGTAGGTGCGGAGTGACTGGCCATTTGGGAAACGGCATCGATGGTTTGGTCGCGATTTAAGCCGAGCAATTTGGACACAACAGCGGTGGAGGCCACTTTCACGAGAACTACATGGTCTAGACCGATGCGGTTGAAGGAATTGAGGAGTGCGAGGGAGCCCTGTATTTCGTGGGCTTTGATCATGCCTCCGAGAATGTCGCGGACGGTTTCGAAGAGGAGGGGCTGGGAATTGGGATCGGACCACTTCGCCGATATGATGGAATCGATGTCGTCGGGACTCAGAAGCTTCCAGGGATGCTTCAGGAATATGAGCATGTACATGTGTAGTAGGGCCTGACTTGGACGGCGTGATCCGTGGATGGATGTGGATGGATGCTGACAAATGCGGATGGATTGGGAATGGACGTGATCCATTGGATAGCAGCCGTCTTTCTTCCTGTACCTCCACCATGGCGCGCCGAGCTCCAACCTCGACGCGTTAGACACCCTCTATAACCTATACCTGTCCTATAATACTGGCCACCATGTCACAAACTCCATTCACGAGCGTACGAATACATTTGGACTACCAACACCCCCACCATCCTTCCGCGATCTTCCCGGCAAATTCAACGACCAATTTACCGCGCCAAACTTCATCGCGTCTAATGAGAACACCAGGGACACTCCCGCCACCGTGGAACCACCTGCGAAGAGACGTAAAATCGATGCCGCATTCACAAACAAGTCAGATGCGGACGTATGGGCGCTGTCGGATGAAGAAATTATTGGTGCATCGCCTCCGCTTCGGTACGCATTGGATCTAAACGATACCTTACAGAGAAGCAGTTCTCCAAGTGCACCTCCGACACCTGGAAGCACTACCGCATCACCCTCAAGCGAAACGCTGGTGTGATTACGTTCGTCTTCCAATGCAAGCGAAGCAACCCCAAGCACCCGGAATACACGCGCGACCGGTCCAAGACGAAGCAGGGTAACAGCAATCTCGGAGATGCCGCCAAGAAGTGTGAAAATGTGATACAGATGCCTGGCGCTCGAACGGTAGCCATGTGCGTTGTGGCAAGCCCGCTTCTGGAACTCGATGGTATAGACGTAGGCGGCGCACTCGCCGAAAATTCCGTCTTTGTAAATCTCTTGGATAATGAGCCGCTTCTTGAGCTCGATCATCAGCCATCGTTATTCTCGGAAGGCTGTTGGGTCTCCTGAATCCGCTTCTTGGGTGTGGGTATGAGGAATACTGCAAAAGGAAACGTGAAGGATGAGGCAATTCAGCGAGCTTACGAGATCTGATTCTCGAGAACGAATTCCATCATAGAAATTAACCGTTCTTTAACGAAATGGCTCCTCGGCTGTGCTGTTCCCTCTCGTACTCGTGCAAAGCAGCTTTGAGATTCAGCTCCTTTCGGCGGCTATTCTCGTGGCCCTTGACACGGTCGGATTAAGCGCGGGAGACCATGGAGAAGAGCCGGATGCCACGGACAGCGGCACGGCGACAAACCCAAGGTGTCACGCTTCTGTGTGCATGATCTTGTATCAATTCTAGACGCGTCAATCTCGGGCGGATTGCCTCCTTTAGATGAAGATTATAGCTAAAAGGATGAAATTTCATAAGCAAAATATTTTCAGGCCCATAGTGGCCGGATTAATGCACAATCGACGAGAAGGAAAGTGATTGATGACCGGATCAGGCAGTGATTTGTACCAAATTACCTCCCATTCAAGCACCAACGCGCTTCTGCGCCTGAAATTAATTCAGAAGGTTGGCCTAGGGTATACAATGTACTGTGAAAAGGAAGTATGGCCTGGGAGGATGGTACAAGCTTTAAAAAAATAATTATCCAAGGATGTATCACTATCCAAGGAACCCTACTATACTGTACCAAGGAAATGAAACGAAAGAGCGGTTCGCCTCCCAGAGCCGGCACTTCCGACACGGGTGCGCATGCGGCCACGCAGGAGTGTCGTAATAAGAGAGTGCGCAATACCGACTTTGTCAGTCTGCTTGATGCTTAACAGGTTGCAGAAGAAAGAGGTTCTGCGGCCGGCGGAAATGAGGTTCAGGCTCGTCGACGACCGAAAACATGTCACAGAAGACGATAAAGTGCGTTCGTTCATCCCCGAAGCCCCCACACACCTGATGGATTCATCAGCTAGTTACACTGCCAAGATCTCCGACGGTGGAGGCGTTGCTCAAGGGGCCTGGTACACAACGCCGTTCAGGCTGGCGCGCACTTTCTGCCTTCTGTGCTGCTCTCACTGCCGACACCCCCGCTGCTTATTATACCGTTATTCTCAGAGAGGCGCAACAGCTCACCGCCGTTACTATCCGCAACGATTCACTGTCATTCCACGACCATTATGCTTCTACGACGGCGGCGAGCGCGCGAATTGGACGTATGACAAATCCGATCCCGGGCACTTCGACTACAAAGCCTGTGGCAACTTCAGCGAGTTTACCACTGGCGCCCGCAGCGGAGTCATGTTCACGGTCGCCGTCTTTGTAACGAAGCAATCGACCTACGTAGGATTAACGGCAGATGGGAGGCGGCGATGGGACGAGGAGTCCACGCATGTTTGGGGTGCCCTTCTCATCCAGCTTCCTCGGTGGGGGCAAGGCAAAGCGCTCGCAATCTACGATTGCAATGTGAGTTCCGTCGACTACGGGGCATCGCTGCAGGATACAGTCGGATGGAGAAGCGGTTCAGCTTGCTCGGAAGTTCAAGGCTCGTGGGGGTTTGCAGGCGTGGCGAAATCCGCTAGATGAAATCCCTAACACGGCCGGAGAGTGCTATCTCCGGACTTTCAACTGGCTGCAGTCCATCCTCCGCAGCAATCCCAATACTTTGGCCACTTTTGCTGACGGGGAGCTCACGGAAATCAGAGGGTTTCGTAAAATGTCGAAGCCAATGTAACATGAGGTTGGAGAGGTCGCGCGGTTCTCATTTGGGACACGACACCGACGCCGACTCGTGGTTTCCTGCAGGGATATCTGGCGGTCCAGGCTAACAGACATACGTGCATGGAAAAGACGTCAAAAGCGATGGTCCGAATCCCTCAAATAGTTGGTTGGGTCCTATGTGATGAACTTTTTTTTTTGAAAAAAAACCAGACAGCCTTATTTCCTCATTGTCGCGTGCGACATGGTAGGGACGTAGGTAAAGTAACCTATAGAAGTGTAAGTGGGCTCTCAGAACAATAATGTGATAATGCAGCATCCCTCAAGGGCTCACGGAGCGCACCCTTAAGTGGAGATGTACTCATATATGGATACTTGGCTTACCCATCATCCATATGTCGGTTCTGTCACAGAGACTAGGATGTACTGTACAGTTTCGATCAATTCTCCTGTCACAGGTCACAGGACCCAATATTTAAGAAAATTTTCGAACTTGTTACGGGTCACTGAGGGCATTTTCGAATCTGCGAAACAGGCATAGTTGTTAGATAGATGAAGACGAAGAAAAACAAGTTGTTTGATGTCATACCTTTAGCCACCAGCGGAGCCACCAAACGCGGTAGCCACTCCGCACCGCATGCCGTTAGAGCCACCGGGTGGCTCCCGGTGGCTCTGGTGGCTCACCGCAACCTCTCTATTTATCCAATCTTATGCAAAGTCAACCACTGGTCGACTTTCCATCAGCCTAGAAAATTCTGGCGGGATATCAGAGCGGTGCAAGAGCTGCCGGCACGTCGATTCATTCCAAAATTCTATCCCTTCCTGCTTCCAACAAGCCAGCGCAAGAATAACCGTCGATTTACTTTAATATAAATATCTGTTCTACGTGGTAAACACTTCCCAACAACGCGTCTCTTCTGCTTCTTCCATCAACGACGCGTCTCGCATTCCACGATGGATATTGATGTGTTTTTCGTCCACCAACATCTTAAGGACATCGATGATGACGAAGTGGACGAAGAACTCAGGAACTGCAATGACTCTCATGATGCTGGAAGCGAGCACGACGGAGGCACACATTATGAACGAAACGAGTATCGGCGACACCGGCGGTTTTGTGGCGGATATCCAGGACGAGTGGGGAGGAATCGAGGGAACCTATCAATTGTGATAGCGATCGTCGCCGTGAGCCAACGAGTGTGGTCGTTCGTGCAGACAAGCCATGCGGTAGACGAGGCAGACTGTGACGGAGGCGGCAACTTCTGACATCAGTGATAGGCAGCCCAAGGAGGCAATGCGAATGGACGAGAACACCATGGTTCTGTTTGTTCAAGAGGAAAATAATCTGAAGAGGGGGTAGCGACCCCCTCTAGAATAACAATTGATTAAGGTTTGAAAGAGGGTCGAGAATATTGCAAGTGAGATCTGAGCCCGATGGGGTCCTGACGGCTGCCCCGGCATCTCGGCGAAAATATGACCCATGAATTTTCCAGCCTTATGGAAAGTTAACCACTACTTAAGTCACTGCGTTCCGGACCCCGTTCAGAAGTGGAATGGGTACCAATTTTTCCAAGGAATCATGTTCATGGGCATAAAGCAAGTGAACACAAAAATTAACCACCGGCAAACCGAGGTGTGCAATATTAACCACCGGCGAACCGAGTTGTGCACTATTTATATATATTTGGAAGTATTTTGCTTCCTGGCCATTCAGAAGTGGAATGGGGTAAGGATCCTTCTGTGGAATCATCTTCGTGGGCCTGAAGCGAGTCCTCAGGGAGGTGAACAACAAAATTAACCACCAGCGAACCAAGTTGTGCAATATTTCTTTGTATTTTGCTTCCTGTTCGTTCAGAAGTGGAATGGGTATTGATATTTTTGTGGAATCATGTTTTGGGCCCTGAAGCGAGTACTCTGGGAGGTGAACATAAAAATTAACCTCCAGCGAACCAAGTTGAGCAATATTTTCATATTTGAAAGTGCACGCAGATTCTCGTTTTCGATGAACTCTGAGATGATGAAAATGCGATTGTCTGGCGCTGGGGCACGGGAAAGACCCTGAGTGCAGTTTGATTCAATTCGAATGGCGTATTATTCAAACGGAAAATCTTACGATATACAGACAGCAGTTGGGATGTCCAATTTCCCTCACAAGACGCCATTCCCCGCTCAAAATATTTGGCGACGTCGTATTCCGACGGAAGGACCTCTTTGATGGCGACATCGATCCCAAGGTAAGTTCCTTTGAAGTGTAAGTCAGCAATTAGTTAGCGATATATAAACTCACCCTTATACACATTGCCGAACGAACCCGCGCCGAGTTTCTTCCAGTGGCCTTTAATGTCCTGAATGAATGATCAGCAAAGTAGATACGGCCCGATCGCAACCCGCTATGGTAGCGCCACTGAATAATGTCTCGGAAGGATACAGTGAATCCCTCAGAACGTCGAGCAACAGAGATCCCGGACGGCCGAAGGGCAAGAACTAAACTGACCGCATAGGAGATGGCATCGAAGGCGTCCGAGTGCATTGCGAGGCAGAGAAGAGCGGATTAACAAGCTGGAGATGCCTGGAGAGATACGACGATGGCGGCGAGGACGTCGTCGTGGCCTGAACCAGCAATGCGATTTGGGGAAATCAAACTCACGCTGCCAACACAGCCACAACGTCATCACAATGACTCATGGAACTGGGGAAGATCTGAGCTCGGGAGGTCCCGCATTCGATTCACGTCGATGTCATTTTGACAAATGACGAGAAGATCTCAGAAAAGCGAAAGGCGCACACAGCTTCACTTTCTGCCAGCCGATGGAAATCCAAATACACGGCCTAAGAAAATTTACTTCCACCTGTTCTCGTCCCTCCGCGCGCGACAACTAGAGCTCATAACTACATAAAATCGCTGGAGGCTACTGTTTCTTAGTCTTGTGTTTACCGCGGGGGTCGGTTCGTAGTGCAGGATCTGAGGAGTCCCAGGATAATCAGCCCGACCCTGGAGAACAGCTCAAGCTCGAACGCATGGTTAGATTCTGGCAAGCAACCAAGGGGCTTCACATTTGCGAAAATCTGCACGTACCTTCATCTGAAGCAGTTTGGCGTTCTGAGCACGAATATACCCAGCCCCAGGGTGAACAGTTGAGTGGTTGTTGAAGTAGAGATGAAAACATTATTGCCGAATTTGGAAGGAACGTTCCCTGCCCGATTGGCCGAACCCCCGCGCGATCGGGCCCACAAGCATCAGGAAACGGTTTTTCAACCCGGTATACGTGATAATCCGGCGGTACCTCCCCCCCCCAAATACAGTAATTAATCACGTGCAATCGGGAACAGCTGGAAGAGAGTTGAAATGAAAATCCCTATTTTCATCAGAATAAAGTAGAAACATGTAAGAAAGGTCTCTAGGAAATACTACAGGGCAAATGCATGCATCTAAGGCCCAGATATCATCGGCTCAACACCGTTTGCGTGGCCGAACATCACGTGCAATTACCATATATAGACATATATTCCCGCGGGGGGGAGGGAGGGTCCTCGAGGCTCTGAAAAAAAAAATGGAAGGTCTGTACAGATTTTCGCGAAAGTGAAGCCCCTTGCAAGCAACTGGCAAGTCAATTTCTCGCCTTCAGGTTATCCAGATTTAGCCGAAAAAAGCAGTCTTTTGTAGCTCTAAGAGTGCCGTTCGCTGCGAGAAATTTTGAGGGTATAGAGTCGCGTGCAAGTCCCAAGCCAAAAGAATCGGCCAAATGGTTGGAATGATGGCAGGACCGTGTTGATCAACATTTATTGATCGGGCAATTGGCAAACACCCTTTCCTGTCCTCCATCATGCATGTCTCCCTTTCTATGGAAAATCTACCTCTACGCCTTGAAACTCTTGACCTGATACTACCCGAAGACCATTGTCTCAGATGCCCGTATCGAATTTAAACTTGGAACTCGATTTTCCACCACATTGGCCCGATGGACGCGATTACAACATGTGAGGAACGAGCATCTTCCGTTGTAACGTCTGGCTAGGAGGGACTATGCTCCAGCCGGACCTCGAGTCTTCAGCTCTCGTCTGCCGCGCTTTCGTTGTGCGGAAAAGGCATCTGTTCCGCTACATAACAGTCCGGTCTAGGACCAGGACTAATCGGCTTGTTAACCTCTTCGGTATTCTGCTACGCTGATGTACGAGGCCAGAAACATTATATTGTTGAAATTCCGCCGCGGCATACCGCCCGAGATAGGACCGAGATCTCTGATATACTTCCAGCAAATCGAGGAATGAATCAATTTTTGTTGCATCAGGCTTTTGACATATTGATTGCGGCGTTTCACGTGTTTTTTTGGCGTTTTCGCGTTGCTCACCAAAATTAATTTATGTTTTGTAGTGCAGGCAGCTGGACAGTGTGGTCAGTATGGTGCATGGTGGTTGGGCTGACCATCAGCCATTTGACAAATAACTTGTGGCTTGTTTGGCCTTGTCAGCTTGTTGACAAGCTCACAAGGTCAAAGCATCGAGAATTCCCTGCGAATGAGGAAAGATCAAGCTCTCCAAAATATCTGCAGCACCGTTCCCTCAAATTCTAAAAGGTTTGCCATACTCGGAAATGATCACCGATTTTTATTTTCCAAAAAAATATGGTGCCATCGAGAGTCGAACTAGTGACCTTGTGAGATTTCAGACTTGGTTTGTGGGCTTGTCGGCTTGTGAGCTTTTTTGAGCTTGTTCGAGCTTGTTTGGCCTTGTACAAGCTCACAAGTTATTTGTCAAAAGTCTGATGACCCTAGACACTCGTAGGGAGGTCCAAAGCCTTTGAGAGAATCAGTCGTTCTGATGATATCAGCGAAGTTGTTCCGGCGTTGAGATGTATGTTTTTAAAACCACTTTTGACGAATCACCCAACGCGTGCGGGCCAGCACCAACAAGTCCACTCGTGTCAAAACAGTTCCGGAGTCCATCAGTGACCAAGAAGATGATGATTTTGACCTTCCTGACCGACTCAGAGGGCATCGATAGCGAGATGGAGGTAGCCACCGCTCGCCCACCGCTCAATCGTCCTCGCACTTATGGGCCTCTCCTGAGAAAGATTTCACCCAGAGGTATCGTTTAGAACGTCGGGCTGCATTTGGAGAACTTCGAGACTACTACTTGCTCCCCACGCGAGTAAGGCTGGCAGATTATGATTAAATACGACTCCAGCCCATAATATAATGTAATCATAACGTGATTGAGAAACTCCGACCCGTACTTAATGGTAGAAGCGCTCGGGGGACCGCTCTCCCCCTTTATTGATTACAGAAATTGAAAAGTGTAAGAACCATGGATTCAAGTTCAAGAGACCATATTGCTTGCATACGTCCCTATGTATTAGTCTGTAGTTTACCGCGCGCCGGGTAATTGGTCGCCGACCTTATTACTAATCGTCGGAGTTTGAATCTGTTCCCACGCCTTTACTTCCGCGCCGCCACTGCTCTCCCACTCTTCTGAATCTCTCTGGCCTACACCAGCCTACTATGGCGCCCCGTTTTCGCTAGGAGAGACCCCGAGGGAGTCCGAACCATCGCCCAAATCGTCAAGAACTCAATTCCACGGTGTGGAGCCCTGGTGCTTTTCCCACCACTATCGTGACCGGCTATATCGTTATGCCTGCTGCATGCCGCCGAATTGACCTCAGCCTCCAGTCTACTACCTCCACCTTACCGACAACTCCCGATGTCGCCGCCCGCCGCGCGTCCGTATCACCTGTCCGCGTAATCACAGCACCTCGGTGCTGCAAGTTCGCCTCCCCGTGTTCCATACCCCAAGTAGTTTTCACATTGAGCGCACGCCGGCGTGCAGCCTGCTGCACCGGAGATTGTGTCCGGTGAGCGGCTGCTCCATGCCGACTCTCGCCACCCTCGTCCACTGCGCATCTCGCAGTGCACTGCACACTCACAGCCCCGCCCCACTACCCCTCGGACCGGCCGCTCCACCCAATTGCTCCAAGTACGAGCGACAAATCCACCGCGCTGTGCCTCCCGGCTCGCGTGCCCTGGGACGCGTCGGATTCGGGCGGCTTTGGGTCGGTAGTGAATGCAAATTAGCAGATTTGAATAAATGAAAATGAAAATCATTTAACAATCTCCGGCGCACAATGAGTGAGCAACGCAACAGAGAAAGCAAATCAGTGTCCCCGTTTGACCGCGTGCCCGCGCCGACTCACCAACCACAAAGGTAGGAGGGATGGCCTGGGGCCTGGGCTGACTGAGTGGTAAATGATAAAGTTGTGAACAGACAGCATTTGACGACTCGGAATCCAATGTAGCGGGTGCTATAGGGATTTTCACGCGTAGGAAGAACCAAATAAAGGCTGTAGATATGGCAGAGATGCAGGAAGACGCGTCGTTGTCGCGAGGATGACCAGAACTCAGACAAGAGTAACATTGTGCAGGAGGTCCGTGCTTGAAACACAGGACTGGCATTATTGGTTGGTGCCCTTCCGCACAAATTCACGATTTTCTCAACGTTCAAGCACGATGATTACTTCCCGACTTGACTCATAGAGTGAAAGAAAATGTAGTCTCTTATAAACAGACGCTATAACACAATCAACTCGTACCTCATTTGTTATAAGGAAAATGCTGGCTGAGTATTGCTTCTCGCACATCCAAGTTCCGATTCCGTCCGCCGTGCATTCAGCCCCACGTAATAACATCCCAGATAATTTCCTAATGTCATTGTTGACCCGGATGAAATTACTATGTAGTCCAGGAAATGAAGATGTCTACCAAGTATACATATTATCGGCGACTGCCTGGTCGGCCGGGCTGGCTGGTCAGCCACTTGCTTAATATAAGCCCGTACAATTGAAAATCTTGAGGACTGGCACTCGTGGGGTAGAAATGGTTCAAGGTACTTTTCACGAATTTAGAGGAAGTACAAGCGGCTGCTCAGCCGCTTCGCGGTATCACATCCCCTTCTGTTGGGCGCGACATTAACTGTTCTTTAACAATTACCTCGGTGTGTCATTGTACATGTTTGCGCACATCCCCGTCTGGGTTATCCCCTAACCCTAGTCTCTCTCGTCGTCCTCGTGTCTCGGCGTCAAAGTTCCTCTGCGCAGTTTCATTTTACACTTGAAAA
Source organism: Mycena olivaceomarginata (assembly GCA_029378375.1). NCBI lineage: Eukaryota > Fungi > Basidiomycota > Agaricomycetes > Agaricales > Mycenaceae > Mycena > Mycena olivaceomarginata. The sequence goes on from JARKIC010000848.1 coordinate 132,053, forward strand.
CTCCATGTGGTGCAACAGCTGATCTACCCGCAGTCTTTCTTGGCAAGATGCTGTTCAAGGCTGTTCTTCACCACTGTTTGCTGCCTACGGCGCAGCTCAAAGATCGTTATTAAGCAGGGACTTATTCTCCCCGAAGATTAACCATTCTTTAACAATTACCTCGGCGATTCTTTGTACATCTTCGCGCTTTTCTCCATTTATCTCAAGTCCTTTCGTCTTTCTCTCGTGGCCACCCAAGTCTATCCCCTTTGCCTGGAACTTCTGTGTGCTTTCAACACTGCCCAACCGTCCTTCTCCAACCCCATCGATCACTGCGGCCACCATGCTCAAGTCTCATGGCCACGCCGATCCGCAACGTGTGCCGTAGTGTATCCAGCCGACCAGTGCGCAGTTTAATTTTACACCGAGAATGACATGCCCGGCCGTTATATATATCTATGGTCAAGGGGTCCCCGCCGGAGAGTGCCGAGACATCGGCTGGGGGGTCAAGGTCGGCTTATTTCACTTTTTGGAAAAGTTACAGACTGCCTCAAAAACATGTTTAAAAGGGTCGAAAATGAATTTTTTTCGACCCTTTTAAACATGTTTTTGAGGCAGTCTGTAACTTTTCCAAAAAGTGAAATAAGCCGACCTTGACCCCCCAGCCGATGTCTCGGCACTCTCCGGCGGGGACCCCTTGACCATAGATATATATAACGGCCGGGCATGTCATTCTCGGTGTAAAATTAAACTGCGCACTGGTCGGCTGGATACACTACGGCACACGTTGCGGATCGGCGTGGCCATGAGACTTGAGCATGGTGGCCGCAGTGATCGATGGGGTTGGAGAAGGACGGTTGGGCAGTGTTGAAAGCACACAGAAGTTCCAGGCAAAGGGGATAGACTTGGGTGGCCACGAGAGAAAGACGAAAGGACTTGAGATAAATGGAGAAAAGCGCGAAGATGTACAAAGAATCGCCGAGGTAATTGTTAAAGAATGGTTAATCTTCGGGGAGAATAAGTCCCTGCTTAATAACGATCTTTGAGCTGCGCCGTAGGCAGCAACAGTGGTGAAGAACAGCCTTGAACAGCATCTTGCCAAGAAAGACTGCGGGTAGATCAGCTGTTGCACCACATGGAGTTTTCAAGTGTAAAATGAAACTGCGCAGAGGAACTTTGACGCCGAGACACGAGGACGACGAGAGAGACTAGGGTTAGGGGATAACCCAGACGGGGATGTGCGCAAACATGTACAATGACACACCGAGGTAATTGTTAAAGAACAGTTAATGTCGCGCCCAACAGAAGGGGATGTGATACCGCGAAGCGGCTGAGCAGCCGCTTGTACTTCCTCTAAATTCGTGAAAAGTACCTTGAACCATTTCTACCCCACGAGTGCCAGTCCTCAAGATTTTCAATTGTACGGGCTTATATTAAGCAAGTGGCTGACCAGCCAGCCCGGCCGACCAGGCAGTCGCCGATAATATGTATACTTGGTAGACATCTTCATTTCCTGGACTACATAGTAATTTCATCCGGGTCAACAATGACATTAGGAAATTATCTGGGATGTTATTACGTGGGGCTGAATGCACGGCGGACGGAATCGGAACTTGGATGTGCGAGAAGCAATACTCAGCCAGCATTTTCCTTATAACAAATGAGGTACGAGTTGATTGTGTTATAGCGTCTGTTTATAAGAGACTACATTTTCTTTCACTCTATGAGTCAAGTCGGGAAGTAATCATCGTGCTTGAACGTTGAGAAAATCGTGAATTTGTGCGGAAGGGCACCAACCAATAATGCCAGTCCTGTGTTTCAAGCACGGACCTCCTGCACAATGTTTACTCTTGTCTGAGTTCTGGTCATCCTCGCGACAACGACGCGTCTTCCTGCATCTCTGCCATATCTACAGCCTTTATTTGGTTCTTCCTACGCGTGAAAATCCCTATAGCACCCGCTACATTGGATTCCGAGTCGTCAAATGCTGTCTGTTCACAACTTTATCATTTACCACTCAGTCAGCCCAGGCCCCAGGCCATCCCTCCTACCTTTGTGGTTGGTGAGTCGGCGCGGGCACGCGGTCAAACGGGGACACTGATTTGCTTTCTCTGTTGCGTTGCTCACTCATTGTGCGCCGGAGATTGTTAAATGATTTTCATTTTCATTTATTCAAATCTGCTAATTTGCATTCACTACCGACCCAAAGCCGCCCGAATCCGACGCGTCCCAGGGCACGCGAGCCGGGAGGCACAGCGCGGTGGATTTGTCGCTCGTACTTGGAGCAATTGGGTGGAGCGGCCGGTCCGAGGGGTAGTGGGGCGGGGCTGTGAGTGTGCAGTGCACTGCGAGATGCGCAGTGGACGAGGGTGGCGAGAGTCGGCATGGAGCAGCCGCTCACCGGACACAATCTCCGGTGCAGCAGGCTGCACGCCGGCGTGCGCTCAATGTGAAAACTACTTGGGGTATGGAACACGGGGAGGCGAACTTGCAGCACCGAGGTGCTGTGATTACGCGGACAGGTGATACGGACGCGCGGCGGGCGGCGACATCGGGAGTTGTCGGTAAGGTGGAGGTAGTAGACTGGAGGCTGAGGTCAATTCGGCGGCATGCAGCAGGCATAACGATATAGCCGGTCACGATAGTGGTGGGAAAAGCACCAGGGCTCCACACCGTGGAATTGAGTTCTTGACGATTTGGGCGATGGTTCGGACTCCCTCGGGGTCTCTCCAGCGAAAACGGGGCGCCATAGTAGGCTGGTGTAGGCCAGAGAGATTCAGAAGAGTGGGAGAGCAGTGGCGGCGCGGAAGTAAAGGCGTGGGAACAGATTCAAACTCCGACGATTAGTAATAAGGTCGGCGACCAATTACCCGGCGCGCGGTAAACTACAGACTAATACATAGGGACGTATGCAAGCAATATGGTCTCTTGAACTTGAATCCATGGTTCTTACACTTTTCAATTTCTGTAATCAATAAAGGGGGAGAGCGGTCCCCCGAGCGCTTCTACCATTAAGTACGGGTCGGAGTTTCTCAATCACGTTATGATTACATTATATTATGGGCTGGAGTCGTATTTAATCATAATCTGCCAGCCTTACTCGCGTGGGAGCAAGTAGTAGTCTCGAAGTTCTCCAAATGCAGCCCGACGTTCTAAACGATACCTCTGGGTGAAATCTTTCTCAGGAGAGGCCCATAAGTGCGAGGACGATTGAGCCGGTGGGCGAGCGGTGGCTACCTCCATCTCGCTATCGATGCCCTCTGAGTCGGTCAGGAAGGTCAAAATCATCATCTTCTTGGTCACTGATGGACTCCGGAACTGTTTTGACACGAGTGGACTTGTTGGTGCTGGCCCGCACGCGTTGGGTGATTCGTCAAAAGTGGTTTTAAAAACATACATCTCAACGCCGGAACAACTTCGCTGATATCATCAGAACGACTGATTCTCTCAAAGGCTTTGGACCTCCCTACGAGTGTCTAGGGTCATCAGACTTTTGACAAATAACTTGTGAGCTTGTACAAGGCCAAACAAGCTCGAACAAGCTCAAAAAAGCTCACAAGCCGACAAGCCCACAAACCAAGTCTGAAATCTCACAAGGTCACTAGTTCGACTCTCGATGGCACCATATTTTTTTGGAAAATAAAAATCGGTGATCATTTCCGAGTATGGCAAACCTTTTAGAATTTGAGGGAACGGTGCTGCAGATATTTTGGAGAGCTTGATCTTTCCTCATTCGCAGGGAATTCTCGATGCTTTGACCTTGTGAGCTTGTCAACAAGCTGACAAGGCCAAACAAGCCACAAGTTATTTGTCAAATGGCTGATGGTCAGCCCAACCACCATGCACCATACTGACCACACTGTCCAGCTGCCTGCACTACAAAACATAAATTAATTTTGGTGAGCAACGCGAAAACGCCAAAAAAACACGTGAAACGCCGCAATCAATATGTCAAAAGCCTGATGCAACAAAAATTGATTCATTCCTCGATTTGCTGGAAGTATATCAGAGATCTCGGTCCTATCTCGGGCGGTATGCCGCGGCGGAATTTCAACAATATAATGTTTCTGGCCTCGTACATCAGCGTAGCAGAATACCGAAGAGGTTAACAAGCCGATTAGTCCTGGTCCTAGACCGGACTGTTATGTAGCGGAACAGATGCCTTTTCCGCACAACGAAAGCGCGGCAGACGAGAGCTGAAGACTCGAGTCCGGCTGGAGCATAGTCCCTCCTAGCCAGACGTTACAACGGAAGATGCTCGTTCCTCACATGTTGTAATCGCGTCCATCGGGCAATGTGGTGGAAAATCGAGTTCCAAGTTTAAATTCGATACGGGCATCTGAGACAATGGTCTTCGGGTAGTATCAGGTCAAGAGTTTCAAGGCGTAGAGGTAGATTTTCCATAGAAAGGGAGACATGCATGATGGAGGACAGGAAAGGGTGTTTGCCAATTGCCCGATCAATAAATGTTGATCAACACGGTCCTGCCATCATTCCAACCATTTGGCCGATTCTTTTGGCTTGGACTTGCACGCGACTCTATACCCTCAAAATTTCTCGCAGCGAACGGCACTCTTAGAGCTACAAAAGACTGCTTTTTTCGGCTAAATCTGGATAACCTGAAGGCGAGAAATTGACTTGCCAGTTGCTTGCAAGGGGCTTCACTTTCGCGAAAATCTGTACAGACCTTCCATTTTTTTTTCAGAGCCTCGAGGACCCTCCCTCCCCCCCGCGGGAATATATGTCTATATATGGTAATTGCACGTGATGTTCGGCCACGCAAACGGTGTTGAGCCGATGATATCTGGCCTTAGATGCATGCATTTGCCCTGTAGTATTTCCTAGAGACCTTTCTTACATGTTTCTACTTTATTCTGATGAAAATAGGGATTTTCATTTCAACTCTCTTCCAGCTGTTCCCGATTGCACGTGATTAATTACTGTATTTGGGGGGGGGAGGGTACCGCCGGATTATCACGTATACCGGGTTGAAAAACCGTTCCTGATGCTTGTGGGCCCGATCGCGCGGGGGTTCGGCCAATCGGGGCAGGGAACGTTCCTTCCAAATTCGGCAATAATGTTTTCATCTCTACTTCAACAACCACTCAACTGTTCACCCTGGGGCTGGGTATATTCGTGCTCAGAACGCCAAACTGCTTCAGATGAAAGGTACGTGCAGATTTTCGCAAATGTGAAGCCCCTTGGTTGCTTGCCAGAATCTAACCATGCGTTCGAGCTTGAGCTGTTCTCCAGGGTCGGGCTGATTATCCTGGGACTCCTCAGATCCTGCACTACGAACCGACCCCCGCGGTAAACACAAGACTAAGAAACAGTAGCCTCCAGCGATTTTATGTAGTTATGAGCTCTAGTTGTCGCGCGCGGAGGGACGAGAACAGGTGGAAGTAAATTTCTTAGGCCGTGTATTTGGATTTCCATCGGCTGGCAGAAAGTGAAGCTGTGTGCGCCTTTCGCTTTTCTGAGATCTTCTCGTCATTTGTCAAAATGACATCGACGTGAATCGAATGCGGGACCTCCCGAGCTCAGATCTTCCCCAGTTCCATGAGTCATTGTGATGACGTTGTGGCTGTGTTGGCAGCGTGAGTTTGATTTCCCCAAATCGCATTGCTGGTTCAGGCCACGACGACGTCCTCGCCGCCATCGTCGTATCTCTCCAGGCATCTCCAGCTTGTTAATCCGCTCTTCTCTGCCTCGCAATGCACTCGGACGCCTTCGATGCCATCTCCTATGCGGTCAGTTTAGTTCTTGCCCTTCGGCCGTCCGGGATCTCTGTTGCTCGACGTTCTGAGGGATTCACTGTATCCTTCCGAGACATTATTCAGTGGCGCTACCATAGCGGGTTGCGATCGGGCCGTATCTACTTTGCTGATCATTCATTCAGGACATTAAAGGCCACTGGAAGAAACTCGGCGCGGGTTCGTTCGGCAATGTGTATAAGGGTGAGTTTATATATCGCTAACTAATTGCTGACTTACACTTCAAAGGAACTTACCTTGGGATCGATGTCGCCATCAAAGAGGTCCTTCCGTCGGAATACGACGTCGCCAAATATTTTGAGCGGGAATGGCGTCTTGTGAGGGAAATTGGACATCCCAACTGCTGTCTGTATATCGTAAGATTTTCCGTTTGAATAATACGCCATTCGAATTGAATCAAACTGCACTCAGGGTCTTTCCCGTGCCCCAGCGCCAGACAATCGCATTTTCATCATCTCAGAGTTCATCGAAAACGAGAATCTGCGTGCACTTTCAAATATGAAAATATTGCTCAACTTGGTTCGCTGGAGGTTAATTTTTATGTTCACCTCCCAGAGTACTCGCTTCAGGGCCCAAAACATGATTCCACAAAAATATCAATACCCATTCCACTTCTGAACGAACAGGAAGCAAAATACAAAGAAATATTGCACAACTTGGTTCGCTGGTGGTTAATTTTGTTGTTCACCTCCCTGAGGACTCGCTTCAGGCCCACGAAGATGATTCCACAGAAGGATCCTTACCCATTCCACTTCTGAATGGCCAGGAAGCAAAATACTTCCAAATATATATAAATAGTGCACAACTCGGTTCGCCGGTGGTTAATATTGCACACCTCGGTTTGCCGGTGGTTAATTTTTGTGTTCACTTGCTTTATGCCCATGAACATGATTCCTTGGAAAAATTGGTACCCATTCCACTTCTGAACGGGGTCCGGAACGCAGTGACTTAAGTAGTGGTTAACTTTCCATAAGGCTGGAAAATTCATGGGTCATATTTTCGCCGAGATGCCGGGGCAGCCGTCAGGACCCCATCGGGCTCAGATCTCACTTGCAATATTCTCGACCCTCTTTCAAACCTTAATCAATTGTTATTCTAGAGGGGGTCGCTACCCCCTCTTCAGATTATTTTCCTCTTGAACAAACAGAACCATGGTGTTCTCGTCCATTCGCATTGCCTCCTTGGGCTGCCTATCACTGATGTCAGAAGTTGCCGCCTCCGTCACAGTCTGCCTCGTCTACCGCATGGCTTGTCTGCACGAACGACCACACTCGTTGGCTCACGGCGACGATCGCTATCACAATTGATAGGTTCCCCTCGATTCCTCCCCACTCGTCTGGATATCCGCCACAAAACCGCCGGTGTCGCCGATACTCGTTTCGTTCATAATGTGTGCCTCCGTCGTGCTCGCTTCCAGCATCATGAGAGTCATTGCAGTTCCTGAGTTCTTCGTCCACTTCGTCATCATCGATGTCCTTAAGATGTTGGTGGACGAAAAACACATCAATATCCATCGTGGAATGCGAGACGCGTCGTTGATGGAAGAAGCAGAAGAGACGCGTTGTTGGGAAGTGTTTACCACGTAGAACAGATATTTATATTAAAGTAAATCGACGGTTATTCTTGCGCTGGCTTGTTGGAAGCAGGAAGGGATAGAATTTTGGAATGAATCGACGTGCCGGCAGCTCTTGCACCGCTCTGATATCCCGCCAGAATTTTCTAGGCTGATGGAAAGTCGACCAGTGGTTGACTTTGCATAAGATTGGATAAATAGAGAGGTTGCGGTGAGCCACCAGAGCCACCGGGAGCCACCCGGTGGCTCTAACGGCATGCGGTGCGGAGTGGCTACCGCGTTTGGTGGCTCCGCTGGTGGCTAAAGGTATGACATCAAACAACTTGTTTTTCTTCGTCTTCATCTATCTAACAACTATGCCTGTTTCGCAGATTCGAAAATGCCCTCAGTGACCCGTAACAAGTTCGAAAATTTTCTTAAATATTGGGTCCTGTGACCTGTGACAGGAGAATTGATCGAAACTGTACAGTACATCCTAGTCTCTGTGACAGAACCGACATATGGATGATGGGTAAGCCAAGTATCCATATATGAGTACATCTCCACTTAAGGGTGCGCTCCGTGAGCCCTTGAGGGATGCTGCATTATCACATTATTGTTCTGAGAGCCCACTTACACTTCTATAGGTTACTTTACCTACGTCCCTACCATGTCGCACGCGACAATGAGGAAATAAGGCTGTCTGGTTTTTTTTCAAAAAAAAAAGTTCATCACATAGGACCCAACCAACTATTTGAGGGATTCGGACCATCGCTTTTGACGTCTTTTCCATGCACGTATGTCTGTTGGCCTGGACCGCCAGATATCCCTGCAGGAAACCACGAGTCGGCGTCGGTGTCGTGTCCCAAATGAGAACCGCGCGACCTCTCCAACCTCATGTTACATTGGCTTCGACATTTTACGAAACCCTTTGTTTTTAGGTGGGCATGGTGAGACATCACTTAATGGAACACTAACCCTTTCCTTGTGGGCGGAGGGGTGCGGAATCTCCTCGGAGGTGGATTCACTCAAGTCCAAGAGCGGTGCGTCATCGAATAGCCCAAGCTCGGGCGTCACACTCTCTTGCTTGATTACACCGTTGATTTCTTCGACATTTGCCAGCGCCTCTCGTTGGGCTGCCAAATCGTCCTCCGTGAAGTCAATGAGGGAAGGGACCGCGCCAAAATTGCGCGGGTCGAGTCCCTTGCCCTTGGTTTTTGAAGAACCTTCGCCGCTTGGTACGGCAGGGCTCACAGGGGAACCTTTGAAGGTAGGTTTCACCTTCTCAGGCGGACCACTGCTTGCCTTACGTCTCGCTGCCGCGAGGGGCTCTATCAGCGTAGAATCAGTGGAGCTCTGCCATCCTCATGAGCTCCTCACTGCTCATATTGGCCTCGACCTGGTTGAGGGTCGACTCTGAGGTGGGAGTGTCACGGATAGTACCCAATGCAGAATTACTATCTTCTACAGGTGATACCGGTCGCAGACTATGAGTACGCGCCGTCCTACGTGTAATGGAGGTCCAACCCTCATCGATCTCCTCGTCAGGAGCGATGAGGCCGAAGTCCACGTCCCCAGAGAGGGGCGGGACATTGGACGTAACGTCGGGCTCGCTGTGAGCGAGCCCCGGGCTGGTGTTACCAGACCCGTCTCCCAATCCGCCAGGCGTAGAGGGAGGTCTCCCCGACACCGCCGAGCTGAAGCTCAACTCGGGGGTGACCGGGCGAGATGTTTTGATGGGTGTGTTAGTAGAGGGTGCTCCGTCCAGGGAGCGGGTGGAAGATACAGAGCGGCTCGGCATACCTCGAATGGGTGGTGGCGCGGGGGCTATCCCTGCGCGCACCGCTTGACGAGTAGCTGGGCGTCCGGTATCCATAGCGTAGATTGTTTTGTCGGTTTAGGGGGCGTCAAGGCAACGTGGCGGAGGCGGTTGATCAGACCGAGGTAGGCCAAATATAAAAATGTGTATTTTTTAGCTTGATAAATGATTTTTCTGGAGATAATCTAAATCACCCAAATTGTAGCCTGGGATGTACTAAGCAACTTACCAAGTTGAATCATGCAAAAATATACAGGCAATAACTCGTTACAGAGCCCGCAAAGTGGCCGTTTTGCGCATTTTTTCGCTGTTTTGGGCAATTTTGGCTGTTTTTGGCCACTTTGCGGGCTCTGTAGCGAGTTATTGCCTGTATATTTTTGCATGATTCAACTTGGCAAGTTGCTTAGTACATCTCGGGCTACAATTTGGGTGATTTAGATTATCTCCAAAAAAATCATTTATCAAGCTAAAAGATACACATTTTTATATTTGGCCTCTTCTGATGGCACATCACAACTTTGTCTTTTCACTTCAAAATTGTGGAACTGGATGGCCGCCTTTGCTGCCGTCGATCGCCGATATTTGTGCCTGCCAAACAATTTCCCAATTTGGGGGTGTGGGTGTGTCGTGGGAACGTTGGCCATGATCTTCCGATCAAGCACCTCTTGTACCTTGCTTCCGTTTGCTTAATTCCGTGAAAACGCGAAAAAGTTTCCGAAAAAGTTTCGCGGGTGCACGTGATCGTCGGCGGACGATGCCGGATGGTGCTATGCACCTGGGATGCTCGGGGAAGGATTCCAACTGGAGTTGTTGGGGTAAAAAGTCTCGTGGCACCATTTACAATGCCGCCGACTCCCAAATGGGACAGATTTGAACTTTTTGAACTTCGGGATCGTCTGCCGACGATCACGTACACCCGCGAAAACTTTTTAGTCGAGCCAGTTCCATTCTCACTGCCAGCATTATTAATTAAATACCATATAACGAGTCTAGCAAACTAAAAGGCACTAAGTAGTCAATCCAATAGCGAGTCATCAACATGGCCGAATCACTCTCTTTATAAAATTACGTGTGTCCGTGGCAGGAGCTCGAACATGTCCACCGTTCCGTGGATTCGCGACGAAGATGGCACTGCGTCGAAAATTCATGTCCATGCAGATGGACGACAATCAAAAGATGGCTTCTTGGATTGGCGAAGTCCGAGGAGTTGCATTCCGCTTGAAACAAGCTGGAATTACAGTAGACGATGAAGACGTTATTCTGGTACTCACGATGGGGCTTCCTGATTCGTACGACACTTTTGTTGTTGCCCTTGATTCCACCGACTCTTCCGCGCTCACGCTCGACTATGTGATTGGACGACTTCTTAATGAAGAATCACGTAAAACCCCGACTTCGACACGTGAAGCTGCCTTCCGTACCGATGCGAATCACTCGCGTCCTCGTCGCCCCGTCTTGGAAATCACTTGTTTTAATTGCCAGAAGAAGGGGCACTATCAGTCGGATTGTCCCGACAAGAAATCATCTGCTGCAACTGCCAATGATAGATTTGATGCTTCATGGTAGAAACATCAGCTTGAGGGGGAGTGTTGGAATATCAAGCTGAGTTCCCACGGTTCCCGACGATTACATGATCCGCCCGACATGCTTACCGAGCCCGAGGTTCAACTTACCAAGCATTAGTAAGATGTTTGGAATGTTCTAGTTATCTGGTAGAGTATAAAAGCTTGTAATTGGTAGCACATTAATACAGTCTGTTCTGTTCTACAGTCTCACCGAATTACCGACTCTAATAAAGACTCGGGCCAGGCTTTTCGCTTGCAGTCGTTGGCTCGTGTACTGATGAATCTCAGCATACGGGCATGAGCCAAGCTCAATTCTACTTACCATGATTCTCGCCATCCGCGTCTGTGTTGACTGGCTCCTGATCATCTTCTTGTGAATCGAAATCCGCGTCATCCACTTGTACCACATATCAGTCGTAATGAACCTAAAGGAGTCGTTTGATTATGACTTACCGTGGGCAAACAGGGCATCCACCGCACTGGGCAATTGAAAAAGCGGGTAACCTAGGCGCCAGGCGACATCTTGACTGTCTGGATCAAACCCCTTGGCTTGGTGGAATTGACGGAGCGCGGCATACACATTGGCACCCCAGCACCCGACGAATCGAGGGACCAATAGGCGGGGCAATCTGGCAATCTGAATGATGATGGCCCGATTTGAAGATCTTTTGCTGGGCAAACAAATAAATAGCCTGGAGGGCAGTGTTCCAATGCCTTCGAAAAGTGGATAGAGAAAAGCTTCGAGCACAACTTCTGGTTAAACAAGTTAAAAACAATACCAACTAATGATTTCAGGCGCACTATAGTCCGTGAAATCAGAAGTGATCCCGAGGCAGTTGAAAATGTGATTCGCTTGACTGAACCAGGACTCGGAGTGCTCTGCTTCCCCACCCTCCCCATCCTTTGCGGCTCGAAAACTCCCGTGGTTCTCAGCCACATCTACGACAGCGAATGCGACCACCGCGAAGTGAGACCGCAGATACTCCCAGATGAAAGACCTCCATACGTAGACGCCACTGGCACTCATCAATCCCGGTCGAGAGTCCGCTCGAGTGGGTGTGGCACAAAGGTGCATGGTGGCGCCTGACGCGGCGCGACGAGGAGCAGTATTGGTATGGTTGGACGAACGACTTGGCACCAACGGTTGTACCCCTCGAGAGTCGTTACTTCACATCTGCGGTGGCCCAAATACTGCGTCTGGAGAGCGGAAGGGAGGACTGTGGGTGTGCCGTGAGTGGAATTGGGTGTGCCGTGTGGTCAGTACGTCAGTTCCTCCCCATCTTTCCACTTCTAACAAATTCTCAGTGGTAATGGCCTAGGTACAGTACAAACCCGCTGCGAGACTCATGCTCTGGGGGGAGCCTCCGCACAACGGCGAGACGTGTATCTTTTTCTCGCCTCGGCTGTGTCGGTCGCAACCCCGACAAGCGCGTCGCGTGAGGACCTTTCGGAGATATCTTGGATTCGGTGGGTCTACACTACCCACCCTCTGCGACCTCTCAATACTCACGCACCCTGCAGTGCGCTGCCCGAAACTCCTTCCCCATCGCCGCGAGGAACCATACCACCAAACGTAAATATCAACGTGCGACGCCCACGCCAACGCGCGCTCTTCGATCGATGAATCTCCGAAAATGTGTAGTCAAGAGCGAGGGCGCTGGCTTGTATACGGTGCGTGCGTGAACGCTGACGCTAGTCGATGGGAGATCGATGGCAACGTGCAGCTGTTTGCAAAAGTGAATAGGTCAATAAGGGAGATTGGATATATTTGAGCATTGGGTGGAGATGGGTGGGACGGTCCACGGCCGTGTCGTATCCGATAAATTAAATTTTTAGTATCGTATTTCCGGCCAGCACTCTCCCCCGGTCGTGGATGTCCCTTCCAACACAATCCAAATCCCAGCCTCGTACGTCCGAACACTTGCAGGCTTCGAAATACGACGGCCACCTCGCACACCCACGTTCACTTCAAGCGTATCAGCGTCTGCTTGCGGATCACATTGTACCCGCAGTTCTTGTTGTTGCACGTCGTCATGACCACGGCTGCAGGGGAGAGGTCAGACAACCAGAAACAGAGGAAAAGGGAGACGATGCAGGCGTACGGCTGGGTTAAGAGACGAGAAGATCAGAAGGTGCGGCGTACGATTGGCGTACGATGAGTAGACGTCCTCTGCATTGGAAGAGAGTTGACGAAGAGATCAGGATTCGCTCGGAACTAGGAGCAGCTCGATATCAGCCTGCTTGAGCGATTGATTCCTTGGGGCAGAGGGTTTGAATCCGCAGGAAGTGGTGAATTTATTAAAGAGTTTGCGCAAAAGCCGCACAAGCCGCGTGCGGCTTTTTTTGCATTGCGCAGAGCCGCATGGGAAAAATTTGCTTTGGTGGCCTGTAACAAATGCATATGAATGGAATTTGTATTGCAGACTTGGTGGAATTTGATGCTACCAGAAAATCATCATCACAGCATGAAATTAGTTGAAAAATGAAGGATATACATATTTTAGTTCATCGAAATTTATGCAGATTTGAACTCACAATAAGCATCGCAAATTGGTTACTTTGGCCATTTCTGGTCTCTCCTTCGACCTATGCTTGCTGTAACCGATGCGCAACGCCATTACAATGTATGGGGAATGGTGGGGGTTTGATGGCTCCTTGAGGTAGTTTTACTGCTTTTCCTAAGCAACCATGTGCTTCACTATTGAATGATTTAATTCGCATTTTGAACCCCATGCCACAGAATGGATTTGAATCACATGCTTCATACTGTCATTTTGAACCCTGTGCTTCACTATTGAACAATTTAATTCGCATTTTGAACCCCATGCCACAGAATGCCATTTTGAATCACATGCTTCATACTGCTATTTTGTACCCTGTGCCTCACTATTGAATGATTTAATTCAGCCGAGAGCAGGAGGGATAAGGGAGCAGTTAACATATTAAGGTTTGAATGGCATTTTGAGTCACATGCTTCGTAATGCCATTTTGTACCCTGTGCTTCACTATTGAACGATTTAATTCGCATTTTGAACCCCATGCCACAGAATGCCATTTTGAATCACATGCTTCGTACTGTCATTTTGAACCCTGTGCTTCACTATTGAACAATTTAATTCAATACAAAGCATGTGATTCAAAATGGCATTCTGTGGCATGGGGTTCAAAATGCAAATTAAATTGTTCAATAGTGAAGCACAGGGTACAAAATGGCATTACGAAGCATGTGACTCAAAATGCCATTCAAACCTTAAATATGTTAACTGCTCCCTTATCCCAGCATCCTTTGTGACAGTGTCACCCAGTTCTCACTCATCCACACGATGATCCCCGGGGCCCAAGAGGGGTGCGACGCCCCGCCTATCCCGGACGATTGCCAGCCACGCACCTTGCGTGCATCTCAGAGATTATGTAACATCGACTCGAGAAGGATGAAACGGAAAAGTCCGGTTGTGGACTTGAGCACAAGGATTGCAAGGACCCCCACGCCGTGCAGATCACGTGGGATAAATGACCCCGGCGCTAACGTCAATGCAGTGTTTCCCCACCTTCTAGTGGTCTCTTGGCTTAGTGGTTATGTGCTCCTTTATAACTGTTCCCGCTGTAGGTTCAATTCAGGGAGGTAACATTTTTCCTTTTTTTTCCCCCTTAAAATGTGTCGGTACTTTTTCCCCTCCCTGTCCTTGTGCTTTTTTCTACTACGCCCTACTGTATGTTACGGTAATAGCCTCAAATCTCTTTTTTTGATGCATATGTTGAGCGAATTTTACATGCCCCGACCCGTCCGTCGGCACCGGACACGGCGCATCATTTCCCCTTCGGGACTCAGTGATCTCTGCACGAATATCCCAAATCTTACGCTGACACTTTTTAGACAAGTTGCCGTGGTAAATGTCGGGTATTTCACCTTCTAAAACATTATAACTCACTCATTCATCCTGCATTTCCAGGTGAGTCTATTTTGCATTGTGAAGTCCCCGTATCAGGTGAAATCATGCCAGAAATTTCAGTAATTATATTCACTTAATACATGTGAATACTCTCAAGTATGATTATAAACACATTTATCTCTTGTCGAGACTCGACCGTTGAGTTCGACATACCTGTTCCGAAATAGGCAATAAACCACGTGATCTGTACGGCGTTGGGGTCCTTGTGCACCTATCCCGGTTGCGGTCGACGAAGAGGAGATGCGGAAGCGCCTGAAGGTGTGCTTCTTGTCTTCTGGATGTTTTCTGCGGACTCTAACCCACCGACACATCGGGCGATCCCCTCTCGCTGACTTTCCGCCCAAAAGAAATCCCTCTGCACGACAAGGATAGGGGTGCCTTTTCTCTCACTGTTATTCTGGTAGAGTACTGATATCATCAGTCGCCACTGCGACAATCGCACGCAAGCGCCCGTACTGCCTCCCATGCGGAAAGTATAATCACACATGCGATCGAGTGGGGCGCTCTCCTCGAACGACGACGTAGGGCGGCAGAGCTCACGCTGCTTGATGAGGGCAGTCTGGTTGCGGAGTCAACGGATATGTACTCCATACATATTGGAGAACCGCATGATCTGCAGGTGGCACAGTACCGGCAGCCAGCATGGGGGCCATGGCAAGATTTTGTGCCAGAGCAGGGTTCGGATGCGTGAGTTCTCCTTGGAGCTTTCTTCTTCTTCTTTTTTTTTTGTTTCGTTTTGTTTCGTCTGATTTAGCAGCCCTTTTCTTATTCCATCCCTTTTCTTTGTTTTTCATGTTCCTGATATTCCTTCTCGCGTAGTTTCAGCCAATACACGACCACGCCGCAGCAGCTTGGCGCTGTGTATCCGGCAAGCGTACGCGTGCCAGAGCTAAAGAATCTCTACCCGGACATTGTGATTGTGCCTACGACGGGCGATTTGCGCGGACGGGGGACGCCTGCGGATCCTGCGCGGGGCCGAGTGGGAAGGTAGGAGATACAGCGGGTGGTTCGCCGCAACGACGGCCCATGGCGCGCATTGGTGGGAAGGATGAGAGGCGCAACATTACGCGACCGTTTCATATACCCGGTGTTGGGCGGGGAACGCCCGTGGATCAAGCACGGAGGGCCGCATGGGGGGGTTTGAAAAGTTGAATAGAAGTGAGTTAGCCCGTCAGTAAGGATGTGCACGGGTCGCGGGTCTGGTGGGGGGTATGGGGGGTACGGGTCCAAGGGGTACGGCAGGTCCTCATACTTATGGTTTTTTAATGAGAGTTTTGTGTATGAAATAGTAGAAAATATCCTCTATGTTTTTTTGAGCTGTAGGTAAAATGGGTCACGCGTCACACCCCCTGTCGATTTGAACGAAATTGTACAGTACTGCGTTCCCTGGGGCCGGAGGTAGACCTGGTCTCCCATCCCTTGAGTCGAGGTTTTTTGGCGCGCTGTATTTTTTCGCAACCAAGCGGCCGGATGGACCTGGATCCTAGCTATCAATACACAAAATCCAAACCAATCTAATTTGTTGTCTCATTAACTAACTCTGAGTCAAAGCTTGGAGCGAACAAATGATGAAGTGGGTGTATCGGGGCTCCATGGGACTTCCGGATGCCATTCCTGACCTGCGCCACCTCTCTTGTCAATTCCTGCATCTGGCGCAGAAGACCCTCAAGCGCCGTCGATGCGTTTTGTTGGTTCAGGTTCACATCAAGACGGGAACTGGCAGGCTCCGGGACAAATGGTGACGGCGGGTGCGGAACTGCGACACGGGTTGCAGTCTCTGGCTGGGATAAGGGAAAACTTAGGGAACTCACAAAGAATGGCTTATTACGCACCGACATCATGCCCAAAGATTGCGCACCGCACATATTCTTTACTGTTCTCTTCAACCGACGATTGAGATGGGGTCCCAAGGTGCTTCCAACGGAGTCATTATTGTGAAACGAAACTCTCGTTTCACCTTCAGGGTTGGGAGGGTGCTTCAGAGAATGCGATCCCCGCCCGCGCCCCGTATTTATGTACTTGTCTCGGGTCTATGTAATATTTGAGCACAGGAACGTTTGGAAGGGCCCAACCTGCACCTTAGAATGGGGGTTTCCAGTATTTAATTCTAAACCGTGGCGGCAAGCTTGACTGCGGGGTGACTCGTGTGCGTTTAGTTACCGAGTTTTCTTCTACAAGGCAGATGGAGCGATTGTGAGCATTGTCCACCAATACTTGGGACGCCTTTCTCCAGTTGTCCCACCTCGATAACGGAAATTGATCCAACGCTCTAAATGAGGCTCGAACGTACGTACGATTTGGCCCATCCAATATAATGCACAAAGTATCGCTGAGCCGGACCGCAGTCCGATGCAGAGTCCTTGACTTTCAGGATTTTTGCGGGATACAGCTTCCTGCGGTACCAGCACAGGACGCTGTCTTGAGCGCTGAATTGAGAGCGTCCGGCAGAGGTAGACGCATGCGCACGCTGCATGGAGTGAAAAAAAGGGAGGCTTGTTTGCTCGTGTTGGTCATTCTGAGCAAGACGAAAATAAAACTCTCAGCACTCTCAGCAACCATCACATCGGGCATGGAAGAAGACCAGGAAGCTTTGATTGATTAAATTTGGCCGCTGATTGTCGGAGGATAGGTAGGTAGGTAGGATTACACGGCACGGTCCCGCTCAGGAACGCCGGGGCGTAGGAATTATTTAGGAATACAGGCACTATTGTATACAGGATACTATGGTCCCTGGTATTCTCCGTCACCCCCAGTCTCTCACAGACAGACACTTCAACCAAATGATCTCGTACCTCGATCTGTTGAAGTCTGTTAATATGGATCCGCTGAGCCGCGGGGAAGCTCCCGCAGTGTACTTAAGACTCATCAGCATCACGTCAAACTGTGTAGAGAGATTCCGGAGATATTACGTGAGGCTGTACCCCTTGAAAGGTGCGGCTGCCAAGCGCCACATTCACCCCATGGATGGGGTACCATCATCAGGAAAAAGCCAAATCGCTATGGGCTGCCATATAGATCGCTGTCAAACGCCGACGTGTCTTACGTCGCGGACTACATATCAAAGTTCAGCTTGAAATCTTACCAAATGTTCGCCTCGGTATACGACGTGTTTGAAAAGGAGTCAGAATTGATCGGGGGGACTGCCCGAGACAAGGATAGCGCTCGCCACATGATGAGAAAAATGGTGAAGTCAATGAGCGCAAAAATGGAGATTGGGAGTCCCATGGCCTCTCTGTACCTGCTCGGAAATCCTGACCATTACACAAGCCATAAGTATGTTCCCTTTGCATGGAGATCATATGTTCAATTCGTGCGGAGTTTCTGGATTGAGGACATATCAAATGATGAAGTGGATGAGTATAGCAGAGACGATGAAGAGCGGATTCCCATAGGCTGACTTGATGGAAAATTTGTGCCGGCTTCTGGGGTGGACGAACAGACCTTTCATTTACAATAACCTCAACTTCTTCGAGTGGATCCAATGCGCAGAGAAGAAGAAAAGAACCCTCAAAGAGCGCTCTGAATTTGAGGAGGACTTGAAAATGGCTCAATATTTGCAAGCAGATTATCATAGAGCCGCCTTGGAGAGACTGCAGGATGATGATTTGGATGAGGTCGAAGATCACCTTGAGGATGAAGTAGATGATGATGCGGACTATGCGGAAGAACCTGAGTTGGAAGATAAAAGATCGTGGGATCAAAGGCCGGTTCGGGGGGATAGGAAAGGGACGTGTGAGCAAGCGTTCGCCACGGGAGTATTGATGGGTCATGAAATAGGTCTGTGCCAGCCAAAAGGCGTCGTTTGGATCATCTTTGGATGTGAGGATGAAATAGAACTGGATGGATGAGTATACACACTGGTCGAGCTGACAATCTTATCTCCCCAGAACGCGGCGGTCGCGTAGAGGTGCTGCATGAGCGCGTCGTGGCGCCAGAGCCGCATGCGATCAACCATACCCCGCTGCTCATTATCCGAGCCATCGAAGATGTCAAGAAAGGAACTATTGGGATCGAGGGAACGCGAGTTGGGGTTGGATGCGGGGAAAGAGTTTGCTTCGTCGAGACAGAGGTCGGCGAGCTGCTGGGTCCAAAGGAGAAGGAGGAGCCTAGCGACGACCGATTGCGCGAGCTGTACGAGGAGCTGTACGAGGAGGTTGACTGCAGTGGGTCCATCTTGGCAGTGGGCTCGAAATTCTTCTTGGGAGATACGTGGATTAGTCCAATGATGCGTCCGCCACCGTCTGTGCGGTGTTCTTCGCTGCTTCGTTTTTCGTGTTTCCTCGTTTGCTCGTGCTATTATTGTTATTATTATTACTGAGTCAAATTGTTACTACATGCGGCCCAGGATGGGCTATGGTAGCAGTGCGAGGATGGGGTTGGTAAGTACCGGAGTGGGGCGGTAAAGCTACGGTTTTAATAAGACTATTAGAGAGTAAGAGATGAATCATGAGATGGGAAAATTGGTGTTGTATGAGACGCGACGGTTTATTGAGGAACGGGATGGAGTATGAGAGGTGTTGTGGGGTTGTGTGGTGTGAATTAAGAGTAAGTAAAGTATATATTAGAGGGGGAGACTGATAAAGAGGAAAAGAAAAGATGAAGTAAAAGGGGACTCAGCTAGGCGAAGCGGCCTGAGGCCTCCACAAACTTTGCGGTCGCTTTCAGCAACTTCAGGTCGTTGAGGAGAAAGCCAACATGGAGTGGACCGTACATCCCGGCTGTTTTGAACACTGTGTGTGGTGGACGAAGGGGTTCGAGGACAGGGCATTCCAGGAGGTAGTGGGATCTAGTCTCACGGGCTACTCCACAAGCGTCGCACGCTGGGGAGGCGATGAATCCCGACTTATAGCGGTATGCATTCAAGTGCGAGGCGCCGTTCGTAGCTGCGAGATGGTGGCCGAGGTACTGCATGGGAGGTCCGAGGTGTAGAAGAGTGTCAGGCGATGGGAGGGAGAGGATCTATCAACGCGCCGGAGTGCGTCGCCCGTCTTGGAGGCAGACCATGCCTTGTCCCAGAGGGCGAGGACACGGAACTCGATGAGCCGGCGTACCGTGGTGAGGGAAACGAACAAGGAGGGGTCGGGATCGCGGCGTGTAGCTGCCTTGGCTGCTTCATTCGCAAGCTCGTTCCCGGCAATTCCAATGTGCGCCGGTGTCCATAGGCTGAGGATCGCTAGGTGGGGACGGTATGGGAGGATGCAACGGATGAGCTCGTTATAGTGGATGGCCCTGAACAGCCCGGAGCGGGGTTTGGTAGAGAGGATGGCGCGGAGTGCCGCCTGCGAGTCGACCATGACCAGGATGTGGTTTTGGTGGTCCCGTAGTGCCTTCGCCATTGCCGCCAGCAACCCCTCCGTTTCGCCTTCGCACACCTGCCCATCTCCCAATGGGACTAGAATCCTCTCCCTCTCCCCTCCCGTCCTCAACCCGCACCGCAGATCCACCTACCCGTCCATCCGATAGCGACCCGTTCGTGTACCACTTCTCCTCTTATCCGCTAGGGCGACACCCAGCGCACGTAGTGCGTCGTCCTGCTCGGGGATGGTAGTGGTGACTGGAAAGGGGGTTACCCAGGGCGCCGTGTAGGCAGGGAGAATTGGCTCCATTCCCAGGGTGCAGTCGAACGGAACCTCAGCGCACTCCAGAGCGTCGACAACACGGAGAACCCCGCGCTGCCGAAGTCGTTGGCCGCGCACTGGGACCATTGATGGCCACACTATGCCAGGGATGTGCTCGACATAGTGGAAGATTGAGGCAAGCTTTGGACTCTTGGGAGGTTTGGCGATGGCGTCGTGGACGAGGGAATGGATGCAGTGGGAGACGGGGAGGGTGAGCTAGCGCGCGATGGTCATGAGAGCGTCGCGTTCAATACGGAGTGGAGCCGGGAGCAGTGCCGCTTCCTTTTCCAGAGCCGCGAAGGGCGCCTGAGTGCGGAAGCTGCCTGTGATGCAACGCGCGAGTGACCTGTTAAGTCTCTCGAGGGGTTTCAGGGCGGGACGGGGGAAGGGGAGGAAGCTGATGATGCCGGAGAATCACTGTGCGTACCAGGTCTCGTATTAGCTGCGGTTTCAGGACCCACGACGAGTGCATGACAGCAATTGATGCGTTGAGCGCCCTGGCTCCCGACGTGGCTCGGTACTCGCCGTGAGTACGACCTGAAAGGGGGGCCAGCTGATCGACTGTTCTCGCGGACAAGAGTTCATACACTCTCAACGTACTACCCGGATTCAGCAAATGAGATCTGACGAGAAACTAGCACCGGCCAGTTGGCTATTCAAATATTCCTCACCTACGTTGTGCCTTCAACATGCTTCATCTACCTCGGTGGCAGCTCGTTCAACCCATCTTGCCCAAGTCCGCGCCATCTTCGAGCCAAGGCTGCGGCAAATTTGTGACACACCGCAATTCGTATAAGAGACCATCATGCAAGTGGTGAAAGAACCCTAATTGTTCAATGGTACTATTAGTTGGGTTGAATGTCGGAAACAGTGGCCATACATCCGCCAGATTCTCATTACAATGGGACCAGTCCGGATCCGAGAGAGAAATCAAATAAACTGCTCCGATGCCAGGAAATGAACAGATGGTAAAACTAAGAGACATGTAAGTTAGAGGCAGAAAGCATTATCCTGCATTAAGAGGAATGAGCAGACGGCTTTGAGGCTGACCTTCGGTGGGTGGTTCAGACTCGCGTCCCCCAAAACAATTGCAAGAACTTGCAAGACGTAACAAGTTAAAGTTGCTCGAATTAATATTGGTCGAGTCTGTTCAGGACGATGTGGCAGGCAGCCAGGGACGGAAGCTTGGCCGACTAGTTGAAGGACAGCCTACGCCAACGCCGGAAATGTCCAGAACCTTGCCGCCAACGCCGCTGTCGTTCTTG
Organism: Mycena olivaceomarginata; assembly: GCA_029378375.1. NCBI lineage: Eukaryota > Fungi > Basidiomycota > Agaricomycetes > Agaricales > Mycenaceae > Mycena > Mycena olivaceomarginata. The sequence goes on from JARKIC010000848.1 coordinate 153,575, forward strand.
CCACCTTCTGAGCCTGTTACGGCATCCATCATTAGACTAATCCACAGTGTTCCCATTCTTCTTTGTTGCCAGGTCACGCCTTCACTGGCACGTGCGGTCGGAATTTGGTCGGAATTATCGGGGACCGATTAAATCCAACGTGTTTAGTCCGAAACCCTGGACAATAATCTCTGTAGCGCGCTGTGCCTCACCATCAAATGGTTTAATTGAGCCCAGAGCAGCAGGGATAAGGGAGCACTCAACATATTTAAGGTTTGAATGTTTCCCACAGGATATTCGCATTTTGAAGCACATGCCTCTGTTTTGTCGCGGACATTTGAGTGGTGGCGGAATGAAACATCTTGAGCCATTGAATGACCAGCTGCAACGCATCCCATTCAGCCGCATTTAGCTCATGCTCGCGTAGCTCACTGTTCTTGGCGACGTAGTTGAAGATCGGCTCGCGAAACTGCAGTGCACGCCCTAATAAAATAAAGTGCTCCACCCTTCATGCAAGCCTTCATGAGGAATAACCCTTGAACACAGGCTGGGAGCTGTACCTATTGTTCTAAGCTCTAAGACTCTCTTAAATTGAGAAGTGATTTGTTAAACCTAAAGGTTCAGCACCCGCGATCCCCGGTATAGCGAAAGATGTTGCCAGCGGAGTTGACCCCCCAAACCGTACCATCCGCGCCCGCGCCAATGTCGGTTAGGGCACCAGGGATTTGGACCCAGGGGTTGCTGTCATCCCCGGTGTATCGAAAGATGTTGCCACCAGCGTTGACTCCCCAGACGTTGGAGACCGATCCAGCAGAGATTCGTGTGAGTCCACCAGAGATTTGTTTCCAACTTGCCATTGCGAGCGGTAATAAACTCGAAAAACCAAAGACCTCAGTGCTGTGAACGAGCAATAATAGTCGGTGAGAGCTACCTGATAAAGCAAAGACCAGATAAGATTTGTTTCCAACGCATTGCGAGCGGCGATAAACTCGATAAAACAAAGACCTCAGTGCCGTGAACGAGCAATAATAGTCGGGGAGATCTACCTGATAAAGCACAGACTAAATAAATGTAAGCACATACTCATGAGCCCAATTGTGTGCGTACCACTGTAGACGATCGCGAGCGATGAGAGTGGGGGGGGGTGAGGGATATCTGCACACGCTGCCAGTTTATATAGTGCGGACAGAGGTCTAATAGGCGTCCGCTCCATCGCCGAACGGGAGGAAGTACGGATGTACATATGGTGATCGTTCCATCGGCGAATGGGAGGAAGTAGGGGTAACTGCTAGTCAATGTTAAACATTAGACGTTGACAGCTGACACAAGATTGACAAATGACGAGAAACTGGTTGATTGGCTTTGATTGGCAGCGATTTAGTCATTGTCGTGACATCGGGCGATTGGCACGGCGGCTATAAAGAAAGCACAGCGTCCGTCTTCCCCATAATCACCTTCAAGCAAATTGGATGAGAAGTGACTAAGGAACGAAGGAAGTAATCCGGCACAGTTCATTTCCTCTTATTTACAAAAAATTGGTGAGTGCTTTGCAAACAGTCTTAAGCTACTTCAATGAATTCACTCATGTTCATTGTGCGAGATTTTGGACAAAAGTTTTGGGCGCGACCATAAAAGTGGGGCAGGCGGCTCCCGTGTATTTGGGGCGGAAGTTGCCGGAACCTTTCTATCTAGGGCGGGAATCACTGATTTTCCCGCAAAACATAGATGTTGATTATCTTAATCTATTTAGGGCGGGAGCCGTCAAATCACCTATCTTTGGGGCGGAAACTCCGAAATCACGATAAATAAGGGGCAGGATTAAATGTGCACTTAGACCGCCATAATACCGCCTGTGACCACGAAACGTTCTTGGCGATAGTTCCTGGTGGTATCCTTAGCTCCTATGAGATCAGAGTCTTGGACATCCAAGTGATGTTTCCCATAAGGGATCACCACTTGCGGAATTTGTAGCGTGCAACATATGGTCAATGCTGGTGTAGATGTCAATCTGTCCAGATATATGTACACCCCTAATGGAAACCAGGGCTGGGATTGATGATTCTTGGGCAGCAAAGTTTGACTGCCCTCGTTTTCGTACCTTCCTTTCAAAATTCTGACAAGACTGTGCCTGATGTTGATCGTCGTTTCTCTACTCGCTGCTTGACCCAACTTACCGAAGCTTGGGAAGCGAGCTTCTTTTGAGTGGCCCTTGAGCGCTGGAAAGTAGGCCGCGTGATGGGGCGGCACGTCAGAAGCTGGGCCGGCCTAAATTGTAATTTGGGTGGTCTTCTAGAAGTAATCATGGGAAGATACTAAACTGAATTCGGTGAGGTTGGAGCCAAGGCTGTAGGAGAGGTGGCGGTTGAGAAAAAGACCGCTAATTGGGGTGATGGTAGACATGTGCATACTGGTTCGAGGCATCTGCCTTTCGCCGACACGTTCATTCGACTCTTGATTCTTCGCCTACAAAATCTTTCTTCATGCCTAACCCTGTAGATGATTCACCAAAACCTCCTGGAGCCATTGCGCTTCCACCGGATGCATCTGAATTACAATCATCACTTTCAAGTTTCGCACCATGTATAATGTAGTCAATGAACGTTCTTTGCAAACTCCCGCCATGCAGCTCTCATAAAACACCCAATCCCACCCTGATTTCAACGTTCTTGCGGGGTAAAGTGTCCAGAATTGAGCCGGCATTGCACCAAACCAGTAGGGCTTGAGAATTGACTTGAGCAAATTGGGTCGAAGGCGGGCTCGGGCCGCTTATTAAACCAATTGCGGCGCATCAATTGAATTGAGAAAATTGGGTGGCTTGGAGGGCAAGCGCGCCCGCCTTCAGCGTAGGCTCGGGCCGCTTATTTAAAGACTTTTTATTGCATACAGAACATTACCGGCATTCTTGCAGACTCGCCCGCGATGCCGGAATCGTTTGATGGCACACAGCCACATGAAAATTCCTGGTGCCGTGCTGCCAGTGATTTTCCAGAGTCGAATTATTCCAAATCAATGAGAGTTCAGTCAAGAATATGATCACCATTTTTACTAGTATATAAACATAAGTCCGAGTACCTGCTGCGCAGTAAGCGACGGCTGCAACCCTAGGAATTTTTTGAAAAAGTGAACAGGTGAGATCACGAAGTTCGAAATCATTTTCGGTGAAGAGCCTTGGGCTTAGCCTTCGTTGGCTTGATCTTTCATCGACTGTGAGCGGAGGTGTTTCAGACAATTAATGGAACTCACGCCTTTGGCGGATGCATCGGCTGACTTGGCTTTGGGCGCGAGTTTCACGCGACCAGACGGCCCTGCAATATTATGTCCGTGGCTGGTTCAAAGGAGAGATGAATATAAAAGGGACCTTTGGGCAAAACGAAAATGTTCTTCTCGCTTCCCGCTACGAGAGCCTTGGACAGCTGGGTGTTCTGGGCGGCACCAATAGAGAGCTTGTACTTCGTCTCGACGAACCTGCAGCAAAGATCAGAGATGACAGCAGCGAGGGTGTTTCAAAGGTTACTTTTTGATCTGGGGGCGGGACACGCCCTGCCGAGTATCCCTGGGATGAGCGGTGATACATTCCTGCAAAAAACAGACCTCAGCACGCACAGCGATAATCGGTGACCAACATGCGGCGGCCAGCGGTCTTGACCGGTCAACTTCCGCATTGGAGACCGCGCATCTAGGCGCCGTCCGAGAAGGGAAGATCCGACACGTAGCGAGGCGGAAGGAGGAGCAACAGCGAGAAAGAAGACAAGTACCGGGATCATATCGACCCAGGGAGGGTGGGAGGAGGTGGTCTTCGACTTGGCAGCTTTCTTGGGTGTCTTAGTAAGGGAGGCGGGTTTCTTGACGGTGGATATGATGTTTGGGCAAGCGGGGAGTGTGCGGCGTTCATCATAATACACCGAAGCATCACCCAAACGGCGGGAAGAATTGTGACCTTCGTGGATAATCTTCTTATCGAAAAGAGGATTGAGTCAGTAAAGCGTGAAAGCGGATACTTATAAGACATACTTACTTGGTCACTACCGGGCGCCTCCGCAGTTTGCAAGATAAAGGTGTTGGGTTTGGGGGCAGGCTGGGTGGGACCAGTCGACCGTCCCTCGGCAGCGCTGGACTTTGTAAGGTAGTCAAGTTGTATGGCTGCTTCAGCTAGTCCGGCGCGCAGCTGTCCGTTCGTTTCTTCAAGCTCCGTCACCTGGCGCTCGAGGTATAAAAGCTGGGCCTTCCTGCGGTCGCGCGACGCCTGTGCGGAGATTCGGTTGCGACATTTGCGCTCCTCGGACATGTGGGTAAGTTTGCGAGATGGCCCTGTCTCGATGGCGGGAGAAGGAGAGTAATGGGAACAAAATGGCGACATTCGGAACCACTAGCATGGTCTGATTGATAATCTTGACACGTCAGGAGCCTGCCACTCTCGTTCCTTTTCTGCTTCCGCCGGCTTCTCTTTGCCTCCAGATGCTCCATTAATTTCGAGGAGCGTGAAAGCGCCAAAGATGAGTCTGAGGTGTTGGGTAAGAAGTTACAACGGAAATAAATGATCTATGCAAGATCTATGCTTATGGGAACACGCGAGGATTAAACTAATGGAAGTGAACCTGATGCCAACATGGTTGGCACCCCTCAAATAGTGTCGGGAATAAAAAATGGCTCATGGAAAGTCACCCAGTTATCAATTAACAACCTTTGATGCTGTTGTGAGGGTCTACTGGACCAAAGACAGGTGCGAATAGGGGTTCCTTCTTGATGCCGTGATGCTATCACTGATGTCCGGCTGGTTGCCGACCGCCACTTTTCAGTGCCAGCCCATCATGACAGCTGACGTACGGCAGATCGGTTGTTGGTCGGCGACTGCTGCATACACGAGCTACTTCTAATTCCTACGCACGGCAATTTATCTCAGAAATAAAAAGGGTTTACAGTTTAGTTTTTATCTGTCTACTGTTTGCGACCCCCCATAAACTAAATTAAAATAAAAACGGTTTTATTGGTTTAAAACCTTTACCAAACTAGTCTTGTAGCAATCACGCCCCTCTTGGGAAGACACCGACTGATTACGCAATTACGTGGCTGTGCTACCAGGCATGTTTTCCTTCGTACCATAGCCGGGGGGCCCTGTATAAATTAGAGAATATTCATACACGTGCAGAAGCTATATAGAAACATTTTTTACTGCGAAAGTTAAGTGATACGCACAGTGGATATCTCAATACAAGATCACCCTGAAATTTGATCAAAATTTTTGCCTTGACAAGTTGATCACATACCGTCGTGCGCACTGAATGGATTGCTTAGCATCAAGTGAGGAGCCATAATATTCTCGGGTTTTCTATGCCTCCAAATATTTGTAGATTTATTGAACGAGAGTACACGTCGCAATGCGGTGCTCAAAAATCAGTCCGTGTCTTCCCAAAGGGGTCGTGATTGCTAACAGACCATATACGGATACTTACTTGTTCGTCATCCGTTTCTGGTCTGTAACAGAGACTATTACTAAACCAAAACAGTTGGAGCCGGTCCAGACGGGTTTCACGGGGTGTTCTAGGTCGCCCCGATACTTGGTGTGGATTAACTGAAAGGTTTAGCCAACGATGGCGGTAGATTGTACAGTCTGAGTAAAGGAGAGCTTCGTTGAGGCAAAAGAAGGTCCCGACAGCCATAGGACGCGTTGTTTGCACATATTGACTCTTTGATCCTGCCACGTGCACTCCACTCACAAAGCCGCCAAGTCAGTCGACTTCGCTCTCTCCGCCGGATGTCGACGAACCCTAGCCTACTGTGGATCCAGATGTACCCAAAGGTTGATGGCGGGCACGAGGAGACCGAGGGTGCGTGCCAGCACACCACCCTCCTAGCAAGTACTTGATCTGACGAATCCTGCAGCGCGGCTTCCAGAGCTCGAGTCGGGGCTTGAACTTGGGGCCTGTAAACGAGCAATACTGGGGTACGATGCCAGTATACGTCGGCGCGAAGCAGGAAATAGACATGTACAGGGAGAAAGCAAAGCACGTGGGGTTGACCACAGCGTCGAGATTGAAGAACGGTATCGAGAGATTGCCAAGCGGAATAAAGGTTTGTCCAGGTCTAAATTGTCACCCATTCTTCGCCGCTCATGCCTCCACGCAGCGCTTATATCGAACCTCAAGGATCCCCTTTCACGCCTCACGTCCGAGTTGTCCTCTCACCATCGATGCTTGGCGGAACTGCGGACATTGCATGACAAAGACAGCCGCACATTGAAGGAGAAGAGTGTCGAGATCCAAGGACTACGTCAGGAAGTCGGGAGCCTTGCATGCGATGTCGAAGAGTTACGTAGGCTAGTCGAGGAGAGTCTGCGGGTACGACATACGCCTGAACCTACCGCCATGCTGTGCGCCTCGAAGCTGAAGCCCGAATGCGCGCAGGGGGAGAAAGAGGAGGAGGCGGCGGTAGATGCCCACAATCCGGTGGCAGAAAGCGATCAATCAGACGGCGCGCAACCGCTTGGGGACGAAGCTCACGCGATCTGGAGCACTCACACGACAGCGTTCAATCCTGTAACTCGGGGGCGATTTCTTGGCGAAGCGGAGCTCGCGCGAATCGCTGCGGACGTCGAGGCGCGCCGGCGTGAGTTGTTAACCAACCCACCCTCTTCGCACTGGAGATCTCCGGCCCCGTCATCGCGTCAGCACCAATCTCGGCGCGCAACGGTCGACGATGTGTCGGACTCCTCGCGCGCAGGACATCTCACGAGGCCAAGATCGCGCCGGGCTCGAGATCCAGCTCCCGTTGTTCCGCGCTTCGATCGCCGCCCTTGGACCGTGGACTGCAGCAAGTGCCGGTCCGATGTAAGTTCCCTCCTTGCTAAAGGATGTAGACATACCACGGAACAGTAAGAGGGGGGCGAGGACTGTGCGGATCGTGGTCCGGAAACTGACTGCACTGTTTGGTAACAATAATGGTGCACAACTTCGTATGCGACTCCGCGGAATGAATCATCAGTTTACGAGCCGAAGCGAGGTCCGCGATCGCGATCAATAAAGCCAAGCGAACCCAACCGCGTGAAAGTCAGGTCCCGCTGCTGTTGTCAGGCAGAGCAATAAAGACGTTGAATGGGGAATTATAGATGACTTACTATGGAATTATGAGCTTTGGGGGCATACTTTGGGCCATGCTGCCTAAGGCGCCAGCACATCCTCCAAATCCACCCAGTGTACACGCGAAGCCGGTTATACATCGCGCGGCGCGCCACAGTCACAGTGGAGGACACCCACAAAAGCGTAAAACGGAAAATGGTCAACGACTTGGATATAAGCGGGGAACAGGGAAAGTGGGAGAGTAAATTGGAAAGCTATGTATGGTGCAGGTCACCTAGTCACCGCATGCTAATGTTTGAAATTTTGCGGCTTCAAATTTGATCCGATTTCTTATCCCTCTTACAAATGTGCTCCGTTTCAACGTCCAAGAAGATTTGTAAGAGGGATTTTTATTTACTGCAAAACTGAGTGAGCAAAAAAAAAAGTTGCCCACCGATTTGGCGGCATGCACGTAGTATATTGAAAAAAGCTCTGTGAGAGCCGTAAATAAGTGCAAAATGACACTACAGATTCTACTCATCCACCGGCCTCCCGCAAGCACGAGCTCGTTGGGCTCATTGAGCCAAATTCAAGCCCATAATACATCCAAAAGTACACCTAAAATCCCTCCAGAGGTACACTGAAATCAAAAAAATTTCTCCAGCCGATTTGGCGCCTAAATTTTGGTAGCGGTGACTAGGTGACCTGCACCATATATGATATATTTTGATCCATCATGCGGAGATAGCTTACACAATTGTTACGTACCATTTACGATATCGGATATTATTGTACCGTGACCCATGTGCAGACTTCCTTCTTTACGCTTCTTAGTACAATTCGGCACCTCAGCCGGTTAAACAGCCTCGGATAGTTTACCGAGTTCATCATATTAGCTTAGTCTTACGGCCCGCACATCTTGTATAAGTAGTCGCTCCCTTGATAGGTATTCCCTCCCGTCTTGCCCGCCCATGCCGCCTCATAGCGCCTGATCTTGATGCGGAGGGGTCACAGATTCACAGGCAGGCAGATTTGCCGAGATAGTCGAGTCCCATTCTTGCTTAGTTTTAGCCGAGTCCCATTGTTGATGGGATCAAGGATGGGACTCGCTTACCAAAAAAGGAAGTGGGTGAGTCCCACTCCCATTCTTCTCGTCGATACACGGGTATTTTGGTGCCTGCGAGGGTGCGGGCACTGGCGGAGAAAATGGCTGGGCCTTGGGCCTGAGGCATGACATAGAACATAAAGAAGGAAGGGGGAGAAGGTCGGGGGTGGGGGTTTGTCTCGGGGCAGGTTGTACACATCGCTCGATGCGGCGGGCTTAGCACGTGACCCGACTCTCTGCCTCACCCACGCACCACCGCCACTCTGCTTGCCGCGCATTTCTCTCAGCGGGGAGCTGGTCACTGATCTCCTCGTCATGACCGTATTGATGCGCCGCCATTCCCCACCCGGCTCTCTGCCTGGGAAAATGGCAGTTACCGCCGTTGGGCTCTGTGCCATCGGATCAAATCTGGATCGCCGCCTCCGAGAGCGATGACCCTGTGAATGGATTTGGTCAGAACCATCCCAAAGCTTTCTATCGCACTGATCCCGCCCAGATTGGATGCCTCCGCCCACGGATCTCCTCCCACGCGTCTTGGAGGACCAACAAAAATGTACACAGCACCCATCGACCGTTCCAGATGAGACCCACTCTCCCAACATACCCACATCTCACACAGGGGAACTTTGGACAGTGGAACAAGTGGCGGATATTTTTTTTGCTGCAGAAATCTACCTTGCCAACTACCTTGCGTGGGCGTACGTGCTATCGCAGGTGATGCAGATAATTTGTATCCAAACTTTCACCGATTTTCATGAGGTCCTTTATTGGAGCCGGTCTGGTATCGAATGAAATCTCTGTGAGAGAATGACATCATATATTATTGCTCACTGGGTGAGTACCCAAAGATTGAAGCCTCAGTACGTCAATGCCTCATGGCTAGTTTGCAACCCTTGTGACACTTGGATGGCAAAATGCGAAAGAATCACAGTCTTGTACTTGGCATGTATTCCAATATTCACTCTCCTCATGTCATCTCACTCTTTGCCAGATGTGCCAGCTCTTCTCCCGTCTGAGCTTTCGTAAAATTATGCCCTGGTCCTAGCCCACTCACAGCCGCAGCTGGCTCCTATGCCTCTATACTCATCTCCAATCAATCACCCGGACAAACCAGCTGGATTCATTCTAGTAGCTGACGCCGTGCCTTGCGCAGACGTTCCACTCTTCGCACAGAGTGTTTTGTTCTCTGGAGGTCTTATATGGAACTCCATTGTTCCTTCATTGTCACAAGTACGTGTTTAATCTAATGGAAGCGTTTTCTTGAATATATTTACCACCCACAAAGGCGGCCAGTTGATCGATGACGCACGGCATCAGAATTTGCGTATAATTTTTGATGACGTGCGTCGTCGTTCTATTTTTATGGAAAGCAACTCGAGTACGTGCATATCGCCTTATGCCAGTCGGACCACTCCGGACCTACCATCACTCGCTTCCTGCTATTCGGTTCGACACCACAACTGACGGCGAAATCCGCCTGCAGTATAACAATACATGGAGTCTCGAACGACGACTGTATGAGAGATCTGAGTACTGGGGTTTTTCATTCAAATCAACAGGGGGGTTATGCGTGACCCTTTTTTCAAGTTCGACATTTCAACACCGGCCAAAATTTGGTGTGACACCCCCGAAATTTCAACATTTCCTACAAAAATTTTCGCTTTTTTGTGTCTTTCAGGCCATTTTAGCCACGCCGTGACCAGTGGCAGGTTCGACAAGGGCCGCCGTGACGCGTGACCGCAATCAAAGTTCGACATCGACATAGGGGTCCGTGACCCGTGACTGTCGATTTGAACGAAAAAACCCCAGTATATGGCACTTTTCCCAGAAGAATCCCTGTGAGTCGCTGTGTCGCTCGGAGTTACCCCTCTTCCGGTCATAGCGAGAGCTAAATGTCGTCGGGCGGGACCTTACGACGCCGAGCAGTTATTTAAGGAGTCAGATAGATCGATGAACCAGAGAGAATTGGCAGGTCCAATCTATCATCTGGTATTCCACCTTTTGTCCACTTTCCACTCACCACGACATCATGCCTTCTTCTGCCCCAGCAAGTAAGGCCAAAAAAGCTTCCACAAGCCCAAAACACAAGCCTTCCACGAAGAACGAAAGGGCCTCCACCAAAAACCCCACGCCCAAGCCTTGGAAGCAAATGGTTCTGGTTTGTGACTCTTTTATCCGACACAGCAAGTATTTGCTTCCATTATGATCAGGAGTGCCTAGCCAGCGTGACCTCACGCAAGGGTGTATCGCGCCAGGAGATTAAGAAAGTGCGTGTTTTTTGGCAAAGCTTCTTGTGCATTTTATGCAACTTTCTCTACTTTCAGCGAATACAACAAAAGTACAATCTCGACACTCCGAGGGATTCCACCAACTGCAAACGCCTCAACAGGGCCATTCGCGGCATTATAGAAGATGGCGGGTTTTGGCAGCCTAAGGTGGGAGACAAGCATTGTGTCGCCATGGGCATGCTTGACTTCGTATCAGGGCACCTCTGGTAAGATAATGCGATTCAAACCTACGGCTTAAATACAAGCGAAGCAGTCATGTATTGTGGCAAACAGTGGGCATTGGTTGTCTGGGTGTGAATTGCCCTGAGTGTGGCATCTGTATTTTCAGGCCCACTACAATTTATAACCAGGGTTGGGTGAAATTGGTTGAATTTCGGGATTTTAAACCTCAGAATGCTTCATCTCTAGTCAGAGCACCGTGATAACACAATCGCAGTATGTGTACATGTCATATCGATGCTCATGCCAAAATGCAAGTGTCCAAGAGCGGAGCCATAGCACTAAGCTATAGTCTAATGTACATGGACCTAGCCATAGGAAGTATTGTCGAAATCCATGACTGTAGCCATGGATGGCTAGGTCCATGACCGAAGACTAAAGGTATCCCTCTTTGAACGAGGCAAAAATGAATGACTACTGGGTTGATATAAATCCATTTTTGTTCCCAGCTAGGGTGACGATTTTTCCAGTTGTAAAGTGTATACAGAAACCAAGTCAATTGCGGCGAGTCTTTTTGGTATAGGAGCCCGACTTGAGGTTGTTGAAGGTGTCCTCCACCACGGAATCTGGCTCTCACCTAGTGGTAGGGTACTGGTCTCTGTAAACAAAGGTCTCAAAGTTGATAATCGCATTGAAAAGAGTGCCCTCCGTTAACTGGCTATAAATCTCGTGTGGCGCGATAGGCTTGTCATCTTGGTCGCGAATGTTGCGCTGAGGCATCATCCCCTTAGTGTGAGCATAACATTTGCCACAGTGGTCGGAAAGAGCCCGCGCCATCTTCGTCACTTAGTTACTTCGCTTAGCATTGCGAAAGTTCGTGAGTTTGATCGCATTCCATGAAAGTTTGTGACTTCGACTGGATGTGGGTGAACTTCGTCACTTCCTCTGCACAAGATGAAAGCTCGTAACTTAGACCGCAGTGATAATAACCACGTGACCACAAGGATAGTTCGCGGTCAGTGGCGCGCGTAGGACACCCTATCATCAATTCGTTGAACCTCGTTTGACAGCATAACACAGTTCTAGTTCTTTAAGTAGGCGCCTCGTTCTATGACTCGGAAGGTCGGGGGCAAGGATAAGTTCGGACTTGAGTAGGGCCTGACGTCCAAGTTGATAAAATGAGTGTCCAGACAAGCTATTCGGTGATCGAGAACCTGGTCCAGCCGTGATATTTGGTTCAGCTTCTGTAAATGGGGTGTCGTATGGGAATCTCGAACTCGGACAGTAAGAAACCTGGTTGAAGATTCGGAGATAATAAACGCTCAGCTTCGACCATGCCTACGCAACAATAACTGTAGAGAGCCAGTGTGCCATCCTTGAGCAAATTCCTGGTTGTTGTTCGAAGTGGGTTCACACCGGGGAAGAAACCTCAATCTCCGGAGAAGCAACTCCCATCAGAAGACTAGAAATTATTGTCGGATCAAGAAGGTATATACTCTATTGGAAAGTGGAAAGGAATGCGAGTTTGCTCCGGCTTACCAGATATCAGTGGAGTCTTCTTAACCCGGCTTTTATTTCGGCCATGAAGAGAAAACCCACAAGTGCGAATGTTGCGGGTAAACAAGCACAGCGGCGTTTCAAGAGTTGAACCGTGAGAACAAGCGCGATAACTGGGACTTGGGTTGGCGGCGGCGGAGAGGAATGAGTGCAAATAATGAAAGAACATTAAGGTTGCAATCTAGGCCTTAAAATCAATATGAATAGTGGTCATTCTAACGCTCCGGAGGCCTGGGTGAATTGTGTCTTGGGCATCTCGGCGATTGGAGCGCGATACACAATCCAATGCATCAGGTACATACATCATATAAAAAATTTAGGTCAATCCGAGCACTACGGGTATTTGGCAGGACGGAAGGGGTTAGACGAAGAGGACGAGCAGAGGAAAAGCAAAAGAGGAGGCTATATGGGGAAAGGAGCTAACAGGTACAAACTGATGAGCACCGCCGAACGAGCAAAATCTTAAAGAACGGTTAATGACCCTAATATTAGCCGCGCTCGGTCCGACAACCGGCAGGATGTCAGCCCGTTCAATGAGTTGAAATTCTATTTCTTTCATGCCGTAAAAGGTACCCATGACGCTTTGACTTTTTTCCATTGCGAATAATTCTTTCTCGACTTTAAGTTTAAAGTGACTTTGGGCATTTTCTCAAGTGACAGGTCACGTGACTCTCAATTTCGCCGCGGCCGCCTTTGTTTCGGGTACGGTGGGAGGCATTTGTCAATGTTAGCGCCAGTGTCTGTCAAAGCTTGTCGGAAGTGACGTAGTGCCGGCAATGCCGAATCATTGATTGCCTGCGGGCCGGTAGTACGGGAACCCAACAATTTGCCAACGATCAAGGGCGGCAAACTGCCGCAGTGTACGGCATCAGCGGAGTTTAAAGCGGAGTGGCTTCAGACGGACACACGTAATTTTATAAAGAGTGAAAGAGATCAAAAATACTGGTGTCTCATTATCTGCGGATTCTCAATGCGAATCGAATGAGCCTATTTCGAAGGGAAACGGTTGAGATTTGAGCTCAGGGCAGCTGTTCTCGTGAAAATTTGAGAAAAAAACGGACCGTGCCTGTTGTACCGCAAACGACTGTAAGATGAAACTAACGTTGGAACTCGGGAGGATCTAGGAGCGGATATATTGCACAGATATCGACGAAATAATCATATAGAAGAGTCGCGAGAGATTGGGCTCAAAATCGATGAAAAGTAGCCTTTGAGAAACGCCGCCAATGTTACCGGGGAGAATAGGGGCAAGGTGCTGCGCACGTCCCATTCAGTTATGGCGCGCCGCAGATCGGTGGGCAAAACATGGTCCTCAAGCCACGGGCGTAGTTGGTAGTCATCAATGTTCTTGCTGCCCGCCACGCAGATCTGGAACAACCGATCGGCCTCGTCGCCGTCGCGCTCCGGCGTTGGTTCCTGGGGGCCGACGGCAGCGTGGGTAAGAATTGACCACCACATCCACTTTGGCACAGCGAGCTGGGCCAGCAGAGCATAGTTAGCAAGAACAAAGCGAAAGGCGTCGTGCGGCGCGAGTTCGACCTCTTCTTGGTCACCCCAGGCGAATCGGGAGGTGCGGCGGCAGGCCGCAAGGCTGAGCACGGTGGCAGGGTCTGTAACACTGATTGGCGTGACTGGGCTGAGATGGTTCAACATGATAGAGATAGTCGCCAGCGATGGAGAATCGCCCGTCGCATCGCTTCCGGGGCATCGATTAGTGGCGGAAGGAATATCGGGCAGATGGCGTACCGCATATGATGAACGACAGGCAGGGACACCGAGGCGCGTATCAGCCGTCCCAGGGCCATGTCGTCGCCTAGAGTTCCTGGTTCTCCAGCGATGAGACGTGGACGGGTGGAGGCCCACTGTTGTATGAAAGCTGGATATAGCAGATAGCGATCCAACGGGGGGAGCATCCTCTACACCCAATGCCTCCGCAAGGACAGCCGTTGCGGAGGGATCTGAGGTGTGGCGTGCGAGCCAGGATAGGGCTGTGTCAGTCCACAGTGGCAGCTGTTCTTTGCTATCGACATATTTGCGTTCAACCTCCACGAAGGATCGGCGCCACGGGAGGGAAAGGAGTCCAGATAAGGGGGTCCGATACGGGCACTTGATGGTGAGAATTGGGCAGATGAGTGTGATGGCGTACGCGCCGATGAGGACAGCCGTGATGCCGTCCTCGACGAAAGCGATCAATGAGCTCAGGCCGAGCAGGAAGATCACGAGACCGAGCAGGAACAGGAAGAGCGATACATGTAGAAGGTAAGGGAGGAAGCCAATCAATTTCCGCGCGCCCCACTTTTCGAAACAGGTGTAGCGAAATTGGCGAATCAAAGCACGTGTGCGACTGGAGCCGGTGATGAAGGAAGAATATTGACGGAGCCACTGTTTTGCAAGCACGGCGAGGAGGGCAGTGGCCAAGCTGAGCGCAAGACCCGTGAACCAGAGACCATTCACCAGGATGTCGGTTGGGTCTGCAGTAAAAGACGTGTCGGCGGGGGGAATGGAGTCCAGGGAAGTGCCGTTGGCCTGAGCGCGTTGAAGGGCGATAAGCTCACCAAGGAGGGAATTGGTTATGGCGGTGTTATCTGGTGAAAGGGCTTGCGATGTCTGAGCCACGAAAGTGGTGACCACGCCAGCAAAGAGGGCGGGGAGTTCCCCGCATGCTTTGGTGGCATTTGCCCATGTCGGCTGGGTACCAGTCTACCTATGCCAACGTTTCGAGTAGAACGATACAGAACAATATGACCACACATGCATTAACAAGTTGACAGTTTGTATCTCTACCATATGCCTTAGGCACAAAAGGAGAATAAATAAGATCAAAAAAAAAAAAAAAAAACACCCAGGTAGCACGCCGTCTGCTCCTAGACTCGTAACCAGTCTGCCTACGGCGTTCTTATAAGGCAAGCTTATTGCCGTAGGCAGACTGGTACTTCTCGGAGCTGTCAATTGGGCTGAGGCGGAGTTTGAAGTTAAGTCTTGGCGTGAGTGGGCCGGTCCGGTCCCGATGACCAACCGATGACGCACATCCGCGTTTCATTCATTTCTTCTCTAAATTCGACTCGTATTATATGGATCTTCTGAGTTAAAAGGGGGAAATTTGAGGAGACAGATGTGTAGGGATGGAACTCTCATCAATTACTCCAGCTTGAACGGAGAAGAAAGCTTCAAAATTGCGGTGTGTGAGAATACTTCGCGAATTTCAACACTTAGATTTCAAACTCCGCCTCAGCCCAACTGACAGCTCCGAGAAGTACCAGTCTGCCTACGGCAATAAGCTTGCCTTATAAGAACGCCGTAGGCAGACTGGTTACGAGTCTAGTCTGCTCCTGCTTGATGGCCTTTCCAGCGAGGTGAAATGTTGGATATAACTTTTGTCGCAGCCCATAGATCTGATATAAACACTTCGGGATGGACGCCTCGCAGCCGTTATCATTTGCCCACGACTGTGCCTCGTTCAGATGCATTTGGAAGCCTGACGGGCGGTCATTACATCGTCAGCGTGTTCGATTTGATTGATAGGCACGCCATTAAGTCGAACATCCTCCAGATGATGAGAATAAATTCCACAGGTGCGGCGAGCCGGGATCACCAGTCAGGATACCTAACAGAGACATAAATTGCGGGGCGTACTGGCCGTCCAAGCGGACTATGTACCGAATCCTGTCACATAAGCACTTCAACCACTCAATCATTGGGCCCGAAATTCGGAGTTTCGCGAGCTTAACCCACAAGGTTGACCTATCCGTCCCTGGGAACACGTTCTTCAGGTCGAGATATGCAACATACAAGGGCTTGTTCAATGCCTCGGCCTTGTCGATGAGGCAGAGCGGCACAAACGCGCTGTCATTGGTACGGAGATCCGCCTGGAATCCATTCTGGGATTTTGGGATCGCGCCCATGTCTTCGGCGCCCTCTCGAAGCCGACGGTCACTGATCAGTGTGAGCATCTTCAGCATGCAACACTCCAGTGCAATAAGGCGATAGCCTTTCGGGTCTGTGGGGTCCTTATCCTTTTTCAGAATCCCGACCAGAAGGGAGGTCAACCAGTACTGCGGAAATTTGCGATGTTTGACACAGTATAGAAAAAGTTCCAAGAGTTTCTCATTGGGTATATCCAGGCAGTCTTGGTACGAAAAGCTGTCGACGCCAACTGCAGTGTCTAAGCCATGCTCTTTGATGTGCCGCTTCATCCACTCAATGTCCTCCATGGTAATATCCCGCGTATAAGATCGGTGTGGGGACATGTCCGGCGGCTCTGTCTCGAGCTCTCGAGCCATCCGTGCATTGAAGGCAATCTGCTCAGCATTAAACGTCCTGGGCCGTATCGCTGGGTAGTTCAACCTCGCCTTGAAATCATCCGCAAGATCATTAAGGGATACTTTGGCCTTCCTTGGGCGAAGGTCCGTGCGCTTTCGAACGAAATCCCAGAACTCTTTGATATCCTTGCAGGCCAGAAGTTCTGCGCGAAGTCCCGATTGCAGCTCGTGTACTTTGGCCCGACCTCGATGACTCTCATCTAATTTACGGTCGGTCTCGTCTTCCCAATTTTTCCATGGTTTAGGTTTCTCGGAAGACGTTTCCTCAAGTTTAGCAGATTTTCCCTCCATCATCTCACAGGCTTTATGATGAATCATGGGGGCCTGCATAATACTCTACATGTTGCTAGGATGTTACTTCAATTTGCTTTGATATGGGCCGGAGAATATTTTCATTTGAGAGAAACAAGAACCCGCATTCTAGCAAAGTCGGAGGAAGGGCGAAGCGCCCGGTGAAGAAGTTGATGGTGAACGACGTTTTCATTGCGAGCCGGGCCGTGGTCGTGGAGCTGTCTGGAAGTCTTGGTGTCTGTAGTCTGCGCTGGGATGCGTATCAACAACGGATGGGCTTCACCCCCTTTAAGTGAGTCTGCCATTTCGTCTCCGCTGGACTTTTTGGGGGGTGATGGGATATGCTATGAACCCGACACTCTGGTGACTGGAATGATGTATGCTTTGCTTGTCGATGTTCCTTCCCTGTTCAAAGGCAGGTCTTGTGATCTCTTTGGACTCCTAGTGTCGGAAATGAGCTGGTGCACTCTATTACATTCGCGGTCTGCTGTAAGCGAACAAAAAGTAGACCACCTTCTCCGATTGAATGATGGGTCGCAGGATATTTGGGGGTCCCCCAAAGGAATCAGGCCCCGGGCTCACAGTCTGTTCTGTAGTAGTCACTGAGTGGCCGTGAGTGTGTGATTTCATCGTCCTCGCGCTGGAGACCTTGTGCTTGATCGAGGGCTGATTTTGGGTCGCTGTTTAGGGTTCGGTGAACAACTGGTATGTTAGTAACATCAGTTATTAACATCGTGTTAATAACTGTTATTAACTGTTATTAACAAGGCCACCCAAAAGACCATTGCAATGGCTGTGAACAACTGTGAGTAACCGCCGGTCATAGAGGAAGCTACAGGTCATATATTGACCGCGTCCAGGATGCGAACTGTCTTGAAAACACTCTCACTTCCATCAGACCTCCTCGACCACCCGTTTCGTTTTTACGACCACCGGAGACCACTCGGGCCTTGAACACCAAGATCACATTCAGGAAGGAGGTAGCTCTCCTGATTCGGACGCAGCAAGAATAGAAGCCCGATTGAAGCCCGGAGGTGTTTTCTTTCGCCTGTTTCCGAGTTAGTTACATGCTCGAGGGTTATTAACAATGTAAATAACAGTTGCTCACAAGTTACTAACTGTTATTAACGATTTTGTTACTAACTACTGTGAATAACCTCTGGGAGGAGGCCGCTGTTAGTAACATCTGTGAAGAACTCTTCGGGAGTTATTAACCGTACCCTATCGCTGTTTCCTTTCGATGGTTTGCGCAGACTGAAGGTATGTCTCGGTGTCCATCCATCTATTACTAGGATACAGTTCCGCATAATTCTCGACGAGCTGAACGGAGCCGGGTATAGGGATCTGCACTGTGCTGGTGGCTAAGGCAGCCTGCAGGTGATGTCCTCAACGCCCTACGAGTTAATTGGGTCTAAAGATGTAGCCAGCCGTTACGCACAGAAGTCTCATTTTTGTCGACATTTCCAACAACCGAAACTCGAAGCAAGTCTTGCCCATGGGAATCTTCCCGGTTTTCCAAGGAACCCATGTATATTTTCAGCTGGATGTTTCGTCCTGGGGGATGAGGCTGTATGTTCCGCTGAGAAATGGGGGCAGCCATGACGGTGGGAGGAAAACTTCACCCTGCTTGGTAATCGTAGTGTAACAGCGTTTCAACCGGTTTGAACTTCTCGATGAATGGGGATGCTTTTGCTGATGAAGAGACCGAGATCGGCCGGTGTATTGCTCTTTGCACCCCTCCAAAGAATTAACATATCTGTACAACCTGTACAAAAATGATTACTCACATACCTCCGTTGCATGTTCAACTCGTATTGCACATGATTTTTGACGAAAAAAGCCATTCATAGTTCCGAGATGTAACAGTGGGATGAGCTCTGGCGTAGTCCTCCCCGACCCGCCGCCGTCATATATGTACTCCGGCCTCGCACCGAATGAGGACGCGCCGGACAACCGGGCAAATACCTGGCTTGCGGAGGCCGGTGCTAACAATGATCGCATCTCGGATTGAGCCGCCGCTAACAGAAATGGAGGTAAATGAGCGTGAAGTGAAAGCTGACGGTCCAGAGGAACCACGTCGAATAGACCTAGAATGAATGAGACATGAGTAACGACTGGAGCGGAGGAAGGGAAATAAAAAAGAAAGTGATAGGGGACATTACGAAGTGACAACCACAACGGTTACACAAGCATTGCTGAATGAGTCATAGAGATCAAACATTTAGAAGATGCATGAAGCTTTTCTGCATCGGGACTCGCTGAAAATACCCAGTAAATAAGTAAGGCTTGGCTTTCTACTCAAGTACGTGAGATGCAGGAGTTTTGGGTCGCAATAATATTGCTCTGCTTCAACAAGGAAGATAAACTGAAAAATAAGGACAAAAAAGGACTAAATTAGACTGGGACCCGAATTTAATTGCTCAACTCAGTGGTTTGATTCTCGAGGGCCATATGTATGTACCATCCAGTCTGCATGAGGTCAATGAACCCGACCACTCGGAGTTGAAAAATCTGCAGTGTTGATTCAATTTCACTACGAGGTGAGGAATACAAATTCTTTGGATTATTTTTGATTATTCGTTGAGCAATCACCCTGTCGTTTGAGGCAAATTCTTCTCTAGGTAGCCTGAGGTGATTCCCTACTATGTTCCTACCAAGTTTCAGAATGGACCACTAATGTTGCTCCAGTCTTTAACTGTATTTCAGCTATGTACTCACCTTGATAATGCACTCTTCTGGTGTTATTGAGGATTAACCCTTTAAGATATGCCACTAAACTATGAATCTGATGAGTGTAGCCAAAAATGATCAATTTGGGTCATTGGTCTAAAAATAGACTCTGAACCAAAGTTGTAGAGAAACTTACCTCATCTTCCACAGGAGTTTGAAAGCTGAGTCTGGTAAAAATGATGCGGGCGGCGCGCACCGGCGCGGCATTGACGCGGCATTGGCGCGCAGTGGCGCGGCGATTGACGTGCCGCCTCTAACTCGCCCCAGATCATGTCCTGATATCTTGTTTCTACTTGGCGACCATTCAATAGCTCTAACACGTCGTTTGGACCCAAAAAAACCACATCTCGGATCTAGTCAGTTCCCCTAGACATCGTCTCAAGTAAGGCTTAAGCTACGATTCCGGGACGCATTTCCCGCTCCTCTGGCTGTATAGAGCAGCAAAAGAAGGGAAAGAAGAGAGGATTGACGCCAGGATTCCATGGCTAGCACTTTTCTAGAGTGAGAGTACGATCAGCAGGAGATATATTTTTTGCGCTTTCTGAACAGTCAGGCCCTCTCCCTTTGAACCACCCTGGCATTGTTGGGTGATTATCATCGAAATAAAATGATTGTGTCTCTCCATTTGGCATGGTGCCATTTCTCATTCGAGTTCCTGTCTGGAGTTTGGGGTTTTTGACCATGTAACGGGCAGAGAGCTTAAGTAGTTGTAACTTCAACAATTCCCTTTCTCTGATGGGGAGAAAAAAAATTGAACTTGCCTGCAACCTGACCAAGCCGAAGATCCACATACTTATCATTGTCTTGCGTCTGCACTCAGAGCTGCAAAATCTCCTTACTTAAGAAGTTAATCCATACATGATTTTGTGATAACTGACTCAGTTTCCAAAATCTTGACAAAAGGCTGCGTAATTTTATCACCTCACCCTACTGATAAAATTACGTCGGTCTGTCCGTGAGAAGCCTTTTGAAACTCCGCTGGTCATTTGAGATACCCGCAAAAATTAATTCCCGCTTTTGATTCAATCAGAATTTTGCTTTGAAGCTTTTATGAGGTTTTCGATGGTTTGACCGCTTCAAAATTACATTACGTCTTTACTCGCATAGCAAGAAAATAAAGACAAAAAAACAGGCTCATATAAGAAAGTGGACGCCGAACTCCGAACAAGCTCAGGCGTTCCGTGTGATTGCGCACCATAGTTTGGAAAATTAAATTAAATTAAAGTAGTCACGCGTTTTACAAAACTCACCGAGCAGAGGGCCCGGTCAAAATCAGTTCTGTTGAGGTTGAATTACACTATTGACGCGTTCTCACTGAATAATTGAACTAGTCATGCGCTTGGGAATATCACGCGTTTGAAAATGTAAGACCTTGTCACAGTACCTTGTTTATTCTATTAACCGGTCACTCGCGGTTAGGTTGGCCCGCCGATAGACTACACATCTCCCCGGCCACGGTATCTCCACTGGATTTTCATTGCCCGTACCGGGATTTCGAACAAAATGGGGCCGAGCGGGTGTGCGGCGCCGAATATACGTAATATTTTTCCGGATTTCGAGGGGCCGAGAGGGTATAAAATGTGCCCGAAAGGTGGGAACGGCACCGTCTTTCACCACATGCAGAGCAGCGACTCCAGCGACTTTGGTTTCAACTTCTCAGATCTCAACCATCGTGATTACGCCAGCAATCTCTTCGGTTGTGAGCTCCCCCAAGCCGCGTCCATCCAGCAAGATTTTGGGGTCAGTAATCCTTTTGGTAACTATTTCCTCTAGTTCAGTACAACTTTTTTCCATAAATGATTCCTGCAGTTGGTTATGACCCTATCAGCCTGGAGAACTTGCATCAGCGACTGCTTGTGAGGGATCTTTGGGGTCACGGTATGACCCTCAGCCAGAGGTTTGTGTTCCGACGAATGACAACTGCGGGTTCCAGGCATTCCGGTTGCAACAATGCTGGCATCCAACGGCACACAGGCAACAATTCAATACTTCCTCAAAGTCCACCGCTCGAGATCGCCCAACACCATTCTCAACATCATCATGTCTGACTTCGACTGGGCTCAAATAAATGCTTGTGTCGCCGCTTACAACACATTCATTCTTTTGTGTTGGTGGCACGTCCTTCATGCCTGGCAGAAGCATCTCCAAATTGCGACGTATTCGGAACTATGGACCCTCCTCAAGAACTGGATCCGCATCACAGATGAGGCCGAGTTTCGTGCAGTATGGGACAAGATTAAGGCTACAGCCCCCCATGACTTCGTGACTTATCTGACCGACTACTGGATGCCTCCCCATATCGTTCGTATGTGGTCCACAGTATATCGCAAAGGACGTTCCATCTTCGAGATATGTGACACCAACATCCTCATTGAGGCGTGCATCTTCTGATTTTCATTGTTACACCGAGACTGATTGATCTTAGCTGGCACCATGTTCTCAAGGGAAAGTTTCTACAGCACAAGCGCAACCGTCGTATGGATCATCTTATCAGCATTCTAATCGAGCACGTTGTCCCGTATTATTCGCTAAAGCAGCGCCGCCAAGACCTTGGCTTTGAAGGCATCAATCTGAATGTAAAGAAACATCAGGACATGCCAAGAAAGCTGCAGCTTATACCGCCGACAATGTTGAGGTGCATTACACAGTATTTCAGGCAAATAACGACTAAATACTGGACTACTAAGACAGACAACTACCCTGTTATAGCTCTCATGGTGTAAAGGTAATGCCCTCTGCCGCTTCTGATAGCTAAAAGTATCAAGTTCAATCCACTCTATGGGCATCCTTTTTTTGTATATGGCAACGTCCACAAGATAACACATTACGCCCGTCAACAGGGCCGAACAGTTAACTAGTTATTATCCTGTGGGTTTCCATATATGGAGTTGCCACAAAATATCGCATTGAGCCCGTGGGCACGGCCAAGTGTTTAATGAGTTATTCTGACCATATGAGCTGTGTCCGATGGGTCGAAGTCAGGCACACGGTAGGTCCGTCCAGTGCGAGAGATCATCTGGGAACGGTGCGGTAGTGCATGCGGGCGACATTCAGCGGATCGGTACGGATTAGTCAGCTGTTTACACGTGTTGTAGCCACATTCCTCCTTGCTTTGATCCATGCACAGCGACACTGCGGGATTCCCTGGCGGTACCCGAGAGCTTATCCAGAGAGACTAGCCCATCTGGTGATTGGAGTGTGCTTCGACGATACAACCTTTCGGACTCAGCTCATTCTGCTGCGCTCTCTTTTGGCCCAATTTGACCCCGAGCTGCGCTGACAGTCCTGGCGGAGAAGATTGAACGACTTGCGGCTCGTCTGCGGCGCCGTCGAACCAAGCCATCAAATCAGCCGCTTGCACCGGGCTTCGAGGAACTTGTCGACAAGATGTTATTAGCAACAGACGATGGCAAGATCTTGCCGACCTCGCAACACGTCGATCCGAACATCAGAGATTGGCAAAGGACCCGGGCTTCAATGGGCATCATCCATTGGACTTGTCACTGCGAAAAAATTCTGTCCCAACCATGCCTCTCTTTCCCAAGACAGTTTCTGGCCTGAACAAGTCTCAGCTCCTCTCCGCTGCGGCGACTTTCGACTTCGATGCCACAGGCACGACAGATGCTCTACGACTTCGTCTCAGGGCCTATGTGGAGGCCAATAAGGCGGCGATTATGGCCAATGCAGACCATTGCCCCCTTTTCTCGAAGAAGGATCGCGATGCCTGGGCCACAGCGCACCGTAGCGTGACCCTATCGGACGGAGGCACCACTGGCACTACAGAAGCCCACGGGCACCCAAGCCTGGGTTCGCCTGTTGACACTCTGTTGCCCGACAAGACCTCATCTCCCTCGGTGCAACGAGCCCGTCTTGCCGAAATCCAATCAGAAATCCAGCGCCATAAATTATGCATCGAGGCCCTCGAGCTAGAGGAGCGGGAATTAGACTCCAATCTAAAGCTCATTATTTACCCCGTCCTTACTCTTCCGTCCGAGATTGTCTCGCAAATTTTTCTTCAATGTCTGCCGGCCCACAATCGCATCAGACCTTCTCCGCGGAAAGCGCCACTCGTCCTCGCACAGATTTGTCGCTATTGGCGACAAATCGCTCTCTCCACGGGAAGGCTTTGGAGATCCATTGATTTGGTTTTTAAACCTGCAGCTGGTCCCGGTCTCCTCGCTCGATCCACCCGCGATGACGGCGTATTGGTCCTGCTCGGGACATGGCTTTCACGTGCCAAAGGGTTCCCAGTTTCGCTGACACTGCGCTCAGGGAAAGTTCCCTTCGTGTCCGAAATAGTCTCCGTGATCTCCGCATTTTCCGGCCAGCTTCATCGACTCGAGCTCGCACTTCACCCCGACAGTTTCCGACAACTCCGTAACGCCTCCCCAACATTCCCCATCCTTCAAGTTCTCGCTATTGATTCTCACGGAGGATCTACCTCTGAGACGAGTCCAGCGTCAACATTTGGGGGCTCACGCTCGCTGCGCGAAATTCTTATCCTTACCAGCCCGCATTCACTCGTGCCATTCGGTGCTTATCCTTTCCTAACCACCCTGGAACTTCGAGACGCCACAATCCCGGCACTCCTCGAAGCATTGGACAGATGTCCTAAGCTTGTGCATCTAAAGGCACGCCTATCGCAAAGACGCCTCCCGATTCCGCCGGATACAACGCCAACGACGGCTTGCAACCTTGAAAGCCTCACAATTTCGAAGGAGGGGCTCATGATCATAAACCCTGCGGAGCCGGTACTCACGTATCTCATCCTACCCAAGCTTCGACGCCTCGAACTCCGTCACACTCCCCAGTTCAACGTACTGGCGTCGTTCGCTAAGCGTTCGCCATGCGTCGGCCTGGAGCATCTCGCTCTCCGGATCGTCAGGCAGGAAGAAGCACGCGGGATGATCCCCATCTTGTGCGGGTCTTCCTCGATCGTGTCATTCGACCTTGGTGTAGATGTCCACATAATCCATGCTCTTTACACCTTGTCCACGGAAGACAACCTCCTCCCCAACCTCATGGATCTCACCATCTCCACCTGCAAAAGCGACTTCGACTATGGGTATCTCCTCACCTTCCTGCGCCAAAAGCGGGATCTTGAGAGGCGTCCAGTACAGTTGAATTCATTTCACCTGAAGCTCTACTCGTGCGAGGATGACAGAGACCGCCGCGCGTGGCTTCCCAGTCCCATCACTCTGTTGGCATTTGAGGGCATTATGGCGGAGGGTTTGGCGGTGAGAGTATCCACTTGTGAGGATAGTTGGCCGCATGAAACTATTGGTAACTAAAATTATTCTCATAATTTTCGGATATCGAGCTAATTACCTGTAAAATCTTAGTCAAGTTCAGAAAGTCAAGCAGCAACGACTTGCGAACTGATAGTGTGATCCCATCACCGCGAGGTTCGCAAGTTCAACTGGAAGCAACTAGGAAACTATTTCGGGGAATATGTGTCGGGCTTTATGGGACAGCACAAAGGTGTGTTGGTTTGTCTACTATGTGTCGGATGCACAAAGTGTGTCGCGGCGTCGGGTTTTAGGGAGCCTCATTTCCTATTCCTATTCCTACCTACGTCAGTACGGAGCTTAGTTACCATCACCTCACCACCTGCTAGCCGAAGCTCGCCCTGGTTGAGATGGTAAGCAACGCACTTAGATGCTTGCAGCTTCCAACGAGGAGTCTATGGATCATGAGAGCTTCGACTGTATAGTAGTTACAACGATGTAGTAGCTACTCCGCTATGAATATGATTCTTTTTTTGCTCTCGAAATACATTCCTGCCTGAATATGAGCGAGCTAAGAATTGGGAAACAAGCTCAAAACCCACGCCAATCATAGCATAAGTCGGGTAATTTATCACTAAATTATTTTCAACGTCACTAGAAGGCTAACACGACTAACCGACCTTATCTGGCTAGATTAGGTCGAATTTCAGGGTAATCTGATGTTTTTACCAAAGGAGGTCTTTCCTGATGCCCTCTCTGAAGAAATATGTCCATTCTCCGCGCTGCCGACGCCAACAGAGACTGTATGGGTTCCAGGCGTTACAAATCGCCCCTAAGGTTGCGATCCTTGCTGCTGGCTGGCTTTGAAAGGTGACGTGATGGTGGTCGTCCGCCGGCCATTTGCCATTTTTTGGTGGAAATGGTGCCAGGAGCGGGGTTCAAACTTGAGTGAGCACTTCGGATAATCCCGAACATTTGATGGTCGGCTTCAACAGCGGTACAATTTCTACCGGGTCACCTCTAGTAACACATTTGAGTCATCCTGTGTATATATAAATATCTGACACATATTGAACAATTTGGTTTCGCTTCTGTGTAGCTCTGTGCTCGGGGCAGCATTGGGAAAATCGTGCCTTATTTGATCGGGGGTATTGCATTTTTTTTTGTATTCAAGGTTGTAGTATCTACCATCAAACAACACCTTTGGTACATCATTTGAGGGTGTAGTGGTTCCACTCCATACATTTAGTACTACATTTGAGTTAGTTTGGGGCTACAGTGTAGTATGGCTCCTTGAATCACCACTTTCCTTTTTCATCTCTAACACATGCAATTTGGTGAAATAAAATAGGATTTTAATTGAGCATATTCTTGAGCATATAATACATTGTCCTGGAGTGAAATAAGAATAGGAGGGGTCGCGGAATGTACCAACCAGAAAAAATAATGTTCGGTGATCGAATTACAGCATTTCTGGTTCCTTGAATCAGCACTTGCTTTATCTCCCCCTTGACTCTGTATTGCTTCCAGCACATGTTTTTTATGTTTACTGAACCAATAGATTGGTTTCTTACATTCCCAGAAAGACACAGGTGGGCAGAAATGGGAGAAAAGCGGAGGTATGTCCGAAAAGGGAAGTTGTGCTTTTTGCGTGCATCAGACTCGGACGAATTCTGGGGCAATCAGTTTGGGTCATATCACTTGGGGTATTTGGAAGGGATTGTAGCCAGTGATGTCCTTGATAGAAATTACTTTGGGGCCAATATCTTTTGAACTGGTGACCAAATGAGGTTAGCAAGCACGAATGTCCTCCCAGATGATAGTGCAGTAGCTGATATTTTTGGGTTGCACATGTGAAGGCGTGTTCCCCTTCAAATTACGGAGAAAGGGTGTACCAAAGGATTGCCATATTCTGCCGAAAAGCACCTACAGTGTGTCGGAAAAATCCGAACAGCCTTATAAGGCAACGGTCTGATAAGATCCTTATCGCCGCCTTGTAAGTACAAACAACCGAGGTACGAGGTAAGTTATGTTTGTAGCGTCTGTCTACGAGAGACTACCTTGTAAGATAAACATAAGCAAATCAGCGTCTTATCAGTCTCGTCGTCTCCTTACAATCCCATTGGCGCATTGTAAGGCTCTTGTAAGCTTAAGTCCAAACCCTTCTTCTGGGCAGTCAGAGGCATAATGAGTGATACAGAGGTATTCCTAAACCCGGGGGGCAGCAAATGTTAATAATCAGTTGCAGCCTGCAGCCACCCAAACTTCAAGACCGCCTCCCCCCGCGTCTCCACGCCTATCACACAACCTACCTCATCTCCCCACCCCTCGACGTTGCATCAAAAAATCCTCGCTATTTCTCGCGTTCCACCACACGGCAATCTCCGAGCGAGCCGAGCGTTGCCAGCACACGATGAGCCACAGGCGACGATCGCGACCATGGGCCCGGAGAAGCAAGATGCGATGAACCGCAGGCAAGGAGCGTACAGCACGGAGCCAAAGCGTGCGTGATCATAACCACCGCTGTCGGGCACTCCAGTCGACACAGTTCTACACCCACTATCCCATGTTGCCGCTAGGCGTTCAAGCCCGTCAGCTACCCGTTCCACCTCAGCTCTGAAATTGATAGATGGATGGATGGAGCGAATTGAGGCCGCAACGCCACAGACTCCTCTGGCGATGCTCGGCGTCGGCTTCCCTTGCGTCGGCGACTGAGGCGGGATGATTGCTTCCGCCAGCCTGTGCTTCTGCAATATTTTTCTGGGTGGGCCTTGGGCTCCGTCTGCGCATTCTCCGAGCACCCCGGTCGTGTGCTCGCATGCCCTATTTTTATTGGACGTCGCAAGTTCGGTGACTCCTCTGGTGCCGGGTCAGCTTTCTGCGTTGTTGTCACGAGGCCGGGGTGCGGTCATGCCCGTGCTTGGCCGTTGTCTGTGCTACACTGTATCTCTCTGGTCTTGTCGCGTACTCCTACACCTTGTCGCCGTTCCGTTTCGGCTTCCTACACTATACTAACACCGATTTCTATTCTGTGTAGCATCTCAAACAAATCCGCACGTGCGAAGAGGCGCTCGATGAGCTGAAGCGGCAGAGGAAGGTGGGTGTCACGTCCACCATTTATGTTTTACCCTCCCGCGCTCGCCGCTCTACTCCGATCCCAACCCCCCTCCTTCCTTTCCTTCCACCCGACCCCCTGCTTTCCTCGCCCTCAACTCTGCTTGTGCCTTCTCTTTCGCTCTCCCTCCCAACTCGCCTCCCTCACTCTCCTCGATCCCACTCCCCGCTTCCTCCTTATCTTCTCTCTTACCTCCCAGCCTTCGTCCTCGCTCTCCTCCCTCCATCCCCCTCCCGTCCTCACCCTGGTCTCCCTGCCATGCCTTCCCTACTTTCTTACCCTCTCTTCCCACTTTCCCTTGCTGCCACCCGGTCGTCATACAGTCCATCTTCGTATGCTAACCCCGCCCCCAGGCCACCCTTGCGCGCGGACAGCGCCGAGAAGAAGCTCAACAAGATGGGAGCCGTGCACAAGAACCTCGTGCAGCAGATGGACGTGCTGAACCAGCTGCAGGCGCAGATTCGGGGGATGAATGGTGAGGACTGAGTCTGCGTGGTGGTTTTTTTCTTTGCTTTCCTTCGGCGCTGCCTGTCGGGGCGATACTTCGATGTTGGCGGGGCGCTTATCGCGCCACGGCGACGAGGTGGATGAGTCGATGCGGATTCGGCTTGCCACGCTCCGCTCCCTACCCCTTCCTCTCTCCCTCTCCCTCTCCCTCCTCCTCCCTCCCACCCCTCCTTCCTTCTCCCGCTCCCCTTCCCTCACCTATTTCCATTATCCCATGCTCACCCCTCCCGCTTGCAGGCGAAATAATAACCGAGGAAGTCGCGCTAGGAAATAATGACCGAGGAAGCCGCGCTGGGCGACTTCAAACGCGCGAGCGCGTGCGCACTGATGGGGCTCAAGTTTAGCGGGCTCATGGAGGCGTGCAAGACGGGGTGCGAGATGGGGTGGGGTGGTGGGAAGGGTGGGAAAGGCGGTTGCTGCTGTGAGTGGTTGCGCGCTGGTCCTGCGTTGCGGTCCTTTGATTGTGTGTGTTGTGTCGAGTGATGGAGGAGTGGGGTGTGTGGAGGATTTGGGGAGTTTTTTGGTGTGGAAGCGGGGGAGGGGGTCGAGGCAGGGGACAAGGAAGAGGTGCAGAGGATAAGGGAGGGGAGGATAAAGGAGGGGGGAGGTGAAGCGATGGGCGAAGTGTGTTGAGGCGTGATGCAAAGACGCACCGCACCCCAGCGCTGGGACCGACGGCGATGCGATGCGAGGGGTGTGTGGAGAGCAGGAGAGGGGAAGAAGGGAAAAGA